>JANIJF010000007.1:7398839-7412126 GCA_024520955.1 Erythroxylum bequaertii
TGTGGAAATGTACACTTAAAAATTCTATTTTGGCTGTCCCGATATGGCTCTTTTTTACCGAGAGCATAATTCCATAATGCTCTGTGAGATCTAAGAAGGATTGGATTAAAGCTTGATGTTCTTTATGGGTTTTAGAGTGTAACAAGATATCATCAAAGCATTGTAGAGAATGGGCTCATATATCTTAGTCATGGCCTATTGAAATAGTGAAGGGGAAACCTTGAGTCCAAATGGCATAACAGTCCATTGGTATTAGGCATTAGGAATGCAAAATGTTGTCTTGTATTTGTCTTGAGGATCTATTCCTAGTTGCAAAATCCTACTTTGAGATCAAACTTGGAGAAGATGGTAGTTTCCTTCAGAAATAGTACCTGCGCACTAATCTTTGGTAGTTAGAACTTATCATCATGTAGGAAAGCATTTAGAGGTTTATAATTAATGACTAACCTCTCTTTTTTTCCTCGTTTATATTCAACTTGACAAGCCCAATCAAATTTAGTGGGCTCAATTAGTCCTTGTTGATGAAGGATAACACATTCTTCTTGTGCTAGCTTCAGATCATATACCCAAATGAGTAGCCTTGGTAGGATTGATATCTTCATTCTTCTTAAAAGGAAGACGAATGAAGAAATTAGGATTCTTCCATAGAGGATTGGAATGAGAGAAGTATGCATGAGACTCAGGAAAATAGTCCAAAAATTGATCTCTTAAGGCTTTATACGTTGGTGGTACTTGAGTAAGCTCAAATGCATTCCTGATGTCAGTGTAAGAACTGAAGTTGGCATGACATCTGATTCCTGTGGGTAGAAATAGACACCCATTTTGATAAGAATATTTAGGCCAGGTAGATTACTGTCAAGAACCTTGGTCTATACCACACAGCCAGGGAAGAAACAAATCCTTATTTTCCTTTTAGAAATATGCCTAATACTTAAAAGTATTTCCATCAGCAGCAGTGAAATACTCTTTATAGGACTGCCATATATCAAGAGTTAAAATTTTGATCTTTATAACGGTTCTGCTAGATCCAATATCTATGTACCAAATCGCTTTAATGGGTTGATCATACTTATCTTGAAATAGTAACTGGAAGTGAACATAGGGACGAGAAATGGGCATGGTGACAAGCTTGAGACAAGGTTGTTTTTTTGTAACATGTAGAGCATGTCATCTTCATAAATGGAAATATCAGACGAGTCATCATCCTCATTAGAGGAATTAATGGGAACAACAAACTTTATGTTTTCATCCTCACTAGATTGTTCTTCTATGACATCTTCAATGTTTCTTTGATCATCATGGATTGGAAAAATAGCTTCATTGGAATCCTGGAGTTTGATATCCCTTTTTATCTTATGGACATATTAATGAACAAAATGTCCTAATTTGCCACAAAAAAAACAACGGTCTGGTAGTTTTTCTTGAGGATTTCTCCTTTTGAAGAAGCGGACAGATCATCGATGTTTCTTTCTTCTAAAGGGCTTGAAACCTTCTTTAGGAGACATAAGGAATCTGTGGAACTTCTTGTAGGTGAATTTCTTGTGATGATGTTTCTTCTTTGTGTGACAATCACAATCTTTTTTCTCCTTACACTTGATCGCCAAATATGGATTTTTAACCACTTTCTTTAACGGAGGACCGCTTTTAATCATGTTCTTGAAGAACAATTTTTGATCACATAGCTTGTCAAGAGAAACTAATGCAAGCTGATAGATCTCTCCAAGAGATATATCTTTCATATCTCTTTGAAGTGCAGTAATGATCCTTTATAACTCAGGTTGTAATTATTCTGGAAGAGCATCATTGAATCCATTGAGTAGATAATAACGTTTTGTCATACATTGGAAATGTTTATGCAAATCTCTTCTGTCCAGACTCAAGGTATCGTTGTCTGACCTGTTTGTCGATGAGCTAAAAGTCACCAATGATTTCTTTATGAATTGCTCCAAGAAGTAATCCAACATATGTGACTTGTACGAACTGAAGTCTACGATATTCATCAAGACTTTACCACCATTCTCGTAATGTACTTGTAAAACGAGAAGTAAACTCAGATAAAATATTCCTTAAAGGATGATGCGGTCAAGTCATTTGTAAATTAATCCAAGCATCGAATTCATGGAGATGCTCTCTCCGTTTTACAAGTGGAAGATCATCAAATGTAATCTAGGGAGCTAAAGTAGGTTTGTTTGGTGGTGGTGAAGGTTTAAAAGGTTAAGTTTTTATGGACTCAGTTTCATTGATTTCTGGCTCAATTTCTGTAGGTTCAAGCATAGTCATTATGACTAAAGCTAGACCTATCAAGTCAGTAAACTGTGCAGATTCATTTGAAGATGCTTTAGATACTTCAAATGGTTCAGCTATTATAGATGATTTCTCAGAGATGCCAGGATGCTCAGAGAGGCATTCTCCGTCAAATATCTCAAGAATAGATGCTAGTGTAAGAGTTGCTAAGTTAGAATGCTCAGATGGGCATTCATCGTTAGATATAGTAAGAACAGACACTAATGTAAGAGTTGCTATGAACTTTGTATGAGGAGTTTTGTCTTTCTTAGTAGATGAAGGAAGTTGACATTTTGGTGGAGAAGGAGGAGCTTTGTAAGATTTGTACAGTTTCTAAATCTCTGAAGATATTATATCAACTCGTTGGTGGTAGCCTATTGTTGAGTTAAACCATAAAGTTTGGAATCAATCCGTCGAAGGACTTTGTTATAGACCAAAGCATTATCAGTCTGCTAATTAAGAGTTTCAACAATAGGATTTGAAAGCATTGTTCCATGAGCACTTATGCCAGAGGCACGAATATATGGGATAGAGATAACCCTTTATTGATCATTACTGCGTCTCTTCAGTGGCGGAAATCTTCCTCATAAGGATTAACCATCATGCACGGAATGGTTAGAGTAGGAATAACTGGTTGAGGATGTTTGGAGATTGATTGCAGATATAACAAAGATTCCTTGTCAACAACTTTGAGCATTTCACGAATACTTCTTGGTAGACTTGGTATTGGATTGAGAATCATCATGATCAACATAGTGATAATGAACTTGTCGAGAAGGCCAACAAGTAGAGATCTCCTTATAGTTATTCTCCTTCCTTCTTTGTCGATTATAAAGCTCATCATCATCATCATCACCATCTGATTTAGGTTTCAGACATACTTCAAATTCTGGTTTGCATATAGATGGATCTACATCCCACACAAAATGTTTGCGGTGATGACTAACATAAACTAGTTCTCCATCAGGATTAAAATAATGGATCGGAGGTCCATCTCTACCTTCTTTATGTGAGAACAATGGTTGAATCATCAGGACAGGGCATAATGTATAAGAGGGTCCTAATTGATCTTTATTGGGCCTGGTGCAGATGGATTTCATAGTTCCATCTCGTAAGGTCTTGAGAATAGATAGAGTAGTGGTGTGCAAAGAATGCTTGTGAGGAGCATGGAACATTTTTTAGTAGTTATTGATCCATTTAGTCAGCATCAACTTTTCAAGTTTCACTAGTGGTAGCTGCTTCAGGATTTGGATATGGTAGTCTGATCATGAGCTCTGTCTACTACCATGTACAAGGCATCAGAATTGGAGTTTGGGAAGTTGAGATCTATGGGATGATTCTGCAAACGATAGATCATTTGGTAGTGAAGAGTAGCCATAATAGTTGTAGGATCTTGCTCTGCTCCAGTGTCTGGATATGGACTTGGAGTCATTTAAATAAAATGGGATCATCTATCCTCATATTGAAATCAAGGGCAATAGTGAGGATGACACTTTTATTGTTGAGAAATGTCAACAAGGTACTAATTACTGCATTTTGGTACGACATATAGGCAGTGTCTAGAAGAGATATCCTAACCATAATAGGTATTCCCTTTAAAGGGTGAGATCAAGACAAATAGCTTCAACGTGAAGGTGTGTATGGTTTTCCTCTCTCCAAAGAGAGATAAGCTCCTTTAAGCTCTTGAGCTTCAGGTATTATTATGCGGAAGTTGCTTGCAAACTACACTATTCTAAACGAGAACTTTGAATGATTTCTTTTACTTTGGGACAGTGTGTGGAGACGATAGTGCCTATACTCTTTGTCTAAGAACGTTCGCAAGAATATATACTGTAGGGACTAAGCAACGGTAAAGAAGTATTAGAAACATGGTTTTCTTCAGGGAGATGGGTTATTTCTACAAGGTGTTCTATACGATTAGATAAAAGAAAGATTGGGTATAGAAAAGGTTGAAGAAAGATGAACAGGATCATTTGGTTTCGGATTCATGGCTTATGATACCTCCCTACTCACTCTCATCAAGAATATTGTAGTTATGGTCAATAACACTTATGGTCTGATGCCAACGAGGCCACCCCTAGTCAAAATGCTCAGAGAATACTTGATCTAGTGCTTAAGAACATATCATCTATCAGAGATCAAGGAAAACAAAGCAAGATCGGAGTTTAAATTCTAGGTATGCTAGTCAAGATACACAAGCCCTTTCTCCATGCGAGCATAAAATCTTAAGGCTTGCCTCTTAAGAATCTTACACCTCTTACCAATAGGGCCACCCCTGGTCAGAGGACTCGGGAAATACCAGATCTATTGCTTAGGAACAGATCATTCATTAGAGATCATGGAAAACAAAGCAAGATCGGAGTGTAAATTCCAGGTAGACTGGCTGAGATACAAAAGCTCTTTCTCTTTGCAGGCATAAAATCTCAAGGCTTGCTTCTTAGGAATCTTATGCTTCCAATATCTCCCCGTATTAGCGACCTCAAACAGGATCTATGGTCTAAGACTTTCTGATACACACAATTCTCATGAATAGGCAAGTGTAAAGCATATTTATCTGTCTGTATAACCAAGACTATATTATTCAAGAATCAAGTTTTCGGGAGAGGGAGAACTTAGAGAGAAGTCATAGAATGGAAAACACACAAACTTCTATTCGTTCAAACCCATCTAAGGTCTCAATACAACCTAGTCTAAATAATAAAATAAGATTACAATTAACGTTATAAAGTATAAATGACCTTAATATGCCTTTATCTTCTTTTGTTCTAGACTTGATCTTCACTTTGAAGGTTGCAAACTTTAACTTTTATGTATCGTCTTCTCCAGTTATGCAAGGGTACATCTTGTTCTTATATAACTTCTCATCAGGATAACAAATTCATTAGTAGTATTTATAGTTTGTCATCATCAAAACATCGGTCAAAATCTTCCTTAGTTCAACACTCTAATTTTAGCAATAACAATAAATACAAGGTGGTTTTGATACCAAAGTGAATAAAGTAAAAAGATATTTTGCAATGTATATTTTTTGTTTACTTTCATTGAATAAACTTTTATCTATAGACGATGTCTTATACTTAAATAAGAAACGTAGATTAACAAAAATAAATAAGGAGACTTATTACAAAACAAAAAGATTTATAATTATTATTCTAAAATAATCTCAAATAGTGTCTATAAATAAATACAAGTGCACACATATATATATATACACGTACATACTTTTATCTAAGTACAATATACTCGATAGCTCCGCGCGTTCCTATTTATATATCCTTTTAATGAAAATGTACTTAATAACTCACAGCAAAAGAAATAGTTTTAAATGGACTACTACGAATCTGGTTATATTGAATGGTATCATTAACAAATTACTTCATTGTAACATTTTATCCAGTCCTGTATAACTTAATTTTCTAAGATATTTGACTAAACATATATTGTGAACTACCAAACTATGAACTGTTGATATGTTGTACATGTAAATTCATACGACATTAATATCTTACAAAAGAATGTTGCCTTATTTCGATTAATGATACTTAACTATCATACGACTTGAGATTTAGTTAAAGCTATCATATTTATGTATGCATCGAACAGAAAGAAGAAAAAGTAAAAGCCTTAATAATTGTGTGTTGTTGCAGCTTCTAGGCATATTGCCAAGTATGAAGGGTATCACATCAGAGTCTGTAGCATCAGAATGCGTGTTGAAGATGGTGGACAAAGGGGATATAAAGCTTATTGATAGAAATGATTCTCAACAATTCACTCAATTTTCAACTCACTTTGTTAGCGATTCTGATCAAGAACAAGCCTGCAATTTTGCTGATTTTATTCCTTTTGGAGAAGATACACCTCTTCAGGTACGCCTAAACACCACCTGTTTTATGAATAATTCAATGCTAACTTAATCAATCATATCTCTAGTTGAAAAATCAAGGTGGATCTTATCTTAATTTAGTGATCAATGGTTGAAAAATCAATTTATTATAAAAAAAAGATAAATTATTGGGCTATTTCAATGTTTTTGCATATATGTCAAATTATGAAGTCGTGTTCTTACATAGACATTAGGGGTCGTATTCACCTATACTGAAAATTGTTGTATTTCCTGTTCTCTTTAACATTTAACTCATTTATTAACTGAAAAAGAGAAAAAATAAATGGGTTGAATGTAAAGGAGAACAGAAGGCACAACAATTTTCGGTAAAGGTAAATACGTCCCACAAATTAGGCTGGATCGATTAACATGATTCTTGCCTGACAGCGTGCAGAGTGGATAAAGTTCTTAGGAGTTTTTGAAAACCTCGAGACCAGAGCAAACAACATCTATAATTCAGTGAGTTCTACTAACTTTCAACCTTGATCCAATTTTCCTTCCAACCGTATTTACCTCATATAGTTTGTCTTAAAATTAGCTTGGTCAGTGAGGATCGAAGTACTTGTTCATGCAGGTGAAAGACAACTATATATGTCTAAGTAAGATGGCAAAAAATACGACAAGATCTTTGAAGCCAGTAGTCGCATGGATGGAGTATTATGATGTGAGTATTATTTACTTTCTGAATAGGAAAAATTGAATTTAATGTTAACGTTATATGTCGGGTTGGCCTGCATGCAGGGTGCATGGTCTTTTACAAAGGAAGTGTACAAGTTGAAGGTATTGATCATCTCATCAGTCATTTCTTCTTCTTTTTCCCTTTGCTTATACAATTATATTACAGTATGTGGAAGAGGCTGGGGGAGAAAATCTGGACGACTCCATCAACAAGGTTTCTTACAATATCTCAAACCCTGATGACGTGGAGGCTTTACATGCAATTCTTTGTGTAAGTTTGTGTTTGATTTGAAGATGATTCCTTGCGCTAATGCTATTCTTTTAGTTACCAATTTCCATCTTTCGATATAGACTGTGGATGTGGTAGTGGACGGAACCCAAACTCCTGATCCGGCGGCTTACAATCGAACAACATTCCTCCAACACATAGGAGTTGAAGATAATTCATGCTTTGCTTTCTTGTCAAACCAGAGTTTATGGAGATACGATAAGAGACTCCATAATTCAACCATTCTAGGTGAGTTCTCCAATTGTTTCTCATTACTTTTATTACCAACTTTGAAATCTACTTACTGACTTGGGTATCATATTTGCTTTTAAAGACTGGTATGACGGCGCAGTATCCCAACCGCAATTGGTCTTAGCTGATCTTATTGAAGTTCTATTTCCAACAGGAAATTATACAACAACGTACTTTAGAAACATTGCAAAGGTAAGTAAGCTGTCTTCCCTTATATTATACATATATATTTAGGATTCAACACTATATCATAAAACGGATATGATATCACCTTCTCAGGCAGAAGGCGTTGTAAACATTGATGGAAGCATGTGCCAAAGGGACATCTCTACTCCACTGGAACCCAAATTGCCAGTTTGCAAATGATCACACTTTCCACCATGCATATATTGCAAAGCTTGCTTTCCTCTTCCTGATACATATTTGATTTTTCAATTCCATTTACTCAAACTCAACTACATTTTGTATCAACGGAAACTCCAAATAAGAATTGGTTCGTGTTTTCTAAATGTAAAATCGTTGTAAGTCCAAGTTCAACAAACAATTTTTTTTTATTTTGTATTAAGTATAGTCTGCCAATATAAAATGTAAAATACTTCAGATATATAAGCTAAATACCATTATACAAACATACAATGATAAAAAATTATATAATCATTCCTTTTTATAGCAAAAGTGTTGAGATACCAAGTATTTTGATACTAATTGTTGCAAACAAAAGTAATTAGATAAGAAAATAAAAAAGAAAAATACAAAATTTACGTGGTTTGATCAGTAAGTGACCTACATACAAGAGCAAGAGGATAGAATTATTGTATTACCATGAAAAAGACAGTGCAAGGACAAGTATGACAATAACCACCAACTTGCAAAATCCTTATCAATCTCCTTATAAATTAGAGTTATATCTATGAAGTTTAAGTACAACGAAACTTTGTTTCTGCGTAAGTCTAAGGTCAATTAAACTCTATTTTCACATAAACCTAAAGTCATAAATTTTATTTTCATGGGTCTTTGGAAATTGTGCCATAAGTATGATATCTATTCCACTCTTAACACTAGTATTAGTTTGCTTCTAACTCCTTAGTATCTCTAACCGATATAATTTTGATGCCCATTCTATGTTTTTATTCGGTGTTGATTAGCTTATGTGATTTTACTATTCACCAAAATTCAAGATATATCTCACAATTCTCTACCTTGGTTTGAGTCAAATAATATCTAACTAAGAATTGCTCCATGTTATACAAGCTCACAAGACTTCAAACTATGCAAATAGTCATCAAATCTAAGCTATTCTTGAATTTTTTTGTGGTAGCAGTTTTGTCAACATATTTGCTAGGTTCTCAACTGAGGATATTTTCTATATGAAAATCACCTTATCTTTGATAAAATTCAACCTAATATCAATATGCTCAAGATAAATAGGATATTTTTTGGTTAGAATTACTACAGTCTAACTATCATAGTAAACAATAAAGTTTTGCATGTTTATACCTAGACTATTAACTAGACCACGCAATGATATATCTTTATTAACCTCTTTTGTCAATGACATGTATTACGCTTCTATTGTAGCTAAAACAATTATCGATTGAAATATTTCTTTTTAACTAACAACATATTGAAATGGGGTAAAAATATAACATGTCAATAATCTTTTTCTCAAGAGATCTTCACCATAATCAGAATTTGTGTCTAACAATGCCATTAGTTATATCAGCATAAACTATCAAGCATTGCTCATACCTTTTAAATATTGCATAAACCACTTATCAAATTTTTGGTGAGCTTTCTCGTAATTACTCATAAACTTGCTTATCACACTAGCTTCATGTATTAGATCTAGTCTTATACATACTATGATATACATCAAACTCCTAACTATACTAGAGTAAGGAATTTGTATTCCTTTTTTGCATCTGAATTAGGTAAAGTACCAACATCAAGTTTAAAATGAGTTTCTAAACGAGTATAAATTGAGTTTTACTAATCTATTTAAACATTCTATAATACCTTCTAGAGCTCCATTATCAATATTTTCTTAGCTGCACCGAAACCATCATCTCAAAGTCACTACACAATAAGCTCTTCAAACAATTAATTTCAACCTTTTTTTAGTTGTAATTAATAGGTCATCAAGGTATAACAATCTATGAACCATCTAATAATTTCCTATAGGAAATATAATTGTTAAAATAATTATGGACAAAATCATGAGACAATATGAATGCATTAAACCTCTTATAACACTGTCTTAGTAACTATTTCAAATTGCATAATTTTCTAAGTTATTATACATGGTCCTTCTTCTTAGAGTCAAGAAATCCCTTTATATGTGACATATCAATACACTATTATAGGTTTCCATGCAAAAAGTAGTTTTAACATTAAATTGTTCAAATTTAAAATCAAATGTACTTACTATGGCTAAAAGAAATCTTATTGTCTTATGCTTTAAAACTAGTGAGAACACCTCAAGATAGTCAACTCTCTCATTTTGTTAAAGTCACATTCCACTAGTTGTGAACCTAGTTGACTCAACTCCAAAGATACCTTCTTTCTTCTTAAAGACTCATTCTTATCCCCTTTGCTTTACACCCTTATACAAAGTCTACTTCTCCTCATTCATATAAATCAACCATTTTGATACTTTTATAAGTCCTTAGTTTATGACCATCTATATTTTCAACTACTACCAAGGCATATGTTATAAAATTAGTTTTAATGACATCAACACAAGCTAAATACTTAGCAAAATCGCTGATTTTTCTCATTATCTTCTTTACTACTATACTTTGTGGTTGTACTTTCTGCATATCCATGAATTTATTTTGCATTATTCTGCTTGGAGTTTCAATTTCAAACTTTGCCTTCTAGTTAGTAACCTAATCGTTTTTACTTATAAGATCAAAAGTGATATCCTTGTTAATCACAAATCATGAAATTTTATCCTTTTTAGTGCACTATAGAAATATGCACTTTATTACCCTAGGCTTCAGTTTATCATCATTACATGAGCATAAGTGGGGCAATCAAATATTTGCATACTAGAATAATTAGAAGAAGTAATGAGCCATACTTCTTGAGGAGTCCTAAAATTTATTGTAGTCGATATCGATTTATTCACTAGATAAGTAGTAGTATTAACTACTTTAGCTTAAAAATACTTTGAGAGTCTAACATTTATCTCCATATAACAAGCATGTTGAGTGAGTGTTTAGTTCATCCATTCTACAATTATATTTTACATAATGTGGTGTTTCACTATACCTTCTTGTAAAATTTATAAAATGGCTAATTACAAAATTTCAACATATTATCTATTTTGTGTGCCTTAACCTTTCTTCAGGTAAGTATTCCAACCATTACGTTCAACTTTTTGAACTATTCAAACACTTCATCCTTTGATTTTAGAAAGTAATCTCATACCTTTCTTGAGTAATCATTAATGAATATAACAAAATAATTGTATCCTTTATCCCCATAAACCTAAATGAATATAATTAAGGATGTTAGTGAAAGTATGCTTGTTGGAACAGAATTTGATCTTATGATGCTTACGAAGATAATAAGACATAGAACTTCATCTTCCCTGTCACAACTCTAGCCAAAAACACCCTTTCTTACTCAATATAATAAGTCCTTACTCACTCATATGACCCAATCTACAATGTCACAATATTGTGCTATCATTATTCTAGTTTGATGATTCTGATTCAGCTATCGATCTCATTATTGTCTTATCTATTAAGAAATAAATTTTATATTGCAATTGTCTTTTCATTATAGTCATAATGTTTGTTAACACTTTCAACTTTCCATGGTCACGAAAAAAAATTTTGGCTTTTAAAAGTACTTATAGAAATAAATTCTTTGAACTATGCATTTGGATCTGCATTGAATCATTATCTTTAGCTATATACTCTCCATCATCACATAATCTACAATACCATTATATTCTTTAAAGAACATAACTTCTCCTTATTAAAGATCATGCGATATGATATATCAATGTTTATCACCCATTAATTTATAGAATAAGAATTATTGATAATCAAAATATCACTCTCTTTCATTCTCTTCATTAGAGCTCCTCCTGAACTATAACAATACTCTCTTTCAAAGATTTTATTTGTCTTGTTTCCATTTTTCTGTTGTGGATAGTCTCTTTTAAATTGTCATTTATTTGCACAGTTAAAGCATTAACTTTAGCCTTCAATTTAGAATGTGACTTGCTTTTATTTTCAGTATCATTTTCCTTTTTCCTTCCTTTGCTAACAAGTAGACTTAATCCATCTTTATATCTGACAAAGACTTTTTCTACAATTCTTCGAACTATAAGGCATCTTTCACATCATTGAAGGAAATAGTCTTTCTCCCAAATAATATGATATCAATAAAGTTTGTATATGAATTAGACAAGAAATACAAAAAGATAATGGCTTGATACTTATCCTTAATTTTAACCCCAATACTTTAAAAATTCAAGAAGATTCAACTAAAATTATAAATGTGATGTTTCACATGTACTTTTTGTCATCATCAAGGTATACAAACACCATTCTTTATATAAGCGATTAGTAAGTGATTTCTTCTAATACATACTTTCAAGTCATTTTCATAACGAAGCAACAATTGTTTATCAACCACCTCTCTTTCAAGATCTCGTCTCTAAAACTCAATAGTACTATATTGTGAGCCTTTGATAGAAACTCTTCCTTTTTCCATGCTCCCAAATTCTTTAGTTACTTTTATCCGTCCAACATTGTTGCTCATCTCTCCTAAACAAGAACCATCCTCATCTTCACCATCCATATAGTGAAATGATTTAATTCATTGAATTTCTTAGTAACAAACTTGTGAAAAGACATCTTGAATTAAAAATATTGGTTTTGATACTAATTGTTAAGATATAAATTGCTCTAACATCAAATGTCGCACAAACAGAAGCAACATAGGAAGAAAATAAGAAAATAAAAAATACAAGAATTACTTGGTTCAGCCAATAGGCGACCTACATCCACAAGAAATAGAATAAATTTCTGTTATTACTATAAGATAGACAATATAAAGAGAGGTCTGACAATAACTACCTCCTTATAAAATCCTTACCAAGCTATTTATAGGCTAGAATAAAAAGTCTAACTACAGTGAAACTTTATTTTCACATAAACATAATGTCAGTTAAACTTTATTTTCACATAAGTCTTAAGGGCATTGTGATTATGTTTTCACATATCCTTAGAAATTTTATCATGAGTCCGATGCATGTAATACACTTCACACGGGCTTCAGTTTCACTACAAGAAAACTATAAATTGGCGACAGACATTTACCGACGGAAATAAAACCATGGGAAATTACTGACGGAACAAGCATAGACGTTGGCAATGTTGTTTAGGAAATATAAATTTGGGAGCGGTAATCAATTCTGTCGCTGAAATAGGCCAAAATGTTTACCGACAGCTAGTGTCATCGGTAAAGATGTTGGTAAAATTTCGATTTAGTCATCGGATTGTAACCCTAACAAAATGACGTCGTTAGGTTGTAGGATTGAAATAACCAAAACGACGTCGTATAGGTTGGAACCATACAACGTCGTTTTGTGAAAGTTGTAGAGGTTGAATTGATAAACAAAACGACGTCGTATAACTGTTCAACATGAAATGACGTCGTATCTGGGTTATATGTTATATGTTCAACTAATGACTAAAACGATATCGTTTGGACAAAACCAAAATGACGTTGTTTTATTAAGTATATAAACGTATATCAGCTTACCCAAACGATGTCGTTTTGGGTTAAACCAAAACAACGCTGCTCTGGTTAACATTTAAACCAAAACAACGCCGTTCTGGTTAATGTTTAAGCGTTAAATGATAACCAAAATGACGTCGTTTTGGTTATTATTAAATCCAAC
>JANIJF010000007.1:7556133-7584599 GCA_024520955.1 Erythroxylum bequaertii
GAATGTTTAGGGAGTGATATTACATTAAAAGAAGTGAATTTGGAAAGATTATGAGTGAATATGATGTTAGAATGGATATAGGAATCATTAGAGAGGCTTTGGAGGAAGTTTTGGGTGTCACATGTCTGTTAGACGGACTTTAGGTCCGTTAAACGGACCTTCTCGGGTGAAAAAGAGCCCCCAGCCCAGTGCATGCCCGTTAAACGGACCTTCTTGGGTGAAAAATGGCTCCCAAGCCAGTCTATGTCCGTTAAACGGACATTCAAGGGATGGCTATAGTAAATCACAATTTTGACCCTTTTAGAGGCAGAATATTGCTTCGAGTTCTTCATGAAAGTTTTAGATCTTGAAGTCCTCTTTCTAACCATATAAAAATGAAATTAATCTAACATTAATAGCAAAAGTTATGACAATTGCACCAAGGCATATACAATATGAGTAAGGACAAAAACATGTTGGGATTCTTTTGGTCATAACTTCTTCATTCGACCTCCGAATGAAGTGATTCTTGAAGCGATGGATTCCTAACACGTTTTTATACATTTAAGAAAAATTTGATAGCCTTTGGTGTTAAATTAAAAAATAATGATGGAAAGAAAATGAGAGATCAGTTGGAAGAGCATAACTAGGTTATGAATATACTTTGGGTTTTAAGCATATCATGATCTATAGAGCTTCGATTAACATGGTTCTTGCTTCAAAACAAACTAGAGGCTTAGAGCCACAATTTCTTTGAAGAAGTCAAATTAAAATTCAGGTTTGAAGTTTCCCAAAATCTGTTCTGAATTAAGAAAAATGAGTTTGATTATGGTGATTGATTTGTATTGGCACGCCATTGAACAAATTGTGAGAAAATTTTGGGATGTTATGAGAATGAAGATGAACTAATGATGACTAATGAGGGTTAATTGAAATAACCCTATAGGGTGATATGTTCACACTTTATGACTCCAAAATGATTGTTGGGCTTCGGAAACGGGGCCCAACAGAGTGGAAAAATGAAACTATCTAATATTAATTACAAAATAGATTAAGTTAAAGATTTCATCTAATCTGCATATCCGGAGAAAGAGTGAGATGAAGATTCTTAGCCAGTAAAGTAGGTCGAACCCAGTTGACAATCCTGTCAAGTAGCTAATATTTCCCTTCCTCGTGATTAAAAAATCGACTCAAGTTTCTCTCATTTTAGAGACAATAAATAGTAGAAATAAATGCACTTTTATATAAATTGGCATTAAGCTTACCATCCCGAGAGTTACTAATAGCCTAGTTAAGAGCTTGAATCTAGGTGTATGGAATCCCAGTCCCAGGAAGCAGTGTAAGATCCTACTCTTATAATTTTTATTTCTTATTTATTATATACCAGTTTTATAACAGTTTAATACTAGTTAAACTTTTAAACTTTAAACCCTTTTTTTAACTGGTTTGATGTATGATCTAGTTTTTAAAACATTGGAAATAAGCAGAAGTGCTAGCTCCCTTATACTTATTCCGATAAATAGAGAAAAATATTAGAATTTTATTTTATTAAAATTAAATTAAATTATAATGATTTTGATGTTTAAAGTTTCTCAAACTTCAAAATTAAGTCCAACTTAATTTAAATTTAAATTTCTATTTTTAATTACTCTTTATGTATGACCTATTAAGTTCCTAATTTGAATTTATCTTTAATTCTCTAATTAAACAGTTTATAATTATAAATCAAAATTGACGTCTAGTAAGATGCCATGACTACCCAAATATTAGGAATATCAAAATGATTTGACTTAATCTATCAATGCATGATTATGATATTTAATTTAATCCTTTCATCATTCAATATTCCCATTGGATACAAAGTATGGATCTAGTGTTTACTCCTTTTAAATCCAATTGTTTTTTTTCTTGCTAATTACTAATCGATTTATAATTAATATTTGAAAATACCTTTTCAAATGTTAACTCCGACTGTAGAATTCCTTTAATCAATACTAATCAATAACAATGGAACATTATCTCTCATTACTTTAGAGTGAAGAATAATTTATTTTTCTCATCTATTTTCGTACAGTTCATCCAATATCCAAGTACTACCAATTAAGCTATCCTAAATAAAATAGGTTAAAAGTAGTATAAAAACCTAATAATTCCCATACGAGAGACCTTGATAATCTCAAATCTAAAGATCAATTATACAACCATTATAATAAGAAAATCTTCAAATACATAAGTAATATTCTATTTGAGATTATCATAATTAGATCAGTTTAGTGAACTTATTCTCTAATAAACATCTACACATTTGTTTAAATATCTTTATACTTTATTTATGAAATCAATTACTTTCTTAAAAAAAAAATAAAGTGTGCTAGTTTTACCGTTTTATTAATATCTCGTCTTGATAAAACTAAAACTAGGAATAATTTAGAAATAATACATAACGCAAGTTGAATCTCATAGTTTTGATCTTATTATAATTTCATTTGAACGATAATTATTCTAAGGATTTTACATTTAGTATTAAAACATCAAAATACAATTGACATAATAAGAAAAAATAAATAATATCTTTATTAATTAAAATAACAATGTCATATATAAAATTGCAATCATAAATGAATTATAATTAATTGGAAAATTCATTGGAGAAAAATGGAAGTGCAAGGGAATGTAATGGTGCGGATACATCCACACGTGCTCGGGCGTCAAATTCTCCATCGGATGATGGTAGGGGCACGTGTAGGATGGAGATGAGCAGAAGAAACAAAAAGCAGGAAAGCCCGAGTAGATCTATAAATATACGAAGAAGAAGAGGAACGTTGGTTGAACAAAAGCAGGCATGGCGAAGCCGAGGAAGCAGAAGAACGAGGGCGCGAAACCAGATAGCTCTGGAGCAGTAGTCCGCCACCAGAAGCTGTGCCTCTCCATAGACGTCGATAAGCGCCAAGTTTATGGGTGATTTCCCTTTAAATGCTGTTGCACACACCCTCTCTGTTTATGTGTGGTTTGCTTGCTCGTTGTTTCATTTGATTTTCTTTAATAAAGTTTTTGCTTCTTTCAATGTTCAGATACACTGAATTGGAAATAATAGTGCCGGAGATTGAGATAGTTGGTTTATACGCGGAGAATTTAGGTATAGAGAATGTGTTTGTTGACGGTGAAGCTGCGGAGTTTGAGTACTATCCTTGCCAGCCAATTGCTACTGACTGCGAGAGGAGATGGAGCTCTTCTGTGTTGACTCCTACTTCTGCGGCTGATGCTGCGGCCTCTTCCTATGCGTCCGCACTGCAGAGGGAACTGGTTCCCAACCTGCTCATCAATTGTTGCAAAGCTTTTAGGGTTCCCCTTTCTGATCCACAGGACCACATTACTGACAATTCCTCGCAGTCTCCCGCCGAACCCAAGCAGGTTAAAGTGGCTATATAAAGTTCAAATTTGATTTTGTGTGATACTACAGCAACTCTTTTCTTTTTCAATGCGATTTACTGCTAACTACTTATTGGTGCGGTTTTCCCCCTGTTTTATTATTCTTTTCGGTCCGTTGGTTGCTCTTATCCTCTAGAAGCCCCTTTACCATTCTGTATAAATGGGTCTGTGTTCTAACGTATGCAAATGTTGACACCATCTCACACAATTAATCTGATGTAGATGAGGATTCTGATGTTAAGCAAACTACTTCAGTCGCTTTTGGCATAGTATATTGTATATATTCTTTAACTATGTCAGCATGCTCTATTAGAAGGTGCATTGATCAATGCTTGTCAGAGTTGGAGAACTTTTCAAAATTGACTTCATGTTTTGCAATCTATTCTTGTTAAACTATGATCTTTTTTAATGTTCAATAATGCATTGATTATGATCATGGTTCATCATAGCGAGTTTTTATATACTTTTGGTTTCTCATGTAGGTTGATGTTGGATGCAGAATGTGAAACTGATTCGAATTGATTATTGGGTGGAGAAAGCAGATACTGGGATTCACTTTGATGGTAATGTGGTTCACACTGACAACCAGATAAGGCGTGCCCGATGCTGGTTCCCTTGCATGGATGAAGGTTTTCAGCGTTGCTGGTGTGGCTCGAGTCTAATCATGTCTTTACAGCTTTTTGTCTTTGCTATCAGCATCTAATGATTTTAGTTACTTGTGATGCCATTTATTCAGTTTTGATCTGGAGTTTACTGTTGCACACAATCTCATAGCTGTCAGTACTGGAAACTTACTATACCAGGTAAGATGAATTTGATACTGTCTTTATTGTTTGAACAATTGAACTCGAGCTGATTCTTAAAGTGATATTTTCTGGTCATAGGTGTGGATTCTATTTAGATATCTTTATATTCATCATTCAATTGATTGAATGATTTTTGATTGCCAAAATTAGAATTAAATGCTTTTTTTCTACTTCATGAAAAATATTTACTCCATTCCCGAGTTCTTATACTCTTCTTATGCAATTTTGAGCAAGTGGTTGCTGGCACAATTGTTTATCATCAGCCCAGTTATGTGAAACCTCATGGTTGTTACATTCTTTGATCATTGTATTTCAAATGACAAGAATTCTGGTGGAGGGAGTTAAAGAAAATAAAACTAGTGATGCAGATACATTTGACATAAGGGTCTGTTGCAAAATAAAACTAGTGATGCAGATACATTTGACATAAGGGTCTGTTGCAAAATCTTTGATGTGAGTATTGCAAAAGCTATTATATAACAAAGCTATCTAATTATATGTTAACCTCTGAATGATGTGTATTGCACCAGAACTCGATGGAGCACTGAATGGTAGGTGGTTGGGAACTATAGATAGATTTATCCTTGATTATACCAGGTGAAATATGAATTAGATTAGCTTTGAAATCAGGATCTCATTTTGATGCTGTGAGGTGATTGTTGAAAGCAGATATTATGTACTGCAAAAAGGGATGTTGTGGATTATGATATGATTACTGTAGCCTGCCTTTATGATTTCTTAATTAGTAGCGACATGCATTAATGTTGAATCTAAGTAGGCTGAGTTGGTTGTTATTGAAAATTCACCAACTAAACTTTTGAATGTCCCCTAGGTGGTCTTTTATGTTGACTTGTGCGGGTAGACTTTTTTAATCTTACCATATTCAGTTCATACATTTCAATGTGAACTTCCTGCAATTTGGGGATGAAAGTGATGCTTCTTATATGTCTCAATACAAAGGTGAAGGGCTATTAGAGAAAATGCTCTCTAAACTACCTCTGGCTACCAACTTCATCATTTCTCAATTTGTTGGTTTGGAGCCTTAAGGAATGCAGGATCTGCTACTTGTTTATAAAATGAACATATCTTCCACATGCTATCTGTTATCATTGCAGAGCACAAGCATTTACTATTAAATGGAAGTATGATAATATCTGAATCCTGGAACTCTGTGGTGCTATTAAGTTGAAATTTATGTAGTACCATATGTAGGGAAATGGGATTAATTGTATAAGCTACCCATTCTACCAATTAGTTATGCTTTTAGTTCTTATTGGTTTGAGAACTCAGTATGGATGCCTATATTGGCAGGTCATGAGCAAGGATGATCCACCTCGGAAGACATTTGTCTACAGATTAGATGTCCCTGTTGCTGCTCGATGGATATCATTGGTTGTAGCACCATTTGAAATCCTACCTGATCCCCATGTTGGTTTCATATCTCACATGTGCTTGTCAGATAGTTTTGTGAAGCTACAGAATACTGTTGAGTTTTTTCATAAGGCATTCAGGTTTGTTCTTTCTCTATATGGACTACTGACTTCTGCTTACTCTTTTTCACAAATTTGGGATTAGTTGTCTCTTGCTCATGAAACTAATTTCAACAGTCATTATGAAGAATATCTTGATGCAAAGTTCCCATTTGGGTCATACACGCAAGTATTTTTAGCTCCTGAGGTAGCAGTGTGCTCGTCAAGTTTTGGAGCTTCCATGAGCCTTTTCAGCTCACAACTTTTATATGAAGAGAATATTATTGATCAGGTTTTCTTCTTTCCCAAGTTTATTGTTAATGTCTACGTATCCTTAGTATGTTAACTCTAGATTTACGAACATAGTGTTTGACTAGATATATAAAGGCAGCTTGGTTGAAGCACGATATATGTGTTATGTTAATAACAGTATTGGGGCTGAAAGTCCAAAATTGTGACGGTAATTTGATCGACCATCCTAATGTCACTGTGACAGAATAAATTTTCATTAGATGTATATCCCTTTTCCTAGCATGTCTCTTACATTACTAACAAATGGCAATGGGGTGTCAAGGAATGAAGTTTGCAATAGGCTGACCCATAGGCTAGATAGAGAAAAGGAAATTAGAAAAGGAAATGAAATATGGCAAAAGACTAAAAGAATCAGCTCATGATTGATAAGTCTGATAGGAGCTTTTTCAACTTTTTCACCCAGTTTCATTCTTTCGGAAAATCTTAACTTGGCAATTGTCTTATGTCAATTTGCGATTTATGTATTTTCTCATTGTCAACAAGTGGGATGCCTCAATTGGTTAGAACATATTGTGCTCATTGGAATGGACACCAACATGCTCATTTTCCTAGTCCATATAGGTCATTACACACTTTAGATAACAAAGCTGGAATACTGCACAGGTATTTTTGGGTACTGGGTGCATCAGTATTTGGGGGACACTGTTTTTAACAAAAAATTTTGGAATTTTGAACAGATTTAGTTTCTTGTCCAAAGAGTTTAGTTTTGTTGTATTCTTCCTATTTTATAAGTGTTTTAGTTTCCTTATCCTATTTAATCCATGCTTTATGCTTTATAGTTTCTAAGTAAGAGTTATCTTTCTTATTACAATTAGGACTTCTGCTTCAAACAGTACAAAATAGGTAGTTTTTGGATAAAGCGGTTTATGTAAAAATTTTAACAAAAAAAGTTTTTGTAAACCCAAAGTTCCACATCTGTTATAGTAATAATCACCCAACTTCTAGTTTTAACTTGTTGAAAATTAGTTGCTCCCTACATCATGGAGTGACTGTATTATTTTGATGAGTGAATGCTGTGTTATGTGGCTTACTAATAGGGCTTTTTTAGTTATTACATCTTTTAGTTTATAAAGAAGGAGGTTATATCAATACTTAAGAACATCACGTTTTTTAAGTAATTTTAACTTTTGAAGATGTCGAAGACATTAGAGATTTTGTATTGACATTAACTAGTCAATATAGGAATATTCTGCGTATTTTAATGGAGTAGTTTAGATATTAAGATATTATTCTCAAATGCAAAAGGTTAACTCCTATTTCAAATAATGCAAAAACTTAATATACGTTGTTTGCATTTGAAGAATGTGACATGAAACATGCTTTATGATATGTTCAAAACTTGTAATCAAGTGAATGACCTGCTTTTTGATACTAGGAAATTTGTTCCCACACATGTGCATGGTGGTGAGATTCATGCAACCAAAGTGGATTTCATGTTGTAGGAATATCATATTGGCCTTTTCTTTAGAAAATTGAATGTTCTTGGTCACAATTATGGTGTATCATCCCCTTTTATGCACTCTTTTTTGTTTTGGTGTTTTTGGTTTTCCTACTCACTTTTTTATTATCCTCTTTTTAATTGGGAAACTCATATAAGTGCAAATTTCATACAGATAAGTAACCTTGAATAAGTGAACATGTTGTAATCTTCCCCCTAATTTTTGAATTTGTTCAGGAATGACGTAAGTTGCATGTATGGTAGTTTTACTGATTGGGTGTTGTTTTGGATCTTGTAATCTTCATAACAAATGGCTTCATATGCCATGTAAATGGATGACACAATTTCAGATTTAATTGAAAATAAAGTTCAAGGTTTTTCAAAGTACTCATTTTCTTTTGTAGGCTAATGTTTGTTTGTCCTTCTACTTCAAAGTATTTGGGGGATATGCATATGGATCAGTTGCTACCTCTTTTCAAGTCTTTCAATAGTTGCATCATATGCTTGGTCATGTGTAACCTACTGAAGTTTGAAAATTTGTTCTCCTTATTCACCATACTGATTGATTAATGCAGACCATAGACACAAGCATTAAGCTAGCCTCTGCGCTTGCAAAACAATGGTTTGGTGTCTATGTCACTCCTGAGGAAGCTGAAGATGGTAAGCTGTTAGAACATGATACTTTTTTCTGATTTGAGGAATGGTTGATCAACTTTGAGAAATGCTGGTTTTTGGATTGATTACATCCTTAATTCTTATGTCAGAATGGCTGCTAGATGGGCTTGCTGGTTTTTTAACAGACTTATTTATCAAGAAATTTCTAGGAAATAATGAGGCACGATATAGGAGACACAAGGTTTGTACTGAGCTATCTAATTTCGTCAATATGCTGTATGCTTTTCCAAGAAGGATGATTACAGCAAAACAGAACTTTGTAATGCTTGTTTTTATCATCATTCGCGTGATTGCTATGGTTTTTTCTGAACATCTTTTCAGTTTCTTTTTCTTTAGACTTCAGAAAGATCTTTTTATGCGTTGAGGTCTTCTTTAGTCCATCTTTACTTGAATTTAAACATTTAGAGCATCTTGATTTTGGAGATATACCATTGTGTGGAGGGGTGACACTAATTGAAAGTAATTCCAATGATCTTGTGGAACTTACGCTACCTGGCAACAGATAAGATTTTGATTAAATTCAGATAATATGAGGTTAAGAAGAACTGTGTGCTTACTAATTTTACTCAGTTTCCATGCTTCACAAGTCTCAGATCATGTAAAAGAAAAGAAAAGTGTGCTTGAAGCTGATTTATCTATTTGAGATTGCATGATCTTCTTCTAACAATAAGGATCTTTTATCAATAGTCTCCTGCAAACCGAGGAGTCATTGCTAATTGATCAACAATAGGTCACAATACCAACATTCACTTTGGAGGCTATCTGCTCTGACATAGTTGCATTTGTGAATGGAAAATATGCTGTCTCTGAAATTTGGCCCTTATATCTTATATGTTAACTATTATCGTTGAATTATATGCAGAGCCAGTTACATTTCTGAAAATTTCTTGTTAATTTGGAACCTTTTGATGACTTTGGTTTGAAGCATCCCAAACTTATACCTTGTTTTGTTTATCCTCATCTTATTATTGTTTAAAGTTTATCCTCTCTAAGGTCATCCACAAATGGCTCTCTTATTCAACATTTGGAATCCAACAATTTGTTCCTAAGGTTTTACAGTGGTGCAATTGGTCCAGATGATGAGTCTGCTTGATCTTTAAAAGAATGAAGTTTTGAGGATGAGTAAAGCATAAGTTGAACTATATTTACACCCAGCTTGGTGGGAATTTTGTCATTTTTCATAATATCTGGAAATCATGGAAAGATCATATCCTGCGTTGTGAATTTTTCATCTGATCAATTTTTGGTGGCTAGGGATTTTTAGGGGCGTATTTCTTTTGTTTAATTAGTTACATATTCATTCATTGCTTAGTTAAGGAATCCTCTTTCTGCAAACATATGTTGTTATTTTCTTAGATAGGGTAGAGGTGTGCCTATACTGATCCTCAAGAGTAAAAATCCTGGATCTTCTTCATTTTAGAAGGGTTGATTTATTTGAGACTGTCAGAAGCTTTTCCTCCCTAGGTGATCTTGTGCTTAACGCTTCTAATCAATGAGAAAATAACACTAAAATTTTTGCAAGTGCAGGCTAATTGTGCTGTTTGCAAAGCAGATGATAGTGGTGCAACTGTTTTGAGTTCATCTGCTTCTTGTAAGGATTTGCTCGGAACTAATTGCATTGGTTTGTATGGAAAGATACGATCTTGGAAATCTGTGAGTTCATTTTTAATTCTGATTTCTACTTAAATAAATCTTATTTGTTTCCTTTAAACTGACTGACTAGTCATTCAAAGGTGGCAATCCTTCAAATGCTGGAAAAGCAAATGGGACCAGAGTCTTTCCGTAAGGTAATTGGCTAGTGCATATGAAAGGGTTTTATCCTACATGATTTTGATGACTAGAAGCCCGCATAAAACTCTCTTGTTGCAATTGTTTTCTAAAATGGACTCTCATACATTCAATGATCAAATCATGGATTGAACTGAAGTGGTAATGATAGAAGACAAGGCTTGGGGATAATTTGTATATTGGTTAACTAGGAAGTGATGACTTAATCCTTAGAAATTGAATAATTAAGGCTTTGAAAACTGGAATTGGGTATACGAATGTGTAACAAGTATAGTTAACAAAAAGGAAATACTTTCTGATGTAGACGAAAGTTGCTGAAATTCGGTATCTGTTGCAGTAGTAGATTTTTTGAATCACTGGTATGGAGAGAGTCTGAGTTTACAGCAAATCATTGTGCTTGTAGTATCTTGATCCTTTAGCTGTTCATGAATTTTTACACTGAGTGTCAGGAAGATATGCAATAGATTTAAACTCTTCTTCCCAACATTTTTGAATATGGAAATGTTGTTATTTATGGATGAATTCCTTTGGTTCATGATATCCTATTTTTATGCTCTAAACATGCAGATTTTGCAAAAAGTTGTTTCCTGTGCTCGAGATAGAATCCCATTGAGATCGCTTAGTACAAAGGAGGTAATCACATACTCATGATGCTCAAATCATCTAGATATGTACATTATTATTCTGTTTATCTTGGTTTCTGGTTTAGAGGCATTCAAGCATATCTAATTGTTGTATCTATAATCTTGAAAAGCATGGGAACTGTTTTTTGTAGCAGTTCCGTTTAAATTATCTTCACTACGTTTCATAGAGTAATGTTAAAATGTTTCTATATAAATATACCACTGCTAGATAAATGGGTTGAAGCTTTTAGACAAATTCATTAGGTAGTGTCTGGATTTTGATGAAAGACAGATACAAACAATATCTGATGTATGACTGGACAGAAAGATGCCAACTATTTGGACAAAGCAAGTATGAATTTGAAAATATGGGCTGCTGGAGCCAGGGATTTAGAGCTAAAAAAACAGGAAGCAAAAAAAAGAAAAATTGGATAGGTCTAGGGATGAATCCTAGAGTAGGATTAACTCCTTATCTAAGAATCACTCCTAGTGAATATAAAGTTTCATACATTCAATTCTGAAAAGGATCATAATTCATTCGAAATCATCAACCTCCTCTAAAATTTGATGTATGATGGATATAAATAGACATTCACAAAGTACACTAATCTAATTATTTAATTTTATTCCTCTTTGAAAGTAAATTCAAACTAAACGGTGATTAATTTAAACTAATCTACTGAACTACCAGACAAACATAAGAAAAGAAAGCTAGATGAATAGATTTGTGTTAGGAGTTAGCCTAATCTTCATTAATACTTCAATTTGATAAATCTCAAATTAATTGAATTTTTTATGATGGAATTTGAGTTCGGAGCTGGAAATTCAGGTCTTCGAATGAAAGACAGAAGGATCTGCTTGTGGACCTTAAAAGCAAAAGCAAAAGCAAAAGCAAAAAATGCATCTTAATTGCTTGAATTTTAAACTAGGTGCCAGTATTCAGATTAGGCTTCTGGGTTTTGTAAAGAGCGAATTAGAACAAAGAGATAGACTTAAGAATCACTTGTAAGGTCTAAGAATCACTCTTAGAAGAAAGCATTACACTTTCTTATTTTAAATTTCAGTATTTTCAAAAAGGAAATCACTTTATTATAAACTGTAATGTTGAAACATTATTTATAGTAAAAATCTTTGATCCCTAATTCTGGAAGAGGATTTTTTCACACTGAATCATAAAGTATTCTATATTTCATAATAAGATGAGCAATTAAGGAACTAAATCAGTAAAATAACTTTTATCAAATGACATAAAGAGAGAGAGAGAGAGCGATATACCACTCCCTGTCACTGTTCACTGTACAGTGACTGTCACACTAAATTCCATTCTTCATTTCACCAATTTAAGGCTTGGGGTTGAGTGTTTTGTCCTTTCTTGTTTTCCATAAATTTTTCTGTTGGATTTAAAGTAGGGAGTGCACTTTTGACAGAATTGTTATGTGATTCTATCATTCAAAATTTTATACATTGCTAAGCAATTCATTGATATTTGAGTTTATGGATTGCTTTGCTCTGCTATGTACTTGGAATTGCTTTTTATTTTGGTGAAAATCATTTCAGTTTAATTGCAATTTTAACTTTAGTTTTACATTCCATGAAAATGTTAATAGCTTTTATCATCAAATTATCAACACTGAGAAACTACAATTGATAGTCTTTTAGAGTCTATGAACAATTTCAACTTTCTTTTTGTAGGAAAACTGAATCTTTTTTTTTAACAATCTTGAATCTTCTTCATGTGGTTAGTAAGGAGCTTTGGATGAGCAAAATTTTACGTGTTGACCAATTCTGTAATTGTGTAGTTGTTACAGGAGACAATAATTTCTTTGTATGCATTATTTACTTTTATTCATAGAAGTGAATCCTTATGAACCAGAGGACTCTGAAATATGCTACATTTGATGTATTTCCTTCTGCTTCTCAATAATTTTTATCTGAGATTCTTATATGATCTCACAAGCTATATTTGACTTCCTTTTCGTTGATAAATTTTAATTTGAGCACTGTTATATGTTTCAAGAGCTATTCTGTTTTATTTCATGCTTACGTAACTACTATGGAATGCAGTTCCGACATTTTGCCACTAAGATTGGGAATCTTGAGCGTCCATTTGTGAAAGAGTTTTTTTCTAGATGGGTTTGCTCAAGTGGGTGTCCAGTTCTAAGGTATTGATTTGGGATGTACGGGATCACCTTTTTCTAACATTTTTAAATATGTTGACTACTTTCATGTTCTAAATTCCTGATTGTTTGGCCTTAATTTCAAGGATGGGATTTTCGTATAACAAAAGGAAAAATATGGTTGAGTTAGCAGTGCTACGAGAATGCACAACTACGCCTGATGCTAATACTTCAGTTCTAAACCCTGATTCTGAAAATCGAGATGGTGACATTGGATGGCCTGGGATGATGAGTATTAGGGTTCATGAACTTGACGGCATGTATGATCATCCAGTTCTTCCTTTGGCTGGAGAAATTTGGCAACTATTGGAAATACAGTGCCACTCAAAGCTTGCTGCTAGACGCTTTCAAAAGCCTAGAAAGGGTTCAAAACCCGATGGTTCTGATGAAAATGGTGATGCTGGGCCTGCTGCAGATATGCGTGCTAGGTATATTGTGTGTTAGATGTTTTCTTTAATATTCTTATTGGATAGGTATCTTATATTCTGTTGTCTTATTTGCTCTTGCAGTTTGGAATCTCCTTTGTCATGGATTAGGGCGGATCCAGAAATGGAATATCTTGCCGAGATCCATTTTAGTCAACCTGTACAGATGTGGGTAAGACACCCTGGCCCTTTTTGGAGATTTATATTAGGTTTTTGCATAATTTGCACTATATATGATTGGTGTGATTCATTTTTCCAGGTTGCAAGAAGTGCTTTAACTATATGAAATCTTTCGGATGTTAATAATGTTACATTTTTTTATGCATGCTCATTGTGAGTTAACAACTTGGGTTGTTTTACAGTTGGTGATTGGTTTCCAACTGAGTTCATGTATTCATGCCAAATTATTATTGCAAGGAATTGGGCATTAGTTGTTTGAATTTATCTACCTCTTGAAATCACTGCCAAACCTTTTGGTTGATTCAGTTTTAGGATGGTAGTGGTTGACAGATACGTGCAATATTGTTTCTGACAAATTTATGTCACATGCAAGGACATGATTTTTGGTAATCATGATTGTTATTGTTTTCTGGAATCTACATTTTTCTTCTATTTTCTTATAATTTTTCTGCATTGGCATTAGCAATAGCTTTTGTCAAAAATAGTTGTAGTTCCTGGGATTTTGAAAAGTCTGGATAATAGACCTAAGGTTGTGGTTGAACACCTGAAATATGGTATAAGAATGAAGATATAAGTCACCTCAGGCTCATATCAAGAAAAATCACTCTTGAATCTATTTACTCTTATTGTGAATGATTTTTCTGCAAGGATAAAACAGTGTGATGGATTAATCAACAAAACAGGCACCTTATATACTGTTTGTTGAAGAAGCAGTCATTATTTCCTTGTACAACCTATGCACTTGAGATATGTGTGTGCAGATTAGGATTTAGTGGAGAATCATTGAGGGACAAATATGGGAGAAAACCTGTTTTTGTCAAAAGGGATCCTTAAGGGATCTTGTTTGGGCTGTTTTCTTGTTTATCAATGGATATCATTGCTTGTTTATTAGTCGATATCATCTTTTTTCATTATAAAAAAAGACAAGTTTCTAGAAGCTTTACATTTCCGTGGTAAACTCTTAATTTTATCAATTGTTGAGGTCAATAAGTATGATTAGAGTTTGGTTTTTAATCAGAATCATAAAACTATTATTCTGTCACACACCATCTATCTAAGTTTCTAATATTGTGCCTCTTTTAACTTTATTTTTTGTGGTTTGAATAGTAGATGATTTACTGTTGTGCCCATACACATTTGTTTTTATATATTTCAACTTTGTTTTCTAACCAAAATTTGACCTTTTTTTGTTCATGTTGGATATCTCTGTACTTTACAATTTTGTAGTTGCTTTTCTTTGTCAATTGGTGATTTATCTTTCAAAATTATCATTCTAATCAGATCAATCAATTAGAGAAAGATGAAGATGTTGTTGCACAGACACAAGCTATTGCTGCATTAGAAGCCTTGCCACAACTTCCATTTTCTGTTGTTAATGCCCTTAACAATTTCCTTAGTGACTCGAAGGTTTGACTGACCTCAGGTGTTATGCTTTACTTCTATTCTTGTCCTGACTGGACATAATATTCTAATTTACATTGTTTTTGCAAGGCTTTCTGGAGAGTCCGTATTGAAGCAGCATTTGCTTTAGCTAATACAGCATCTGAGGTAATATATTCAGTTGGAGTGATTTTTGTGTCTTTATATGTATGAGATGCATGCTTCCTTTTCCAAGTATTCACAATTTTTGCATGTAAAAATTCCTTTCATACATGGTTCTTGTATCATTCCCATCATGTATTTTATGATATTTGTTTCCGGCTAAAGCACCTTCTGCTTTTCCTTGAGATGCTAATAACATTTTTCATGCGTTTCATTATTGAATTACAATGCAAGAGTTTTTGAGGTAATTTTATGTGGGTTTCCCTATCGGTTGTTTAACAGGATACTGATTGGGCTGGTTTAGTCCATTTAATAAAATTCTACAAAAGCCGAAGATTTGATCAAACCATTGGACTTCCCATGTATGACTTGCAACTCTATTAATCTGATTTTAGAGAAGTTTGTTGTTGTCACTCTCTTAAATAGCTCATCTCATGTCTATTTTTCCAGGCCAAATGATTTCCATGATTTTCCCGAGTATTTTGTTCTCGAGGTAATGCAGTGAGGTAGGCTATGTAATGGTTTTGTGTGGTACATGCTGTGCTTGCTTAACATAATATGCACTTATGAGTAATTTCTACTTAGCAATACTCAACATCTTTTATTCAGTGATGCGATAGCTTCTAAAAGAAAGCACATTGACGTAGTAGGTTTATGTATCAATTGGATATTTTGTTGTTCTTTTTTATGACTGGACCAAACTGAATGCGCTCTGATTACAAACAAGAAACTTTCCTCTTGCTTCCCTCTTAATCCTTTTCGCTCTAAGGTTTAACAAAAAAATTTCTTCGGGTTTTTGAGTATTATCTGCATAAGAAACATGTTCTATTGTGGCTGCATAACCTAGGATGATAAACATTTGTCATACCTATTCATTTATCTTTCTTCAAGTCTCCATCTCTGAACTATCTTTCTGTTCAGCAATCTACTACTACTCTTTCAAGAGTGGATCTCATTTCCTGCACAATCTGCAACATAGTCTGTGCTTCTTCTGTCATCTTAAGCTTTCATTAGACTGGACCCTTCATGCAATAGTTTTAATAGATATCTTTGTTTCAGTAGAATTACTTGGGTGTCAATATTAAATTCAGTCCTTAGGCTGCTTCTGGGGAGAATTTGGAATGTCTGATATAGTAACTGTGAAACATGCGGCAGGACTTTACCTCAGAGAGGGGATGGCTATTTTCAGAAAATTTAGCAGTCTATAAGGGGATGTATTACGGTTCCTTTGTAATGTGACATGGTGTTTAATTGTGACTTTTCATATGTCTACGTGTGTGCTTTTCTCTCTCTCTCTCTCTCTTTTCCATATTCTTATGTAAGGAATTGTCTCCGATTTCTGTCTCTTTTGACAAAGCCAACATTGATAGCCTTAACTTTGTGGAGTTTTGTTTGATGATCTCTGTTCAAAATTACCAGAAACAGTCTCTTCTCCTATTTAGTGACCTTATACACTTTTGGGCAATATTACAGTCTCCTCTTCTATTCCATCATTTATTTCAGTAAGTTGTGCTAGGGGTGTTGCTCCCTCCCTAGAAATTGAACTTGAGGACTAATCAGTTTTTTGTATATGCCCACTTCTTTATTTGAGTACTTATGGTTTCTTACTTCCGGTTTTGTTAATTCAGGCTATTCCTCATGCTGTAGCTATGGTCAGAACAGCAGATAAGAAAAGCCCAAGAGAAGCTGTTGAATTTGTTTTGCAACTACTTAAGGTAGACTTTTCTTACCATTATCTCATTTATGATCTGAAATTTACTGATTAAGATCAGATTTTTACTCAAGATTACAACAATAATATAATTGAAGAAAGATCTCATCTGCTAGCGAAGGTGATCCAAAGTTGCTGATAAGATTAAGGAGAGAGTTCATGATTAAGCCTCTCAAATATTATTAGATTAACCAAATCATATTTTGTTGAGAGCTTGTACGTCATAGGGTACAAATCCCGTAATTTGTTTGTCCCAGATGTCACCTGTGGATGATTCTGTTTGTTAGGGAGACAACTGATGGAAGTTGAGTTAATGATAACTCTAGCATATCACTTCTCAAGTTTGATACGAACATTACAAGGCTAATGATAAGTTGGTAAAATTGATTTTAACTGCTCAATGTATTTATGTATTTCAAAAGTGAACATGAATCATAAATAAGAAAGATGTCCAATCAGTTTATCTTTCATTATGCTTATCCTTTGTTCAAGATGGGACAACCTATTGGACTTGCTGACTTGGAGTTAACTCGAGCACAATATCCTCTCTTTTGTAAATTGGAAAACAATTACAATATCTTATTGTTCAACTTGTTTCATGGTCTGTTTTATGATGTCTTTGGTGCTGAATTTTTAGTATTTGACTGTGTTTGTGATGTAAAACGAATGAAATTAATTGCCCATGAGGATATCTTCTGGTGGGTTTGTGGAAGATAATAATTGGTTAAGTAACAAGTAAAAAGAATAACCTTGGGAGAAGGCAGCGGTATATTTTTCGTATGCAACAAGGCTCCTTACGATTCCTTTGTCAGCAATTAGTGATTCAACAGAAGACAAAATATTATTAGCTAAATGAATTGATTTTAACCTGTAAAAGAGATTCATTTCATTGATAACAATTTGAGTCTTGCCAGATGCGAAACACTTGATTTGAGAATATTGATAACTGAGAAGGAAATTCTTCATTGACCCTTTGAATCTGGAATAGATGCTTGTCTACTTTTCTATGTAATAGCTGAAGTTGCTATGTAAAACATGCTTCGTGTGTCCATTACTAGTTTATGAAGTAGCAGTTTTGTTTAGTACAATCCCACTAGTGCATCTCTATTTTTAGTCTGTTTGTCATAAAGTTTTAATATGCTCAAACATGTTTTATATTATTCCTGTTTTGTTATTTGGCAGTATAATGACAATACTGGAAATCCTTATTCCGATGCATTTTGGCTTGCTGCACTGGTCCAGTCAGCTGGTGAACTTGATTTTGGAGAACAGGTTTGTCCACAGCATTTGTTAGGGTTGCTGAATTTTTTGATTATTGTTGGTCAGTTAATTTTAAAATTCTCTTTTCTGTACAAGTTTAAGCGCCTTCTACTTTTATTTTACAATTTTCAACATTTTCAGGTGTTATTTATTTATTGATTACTTTGTTAAGCCATTCCCCAATCACAATCTTCTATGGAGATTCGTCTTGTACTTTTTGTGGCAATAACTAATCACTCGTATATGTTGGACCATTAATTACATAGGACCAAATCAGTTTCACAGTCTAAAAGCTAACTAGTGATTGCACTAACAACCTATTAAGCATGTATTGATCTCTATCTATACAACACAGCTGTCTTCAAGTGTCTAGGACCCCCGTATTAACTGGTTCAGTAGGCTCAAAAGAAAAGCATTTGTTAAGGTGCATTGAGGTAGCTATTAAGAGAAAAGAGGCAGTATAATAAATATTTATATTTCAAATAGGTAACATGTATAAAAAATTCAATTGAACCGTCTTTAATGTTGACCTTGTATCTGTGTATTGCACTCAAAAGATTCTAATAAAAGCTAAAAGGAAACAAAGTTGTAAAATATAAGAAATACTTCAATCAGGCTCTTGACTAAAAGTTATATTTATAGCTCAAAGTGTTGTCCAGTATGCATAGAGAGGCCCTTGTATAGGCAAGCCCTTATTTCAAGGTACTTGCATTTCTTCCTAGTATAAGTGATAACCTAGGGAAGGGCTTCACTTGGTCCATATCATCTTATCTATTTGGGAAATACAATGAAATATGTTTGGTTTATCACTCACAGTTTTGCATCCTGAGGTTAATGTTCACTAGATATTTTTGATTCTTGTACATGTGTTTAAATAAGATGAGAATCCTGATGGTTATAACTGTTCGTTTAGATATGACTCAGTTATTGTTTCCTTGGACTCAGGCTGCAACCAAAACGATGTCATTATGGTCTTTAGTTTCACAAAGTTATAGATTAACGTCGTCATTTTGGTTAGCTTTACTAAAACGTTGTTTCGGGCCAGGCCTAGCCAAGATTGCCATACATATTTACTATAGTTTGAAGTTGTTTTGGTGTCCAAATCTGTAGGCCTTGTTAGTTTCAAAAATCTTGGCATAATATTTTAATCTTTTTACTCAAATTGTTCCTTAACTTGGAATGAAAGTTTATAATTGAGAAGTTTTGAGTTATGGTGAATCTGTTATTTGTTTGGTATGTCCACATTTTATGTGACGAGTATGTCAGACTAGTATTAGAATCATTGAGTGCACCTTATGTTGAATGGTTTTTTGACAAGAATATTTGTTGAAGATGTAAGTTAGAATACGCATCATTGTTTACTATTGGTGGATTCCAAGTCCTCCTAAATGATGGGTGTTGGGCATTTCTTCTATCCTACTATCATTGTTCATTGTTTTTGTGTGATCCTTTCTCGTTGCAAACTTTGAAAAGTTGTACCCTTGCTCGGACGTGATTATTTGTTTATCCTTTTCCTAAAATTCTTAAATGTCATTGATGATGCAAATGTTGAATTATTTAAAAGATTTGGTTTAAAATTGTCAGACAAAATGATATGTTGTTAATCAAGCAACAATTGTTTCATAATGAATACTTGTGCCGAATGTGTTAAAAATGAATTGGGGTATGCCTATGGATGAAATTTTCACAAATTTCACTCTATATTTTGAATTCTGTCTACGCAATTCAGAACCCCAACTTAATATAATTTTGGACCTGATCCTGCAACTTCAACTTTCTGTTGGGTCTGTATGGCTTGGTGCTTTTTCTTTATGTATTGATCTTTCCTAGGATCCATCAGAGTTTGAAGTATAATAAGACCAAGACCTAAAGTTTCCTTCTCAAGTTTGCCTTATAATAGAAATTTTTTAATGTGATGTGTGCTATTGCATTTCTTTATTCTGCTCCCATTTCCAAGCTTTAAATATTTTTGGTCCCTTGCAGAGTATGCTTTTTCTGTCTTCACTTCTCAAACGCATTGATCGTCTCTTGCAATTTGACAGGTACATTGACTTCTAGTTCTCCCCATTTGATGCATTTCTTTGATGTACTTGCAACTTGTTGAGTTTTTTTGCACATTTGATACTAGGTTGATGCCTAGCTACAACGGAATCTTGACAATTAGCTGTATACAAACCTTGGTACAAATTGCATTGAAGCTTTCTGGAGCTATACATCTCGTGAGTCTCCACTTAGTACTGCTTAGTAACTAATTGATTTCCTACTAGCTTGCATTCATAGGATAGTATGAATTAATTCTTGCAGGATCAAGTCTTTGAGCTCATCAAACCTTTTCAGAATTTCAAATCAATATGGAAAGTTAGAGTTGAAGCAAGCAAAGCTCTTCTGGATCTCGAATTCCACAGCAAAGGCATTGATGCAGCATTGTCGTTGTTTGTCAGATATTTGGAGAAAGAACCATCATTAAGAGGTTCTGCATTATCTTTTATGGCTGAATATCATATTTGCTGCCGTTAACATGCTTTTATTGATGAAAACTGTGCACTTATTTAAACTTTTACTGAGACTCATGTTACTAATTCATATTCCTTGGCTACAGGGCAAGTGAAACTTGCTACCCATGCTGTGCGGTTATGTCAAATGCAAGATGCATCTTCATGCAATAATGAGATCAAGAGTACTACTCTACTGGCTTTAATTTGTCTGCTTGAAGGCCATATAGGATTCAACAATGTCTTTCTTCGGCATCATTTGTTTTGCATTTTACAAATCCTTGATGGAAGGTGAGCCTTGAATATTCTGGTTAGTGATAGGAAAAATTATTGCCGCAGTCTTGCTTGCAGTCGGCCTAGTCAGATTATCCACATGAGTAATTTTAGGGATATTTAGAGGTTTACTAGGAAACTTTTGAAGATCAATTAAAAATATTCAAGAATACTATTGTATACTTATTAAGCCATTAAGTTTCTTTGATAATATTGTCAATTTCTTGTGAAATTGCATTTTGTTGGCAGTACATGATTCTTCCTATTTCATTGTAAATGATTTATTACATAATTATTAAATTTGACTTAATATTGTGACAAATCCATTTTTTATTTTTTTGTTACTTCCCTTCTGTTTTTGTTTATTTTTTTTTTTGACTTTGCTAAATACTTGTAAATTGTTTTAAATTAATTTTGCAACATGTGTATATGAGTACCCAACAAATAATTTGCATTTAGTCAACACTTCTATTCGAGCTGTTTTAATTAATAAGGCTACTCATCACTAGTTGTCACTTCAATCACAAACTGTATTTATTAGTTTAGCTTTTACAACACGTCAATAAATAAGGATGGTAGCCTCGTGTTGCATGTGTCTTTTGGGATATTCTTTGATCTGGAAATCAAATGTGGAAATTGAAATCCCAAATTTGCTCTTTTTCAGGGCCCCATCAGTTTTTGGAGTTCCAAGAGATAAATCACTACATATAGTTGATGCTGAAGGTTGCATGGAGCCAAAAAGCGTTTTCAGTGCTCTTGTCACTGATACAAAGCCTTTCGAGCCTCCTGCAGATGTCCCGAAATTTGCTGAGGATAACTTGGTAATTGTTGAAGTTTCCAAGGAAGCAGCCACAGATTCCAATATGTACCAGGAGAAGATGGATTTGACCATCTCAGAAGATGATAGAGAACCTCAGATTGTTCCCAACGATGATAAACAGAAGGTTGATTTGACTGTTCCTGAAGCTTCAAAGGAAGTGGCCACTATTTCTGACAGTCATGAACGTAAGATGCCAGTTGTTAAGATCAGGGTGAAACATTCTGCTGCAACAAGTAGAGCTGAGGAGGCTGACAATCAAACTGTTGGCAGATCTCTGGCTAATAATCATGAAAATGATGGATGCAGCAGCTCTGTTTCTGTGGATGCTCCCCAGAGGAACTCTAATGATGCTGCGAGCATTAGCAATCAGAACCTTGAGGAAGTCAATTCATGTCTTGACCATGGTTCACGTCTGACTGCCAGTATTGGAAGTGCTAAACTTGCAAGCGACAGTGACAATTTTGGGAAGGAATTCCAGTGTACTGCTGATTCGAGCAAGGCTTTTGCACATTCTCAGCATGATGAGCAATCATCTCCTAGTCTTATGCAAGGAAACAATTTCGATGCTGATGCACTCAAGTATGCTAGTTTGCATAACCTCTCAGCTGGCAGAGCTGATAATGATGATGGGGGTTCGATGGCTACTACTGCACATCTTTCCCATGGGGATGAAAAGGGGAAGGAAGTAAAAGAAAAGAAACGCAAACACAGAGATCACAAGAGGCATCGGGATGATCCTCAACGCCAAGAACGGAAGAGGTTGAAGAAGGAGAAGAAACGGAAGGAAAAGGAAATGGCAAAGTTGATGAGCAATGAAGCCAAGGCGTCTTCTGCAGAGTTGATGGGTAAGAAAGAGGAACAGCCCAGCATTAGGTTTATAGCTCCACAATTGAAGGTCACGGAGCCTAGTGAACACACGGCAGTAAAAACTGTTGAAACCAAGAGTGTGCCATCCGAAGGCACTTCAACCCCCAAATTGAGAATTAAAATAAAGAACAAATCGCTGAACAAATAGCAGTAGTTGTGACTAGCTTCATAAACTGGCAGGGTTTTCTGGGTCTATTTTATTTTAGATTATTTCTCCAGCTTTATTTTGTCGACAAGTTAGCAGGCAATAGCTCTAGCTTTTACGATCGAATCAATTCCACGTATTTCTGTTCTTAGTGCATGTGGTTTATAGACTAAGAGAAAATTGGATTGTATTATTTTAATATTTTTTGTTGTGAAATAATAATTCATAATCTATTTTATTGTGAAAGAGCTCTGCTTACGACGAAAGTTAATCGCACATTATGAGCTAGATCTTGTTTTCTGTTGAGAAAAGGTAAATTGTATTAAAGGAGTGAAAATGCATCACAGCTTAATTAACCAGGGACAAAATAAAGATCAAGTGTGAACCAGCTTACATTGGATACAAAATAACACTAAAACTGGAAGCTGCGAATTGACAGATCATGAGTCATGTTTGAGGAGTAACTATCAGTCTAATCTACTGAAGAGTAATAGGAGTGAAATGTTGAATGATCTGACTTTTGATTTGAAAGATTCTAGTTTTCCTTTTCAACCATAATACATGAACTCCATAATTAATAACTAATTTGCAAAGTCACGTCATCCTTGTTGCTAAATCTGACTTGTTCAGCTTATGAAATATATCTTGACCATGATGAGGTTATAAAGGAAAGCTGGCAAGGTTTGGGAGAGTAACTCCAAAATGTTGACGAGAAGCCACGTCTGTAAAGAAATGATCAATGTTTTTCATGGATATGAGACAAAAAACGCAAGTCTCTCTGAGTTTGTCTATAGTAGATACGCTATTTCTAATTGCCAACCCAAAGATGAAGGATGCTTTAGGATCTGTTAGGGAACCAAACAAGCTTCCACCAAGAGACTTGACTGTTAAGAGGCTTGATAAGATTCATACAAGATATATTGGTGAATATTTTTGGAATTGTGATGTATCCACTCAGGTTGATCTTCCATCGACATGCAAGGACGACAAGAAGGTGCACTGCTTATTAAGTGGGCAAGTCCCATGTATCTACAGCTTCATTCCTCAACACTTATCACTCTATTCACTTTTAACATTTGGAGGAATAAGTAGCCTCGGATGTTCCAATTACCGTGATTCATAATGTTCCTTAATTCGAGGATTTGGTTAAAGGACCATTAATTAGATTGATTCAACTTGTGGACCAGAAGCTTTGGTTCTTTATGATATAAGTATGCACCCACTTCCCCCAGATAGATAGATTGGGTATTAGTTAACAACTCCAAATCTTCTTAGCTAGGCGCATTTTGTTGGTGCTCTGTGTTACATAATGCCTAACCTTCTTTTCTCTTTGGTTAAAATGGGTAAAATATGGTAATGAAGTGACTTTCGAAGTTATATTTGAAAACGGAGAACAATAGGCAAGCTTACGGAAGTAAGAGGAAACATGATTAGTGTACGTGTTATGCGATTAAATACTAATCTCAAATTCGGTTAAACCCAATTTATAGTTTTAATGTCTTATTTCCAAATTTGGAAATAAATGCTTAAGCAAAATTCATTTTTTGTAGGTAAAGGGGAGGCACCGAGCGCGTGAGTTTGCTTGACGATAAGTTTGCAAAACAATGAGTATATTTTAATTTTTTATATTACTAAATTCTTTACAAAAGAATTGATGACATGTTAGTGTATTTTAATTGTTTTATATGCAAAAGAATTGATGACATGTTAGTGTATTTTAATTGTTTTATATGACTAAATTCTTTGTAAAAGAATTAATGACGACATGTGAGTTTTCTTTAAATTGATTTTATGAAAATGATTTCTATTCTATCGTGAAGTGAATATTGATTATGAATTTTATGTGAATATCGCTACTATAAGTTTATGCTTTAGTAATATATGAATTGAAGTTTGAGAGTTAAATCTTATATGATTTGGGTTTACATTAAGATGATGTTATTGGTTGATAAAAAGGAAATGGTTTCTGGCCTATGGTATACCAATAGTGTAACATCCTATTTCTATACAAAGGGTTAGAACCCTAGATTTATGTAATCGAAAAATAACAATGAGAGATTAGAAAAATGAATTTCATGCTTATGCATAATGTTAGCATACACACACGTGAATTTGATTATTGTACACATTAAAATGAATTGTTCATGTACTCATTTTACATTTTTCGGGTATAAATGATTTTTAATGCTATTATATTGTGAATTATGAATCATGTGTCTTAAAAATTGAGTTGGAATTTATAAGTAGTGAATTAGAATTTTTGGTGAAATATGAGAATTTTAAATTTAAGGATGTTTTTGGACTAGGAAAAATGACAAGTGGTAGAACAATTGATAAATAATAGTATAAATAGGAGTCAAATGGCAAAGGAAATTTTTATGAATGACTTTGGAATTTATTGAAAAGTGTCATTGAAAATTTGGAGATAATTGGACTAAAATTTGGAGACAAACAGATTAGTTATTAAAAAGTGGTCAAATAGAGACCACAATAAAAGAACAAGTGGCAAGTGGCAAGTGACAAGTGACAAGTGTCACAACATTTACCACTCACCACTCATGATATTTTCTTCTTTGAAAGACCAACATCTTTGTCTTTCACCCATTATTTTCGTAACTTATGCTCCCTTCTCCATTTTCTCCATGTTTTTGTCTTCATCTATGACACTCTCTTCTCCCAAGCATTAACGTTGAACCTTGCTCTCATCCTTCACTTGCTACTTCCATTTTTGTTATCTTCATCATCTTACCACTAGAAAACCTAACCCACTCCACCTCCATGATGACTGTGAGATGTATGGAAAGCTAGGTTTCTTGGAAATTTTGAAGAAACTTTGAGTAAATCAAGTAATAAGCATGTTAATCTTCATAGGTAGTTGTAAATGAAATTTTTATGATGAATGATTTGAGATTGAACGATCATGATCATGGAGTTACATATATGTTGTAACGTAGGTGTAAAAATAAAGAGGTTTATGGTCTTTTTTTTAGTGTATTAATAACATTCTTGGGTTAGCTAAATGAAGGCATTTATAATGATGATTAGGAGATAAATTGAAAGTGTAAATGGAGTTAATTTGTATACTAAATTGTGGATGAATAAATTAATATATTCAAGGCTTGTTTTTGTGTTTATGATGAGTAATAATTCATAAATTGTTATAGAGATGTTTTTGAGGTAGAATGATCATTATAATGGTGTTTGAATGAGTACACTAAATTGATGAATGAATGGACATGTTTGATGTTCTATTTTGTGGTTATGATTAACAATCTTTTATGACTTGTTTTGTGAATGTTTTGAGTAGTATATTGGGGTGAGAATGAAGAGGAAAGGAAGTAGAAAAGATTATCTATGTTCAAGATGTGTTAGATGTAAAATGTAGGAAGTTTTAAAAAAATCTGAAAAATTGGAAGAGAGTGGCTAGAATATTTTAGCTATATTTTTCCAATGGATATGCTTCTGTATTTTAGCCATAACTTGAGTTATAGATATCCAAATGGGATGATTTTTCATTTGGATTTAATTAGAGACATATGGCTACATTTTTTCTAAAGACATCGAATTCAAATTCTATCTTTAAGAGTTTCAAAATTAGACTTAAAGTTGAGTACTGGATGTAGTAAATTGGTGGATGAATACATGTGTTTATGTTCTTTTTCGAGAATATGAAAACCATGACTGATGAGTTGTTATGTAGATGTTATGAGTTAGGAATTAAAGGTTTAATGAAAGTGAAAGTTATGTTAACCAAGATGCTGAGTTATATTCTTGAAATGAGATGAATTAAGATAATAGTTAGGAACGAAATGAAGGTGAAAAATGAAGTATAAGATATTCAGAAAATTTAAGATGAAAGCGTATAAGAATATGTTATATTTTGGAGATTATGATCAAAAATGAATTCTGATTTTTGTGTAGATGATATTAAACTAAAATTGAAGTATACGTGAAGAAGTTATCGGCTTGAAATGATGAACTTTGAATATGAATTGTTTGATACATATAAATGAGATATGTTATGAAAAAAAGATAGGCTTTCATGAATGATGAGATTTATTTAAATGTGATGAATCAAATGAGTAGAGGTTTAAGGGTCTAACGAAATCAATTTATTAGTTGAATTAGTGTAAAATGATATTGCATTAGAAGAGGTGAATTCGGAAAATCTTGGAATGAAAGTGATGTTAGAATATAGGTAGAAACCATTGGAAATGCTCTTGAGTGAGTTGTGTTTCTCCCATGTCCGTTGGACAAACTTTAGGTCCATTGAATGGACCTTCTCGGGTCTGGAAGACTTCCCAAGCCCATTCATGTCCGTTTGGAGGGATGTATGTCCACTAAGCGGACATTCATGGGACACATATACAAATTTGCAATTTTGGCCCCCTAAACGGCAAAATCTCTCTTCTAGATCTTCACAAAAGTTGTAGATCTTGAAGTTTTCTTCGAAAGCATCCTAGAATGACATTAATCTGACATCTATAGCAAAAATTATGCCTTCTGTACCAAGATATGTTTATTTATAGATGATTGACTTATTAATGTTTTCCCATGAGATATTTAGGCTTGATTGTGATCTTGAATGAGCCTAGTTGATGTTGGATTAAGTGATTAAAGTAAGGAAAGTGTACCAGGTGTTAAGGAATGATTCAAAGATCATGTTAATTGGTTATGAGATGTGTATTAAGGAAATGTACCTGGGATTGTCATTGAGCATGCATTGTGCATATTCCATATATACATTTGTGCATAAATGAATACTTATGATTGTGCAATGTTGTTATGTGTATAAATGTGTATGTATTGCATGATTTAGAAGAGCTTATTGAGCGACAACATCTAGATGTTGCTAGGACTTCGAGGCAATAGCTTTCTGGAGCAAACTATGAGTAACCTAGATGGTATCACTTAATTAATTGTTGTTTTAAATTCTGTATTGAATTATTTTGTGAAATTGATTATGTTGATTCCGGAGATTGAATGTTAGAGGTGTTTGATGCATGAATAACATATTGGAAGTGTTTCTTGTACGTAAATTTGACGAAATAAATGATTCTCTATGTATATGTTGAATGCTAGACTAAGGTCCGATGACAAATGTGAATATGATTGATCGAAAACAATGATTGATTGAATACGTGTGGTGCATTGCATTACATGAATGCATGATTAGATAATGAAAATTGTGACCTGAGTAATTACCGAAAATGAGCTTAAAGCTCATAATGTGATTAAGAGTCAAAGGCTTACTATGTATAATTAGCCCTGCATCTCCAACAGATAAAGGGCAATTAACAATGAGCCCAATATGTATAATGGATATGGGATAGTTATAGGCACTCGGTCACAACAACGTAATAATCAAAAGTGAGTCTCATGAGTATTGCATATATATTTAATATGTATGTTTGGGTGATAGAAATGAAATGTTGACTTGTATTTGAATGAGAACGTGAAAAATTATGAACAAAGTGCTCTGTAATGGTACATGATGATAAATAAAATAATGTCAATTATGTGGTTTTATATGTTGATGTGTTGTATGAATTGAGTGAACTATCGAGGATGGTTACCTCACTGAGTTCACAAAACTCACCAAAATTGCAACGTTGATATTTCAGGAACGAGAAAGGACACTAGTGACATAGAAACTCTACAAGACCATAGTTCTTGTACTTTTCGATAGAAAAATAGCTTAAAGGTCGGTCTGTTGAGACTGAAGGATCTAGTTAAAAAAATTTTGTATAATTCCTCATGTTTGTAATGTGTTCTGTAATTAGTCTTGATAATGTACATATTTGGATGATTTTGTAAAGCTACAATGTATATTCAGTTTTTATGAAATAAAATGAGGAAATTTTAGATTTTCAATTATTGTGTCTTTCTTTATGATGCCTTATAAGAGAATTTGAGTGCTCTAGCATGCCACCCTTATGGGGTACATATTCAGATATCACTCAAGATGTTGGGTACGTGTCATATAAGAGTGGGGTGCTACATGGATCCTATTACCGCCAATGATAATCAAGTTGATGTAGAATTCAGGATCAGA
>JANIJF010000007.1:7600342-7617364 GCA_024520955.1 Erythroxylum bequaertii
TTGAGCCTAAGAGCAAAATTTTCAAAAAAATTTAACTCTTGTTATTTTTCCGTGTGTGTTATCATGTATAGTAGAATGATTATGGAATTTTCTTTTATTATGCATATTGAGACCATATTTGTTGAATTATAAGCATTGAAATGATGAAGGCACTTAGATGAAACAACTTGTTTAAGCCTATTTCTTTGAAAAGTACCACACCCTTAAAATTACCTTTAGAAATAACCAAGTTAAACCTTAGTCTTTTTCATTAATTACACCCATCATATTAACCTTTCTTATTTTTCTTTGAAGACCTTTTTATTATTTTGAACCCTAAAGGTTATTTACATTATTTGTTTGTTTGAAACTTGAATTTTTGAATGGTCCAATATATCTTTAATTGTGACATATGATGAATGCTCAAAGTTATTATAAAAAAAAGAAAAATTGAGCATATAAATAAAAATAAAAAAAGATAAAGAATAAATATATAGTACCATTAGTTTTGCAATGGAAGGGCCTATAAGTATTGCGAAAAAGTTTCATTATAATGCTCTTTTTAGTAAATTTCCTTCAAATCAACCTTTTTATTATCCCAATCATACCTTACCTAAGCCCCATAACAACCTTATAAGACCTTTTGATTTGTCCTTCTAGTTTATTCATAAGTGGTGGAAATGTGATTTTATTGCAAGCATATGGTAAGAATTCTATTATGCATTGATTGAGACTTTTGATGCTTTTCACCCTAAGCATTTGAGTGGATTGAATGAAATCTTAGTAAGGGTGCAAAGATTAATGCAATTTACTTCAATGAGATTATGATGTGATTACTATTATTAATTAGAAGAGTTAATTTTGAGATAACTTGACTCTAATTGTATGTTAATTTGATTTAATAAGATATGATGATGTATGGTATGAATGGACAGGTTGAGATTGGTTAGAGATGGATGTTGCAAAATTTATAAATTTTATTATGGTTTGTTTAAGACCACCAAAAGCTTAAGTGTGGAGATGTTTGATAGATGGATATTCGACTATATATTTTCTTTTGAAAAATGAATGAATTGCATTACCTATAGGTGAAACTAATACAACATTACAATGAGTTCTAGGCTAGTTAGCCTATAATTAGTTACAAAACAGTTGCTAAAACTTTACAAAAAAAAAAGGAACTATATTAATATTGACATTAACTTATAGCTGCCATATATTTTCATTTCTGGTGACAGAGTATGCTGGATATTCTTGGCAACAATAACTGATCTGATCCAAGTAATATTCTTGTCTAATATTTGGTACTTCTCTTTTTGTGTGTAAAAATTATGTTGTTTCACTCCTTTCAAAGTGTAAAAATGATAGTAGTAAAAGTAGTTTTAAGAATTATTCCGCTGACCATATTCTGCTTTGAATGGAAAATATCATGTTCAATGTTTGCTCCTCTTCATACATGAAATTGCCCATTGTGATTAGTTGAAGAATCTTGCTCCATACTGCTTTAGAGAACCTGTATAAAAAAAGAGATGGTCTCTATCTTCCACTTCCAGCTTGCATAAAACACAAGTAGAATCAACATTGCCATGCCATTGACTTTTGTTCTTGAGATTGCTTCTAATTTCCAACTAAGCAAATAGAGAGGCCTTAGGATTCAAGGTGTTTCTCCAGAGAAGATCAAACCAAGGAACATAATCGAGTACGTTAGTAAAAATTTAATGAAAAGATTTGTTTGAAAATTTAATGAAAAGGTTCTTATCAAAACCTCGGAAATATCCATTCCATTCACCATTGCAAGTCAAAGATGACACTTTAAGGTTTAAAGGTATTATATTTCTCAAATGAATCAAGTCATGATTGCAAATAATAGGGCTAGAGTTCAACCAGTTATCAAAACAAAACCATGTTTTTTCCCCATTACCTATCTTTTGCTTGATCCCAGGGTGGATATTGTTTCTCAATTTCATCATCTGGATAAGGATCCAAGTGGCCTCCCTTGTAAATGAAGCTTGCCAAAAATTAGAACCTTGAATATGATACTTATGGATCCATTTAATCCAAAGTGCTTTCTGATTAGTTTAAAGTCTCCAGAGCCTCTTACACTTCAGGACCTTTTGTATAGTTGAGATAGAAATAATACCTAGCCCACCATATTTTTTAGGTATTGTAACCTCACTCCATTTGATTTTTTGCATTCTTGGTTTTATCTATCTTGCCTATCCAAGAAATGCCTTTATTATTATATCAATATCTTTTATAACCATCTTAGCTAGAGCAATGTGTGCTCTCCAGTGTAGATGTAAGCTGCAGACAACTAAGACGATAAGAGTGGTTATGGCTGCATAAGAAAGAAACTTGTTCTTCCAAGCATTTACTCTTGCTTTTATCCTCTTAATGAGAGGAAGACAATTTTATATATTTGGTTTTGAGGAAGTGATTGGAATACGAAGATAAAAAAATGGAGTAGAGTGGACATTCATACCTGTGATCCTCCCCACTTCAGTAAGATTCCTAACATCATCAGATAGATATAGGCAGCTCTTTTCAATATTGGGCTTTAACCCCAACCATTCAGAACACAATTGCAGAATTTGCATCATAATGTTGATGGAATGAGTATCAGCTCCACATAAGAGTATTAGATCATCAGCATACATAGACGAGTCATATCCACAGCTCTACATTTGTAATGATATTAGAAGCTACCATTACAGGATGACTATATTTTTACACCCATATTTGATGTATTTTTCTTAATATTTTATACTTTTATCATATGTTTGGTATTTAATTCACCCCAAGTGCTTTCATAGGTGATAATTGCCTTCATAAACTTAAACGAGAAGAATTTAGAAAAAAACATGGCATAAAAGGAAGATTCTATACACTAAAGGGATGCATCATCATGCATCTGCCCATGTACATCTCCCAAGCTGTGCAGTTTCATGATTTTCAGAGAATTTGGTGATGCACGGTCTAATGCACAACCATGAAAAAGACCGTGCATTGACCAAAAACCTAGAATTTCATATAAAACAACGTGAACAGAGACTTGAAGATAGAGCAGACGGAGGCAGGCAATTCTAAACATGGAAATCGTTCTTAAGGGCCAATTCTAGTTTAGAGAAGTGGAAAACACAAAGGATTCATTGGAAGATCTATTGTAATGTAAGATCAAACATCTACATCGCAAGAATACTTGATAGAAGTAAACTAGGGAGATTTAGAATTATAAACCCATTATTTTCAATTTGTTTTTCTTTCATTGTATGCTTGATTTCATGTTCAATTATGCGAAACTAAACGCTCTATTAATATTTAGGTTAGATGAACCCTATGTTGATACTTTAATATGTTTTGATTCTTTTATTAATGCAATTGGGTTTATTGATATATTGAGATTCAATTATGTGTTTAATATATGTTTTAAATACTATATCATAATCTAATTTCATACGTAGAGATTGAGAAATCCTATTAATGAATAGATCTACCGTAATTGGAAGTAATTGATTGCAACCTTAGAGATATGATGACATAAATCTTCCAGATCAGAGTCAAATCTAATAGAAGAATTCACAAATCAGCAAAGCAATCGTTTAAACTTTAATCTGAGTAATTCGGTTGAAAACCTTAGGATTAGTATTAACATACCATAGGAGTCTCCATTGTTCAATACATCAAAAAAACAATTGTATGATAAAAGGTCAATCTGTTAAGGTTTAGGAGAATTTGAAACCTAGATTCTAATTTTTGATGTCAATGGTTTTCTATGTAATTTCCATTGTCACTATGTTCAATATCGTTGCCCATTTATTTTACTTGCTTTAGTTTTTTATTTTATTAAAAATCCAAAATCAATTCGTAGGCTAAATAATAGGAAAAAGGTAATTATTATTAATCATTGTCTTCGTGGGATCGACCCGTACTTGCTGGTACTAGCTACAATTACGTTATGAACTTGCGGTTATTACAATATTGGGTAATTCACAAATAAGTCAATCAGGTCATAATTACAATTGGTAAACAATAAAAAATATTGATTTATTTATTTGAGAAAAATGTTCACAACATCATCTACTTAAGAGAATGGATTTGAAGATTTATTAGTTAATCAAGAGACTAATACAATGGAAGAATGCTTGGATTCCTTACATGATTTGGGTGTCAAGAGTGTGCACTATGGAAAAGTAGTAAAAACTCTATGTGATTCTCCATTTTATAGGGATAATTTTATAAAGATGGTAGATACAAGGAAGATGGATTGGATTGTGTCTCTTTGGTTATATTTTCATGTTATTGCTTATTAGTCTTAATGGTATAGGCATTTTTATACTAGGAACTACTTTATGGTTTGATCAGTTTAAGTGTATGTTTTTTTATGAATATTTGATATGAACCTTTTGACTGGATATTTGATATGATCTTCATAGATTTATGTTAAATGTCCCAATGTTTCATAAATTTTTAACAATTATTTTTAAATATATTTATTAATCAATTAATGTTGGTATTGTGCCTCCTTATCAAATTTCGATTAGATTCGGAAGATGAACTGATGAAGGTAGTTATTATTTCTTTAGCTAGGGAAGAGAGAATATTTTCATTTACCCAAGCAACCATGTAAAACTTCTTCTCTATATGGTTATGATTGGGTATTGAACCTTTTTAATGAGAATCCAACAAGGATTTATGAAAATTTAAGAATAAGCAAAACAATCTTCTTGAGCTTTTGTGATGAGTTTAAGAGACTTAAAGTCAACAAGTCATTTGATTATGGAGGAATGAGTTGCAATTTTCTTGATTACTATAGGGCATAATGCAACAACCATAATCAATGCAGAGCGTTTTCAATATTCAACCTAGACAGTTAAAATCTTATATACATTTAGTCATCTTGCCAAAAAAAGTCATTATTCTACCATTCTTTACCAATACACTTCCCGAGATTGAACATTATTCAATATTCTTTCTATTTTTTTGAAGATATTCATGTATTTAATTATTATTTTTATTATGTCATTATATTTAAATTTATCTTGATAATATAATTTTATTTTTTATAATTACATAGAAGTAAGTAATGGTACACATATTCATGCATATTTTTTAACTGATGAACAAATACTATATAGGGGGTAAAAGAATCAATCCAACCTAAACATTATATATTGCCACTCATTTTAAATACGCTTCATACATATAATAACTAGATGAGAAGTTATTACAAATAACTCTCCAAGTTCTTTAGAAACAATTACAATTATGATAAACCAACTTCTTATGTCTTCACAAGATATTATATTATTTTAAATAAATAAAGCATTTACGATTAGTTTTTATTAATATTATGTTCTTTATATGTTTAGATAAGTTATATTTGATATACTCAAGTTATACTAATATGTTTAGATTTTCTTTACTATATTAAGATGAGAGATGTTATTTGCAATATTATAGAAGAAGAGGAAGAACTCAAGAGTCTAAAAATTATTTAACTACGTGCATTCTTTATTAAGAAATGTTGTCAAAAGAAGTTTTAGCATTTTTTAAAAGCAAGATTCTCTATATTTTCAAGTTATGATATGAAAAAATAAATATATATTGTTATCACTTGTTATGTTATGCATAATTTTGTTCTAATGCATAGATAATACAATTAAATTATTTGATGATTGTGTTTAAAATAAATAAAAATTATAAAAAATTTACGTGAATATACAAATTTCAAACGGAATTTAATACTACTCCCAACACAAATTTGGAGTTTGTCTTCAAAGTGAGATAAAATTTCATTCAAACATATTTTATTCTTAACCAGAAAGAAATCACAATCAGAATATAAAAATTATTAACTAAATGAAACTGAGGTAGAACCAAATAAACGTCTTGTAAAACGAAAAGGAAGAAGACTAGCGTTGATACTTCCCCGAGGAATTATCCGTTACAAGTTTCACTACGAACTTAAGTAGGAATAACAACACAAATACACATACAATGGATACAAATTTTAGGTAACCAAGTACGAATCTAACTGTCGCTACCATAGAAGATTTAACATCACTACCAATGTCTCATTACACAATGTTTGATGACATACGATTCCAACCAGGTAGTAACCGTTGCCCTTTGATGATTAGAAAATCTTGCTAGGAGAGAATATCCAAACATGGTATTTAATGCGCGTATAATGTCAATACCCATGACTTGCTGCTGTTAAAATATTTTAGTTACCATTTCCTTAGAATCCTAAACAGGATATGTTAATTGAACCATCATCGAATTCACTAAAAGAACTTACTAGCAACCGTGAAAGAAGCAAATTTGGTCCTTCATGTTAAATCAAAGAGATTTGACCTCATAAATTATTAATTGACCCTTTTAACTCATAAAATTTGTTAAACCACAAGTACATACGCAATCGTATAAAAGTAAAGTTACATAAGCTCGTTGCTGCAACAAAAATCTTAAAACACAAGATAAAAAAGGTCATTACTTGCCTCAGCATGTGCCAGGCAAAAAGACTACTTCCATTCTCACCTTCTACGCCCAAATCTCCAATTTTTTCTACTTCTAGGCCACGAAGGATCATGCATCTCGTCTACATCAACCACATATCTATGATGTCTCAGACATTTCCCGGAACCTTGCAAGGGCCTTTTTATGAAGAAGTGTTCTGTAACTGTCCCCAGCCTGCACCTCAAGGCTAGGATCCACCTTCTTCTGCTGACTCCCAAGTCCTGCTCTACGTTCCATGCCTTGTGCTTGGACAGGTTGAATCATTCCACTTCCGTCCTTCCCTAATCCCTGCATATTGTTCCAAGTACCAATAAACAGGAAGACAATCCAGAAAGTTTAATGTTATGAGTCTAGCTTGACCACTGCTTGTTGAAGAATCATTCCACTGGGAAACCATTAACTACAGTAGCTCTTTTTATAGATATGGTATATAAACCAGTAAATACGATAGGAAAAATACACAAGTAACAAAGTTATGTTCACCAGTAAATAGCTAAAAGGATGCTATGTCTCCACTAATTGGAAGGGCAGAAAGCACAATCACAGCAATCAACAGTAACTAAGAACAGCAGAATGTATGTAAAAGGAAAAGATACCAAGCCTTCCTGCCAGCCCATATTGCGAAGCATTCGATTGCCCACGTTACTTTCATCAATTGCCTTATCTGCTGTAATCACCTCATAACTCTGAGCACCCGTGTTAGCATCTCCACCACCACGGCCTCCACCAACACCAGGAGGGAAGGGCATTGAATCCAAGGAAGTTTTTTTGAATGCCGAATCCCGACCTTCATAGTTTACAAATCATAAACAGAAAATTTCAAGCAAGTTAATAGAAATCAGGAAATAAACAACCAATTGACCATCAATTCAGATAACCGAAAAAACTGCAAGTTCATTATCTGATGAGCATTCATTGGCCAACCAAATGCCATAAGCAATGAATCATTGCTAATATATCTAAAATGTACGACTGTATGGAAAATAATAAAGGTTTATTTACAAAGCGATAGCTAACAAACTTACCTGAATCCCCAAACCCACTATCAAGCAGATCATCTCCAAAAGAGGATGATGAACCATACAAGCTCCTCCTTTCAGCTGCACGATCCCTGTAGGTATTCTGAGTTTGTTCCTTTTGAGTAGAAGATTGTGGCATTTCAGAAAACCTCCTCTTGCTAGTCCCAGGAGCCATAGGAGGTGCATAAGAGCCCAATGCAGATGCATCTGTCCTGAAGGGAGTTGCAACATTTGACACATCTGCATGTGGTACAGAAGAAGAGGTAGGAATTCCACTAGATGACCCTGAATATTCAGTATCAGATTTCATCACACCTCGCCCAGAGCCCCTTATAACCCCCATCAAAGCTCCACCAGAGCTGTTACCCACAGGTCTTGACTTTACAGCAGATTCCAACCCAACAGTCTCAGAAAAAGAGTAGGCCATGCCAGCTTCCAAACTGGAGACAGGATTTTCCTTGGTGGTCACTGCATCAGCTTTCAACTTGCTTTTTGAAGCATGTCCAACTGGAAGAGGTCTATCATCAACAGAAACAGTTGGCTGATTGTCATCAAGGGCCACACGAGTTGCTTGCCCTTCATGACTTCTCTGCTTCCACATAGTCAGTACATTGTTCATTTTCTTCTTATTGGCCAAAATACTGCTTTTGGAGGCAAGTTTTATTTCCTTTGCCTTCTCCTTCCCCTTTTTCTCGGCAGCTAACGCTGCTGTTGCAGCAGCTTGGACTGCATCAGGTAAGGATGCAGCCTTCTCCACTGAAGTAATGGTAGCAGCCGGTGCAGATATTACTACCTTTCGGTCATTAGGACCATCTGATGGCTTGGACTGCTCAGATTGTTTTCCAGATGTTTTTTCTTGATTCTGATCTAAGCAAGGGATGTACTGCTGAGTGTGGTTATCAAATGTATACCAAATGCCGCTGTTACCATCATAATAAAGACCTGAACAGGTAAGCGCAATAAATCAAAATTTGAATAAAAGGCACTATCAGACTTGGACAAACCACATCATGGTACATGTCACAGTTGCAGTTTTCAATTTCCCAGATAAAGGACTACAAATAACAATAATACAGAATTCAGAAGTTCTAGATCAAAGAGACAGTTCAAATTTGGGGTTTAAATCAATTTGCCAAACTGCAGAACCATGAAACTTAAACCACATGCATGCACACTTCCAAGCCATCAATGCATACCTCTCCATGCCTGCAACAACTATCAGCTTTCATAACAGTTTTACATCTCCAAAGCACAGAAAATTGGAAAATCAAAATAAGGATATGAGCCATTCAGTAATTAGCATCCAAGCCGACTGTACCCAGACAACTTACTTATGGAGATGGTAAGGTGATGAAAAGATTCAATATCAATATGTATGAGAAATCTGTACCCAACAAACATGGATACTACTATAGCTAATTCATATCATACTTGTACTCATACCTGTACCGGATATATGCAACAGTTGACGCATTCATTATACATGTCCAGACTATACTGTTTGCAAGCCATGGTGTTGTAAAATTAAAGTTCATGCAAGTCAAAGTAAAAATATTGTTGCTTCTTCTGGCAAAGAGTCCTATTGTCAGTTGATGGTTTATGACTATTTTTTCTAGTGGAGATTCAGTTTAGTGACTTTCATTATCCAAATACAACTCTCAATTATTCATATAAACTTCATAAATATGATACAGTTCAATATTTTAAGTTTTTGGTTCTATACAATACCTGTTCAATAACAGTGGGATCATTTCAATCTTTTTTTTTGTAAAGTGGAATCATTTCAATCTTTATAGCCCATTTGTAGAACTTGCGCGATGCTATTTGTACCTTCTTGGAAAAATATGACAACTTCATGTGTAACTGATTACCAGATGGACATGAAAATCAGTTTAGATACAATCATAGTGACACTCCAATACCTGATTGGATATGAGTACGGGAAAGGTTTTTTCTTTAAGGTGACCAATACCTAATCCAGAACCAACTCATTACCATCCTAACCCCAACTGTTGAAACAATATGTATGTTTTGGACTCCTTAGCAAGTGTTCCTACCATGGCTGTTTCATCACTAGCTCTTGACTGCAAATTTTCAATCATGTTACAAGCTCACATTTCTAATGCAAGGAAACCCAAAACAAAAAATATAGTACATTGGAGAATCGTAACTTTCCAAGAAACATATTTGAGATAGTATCTTATAGATTGCACTGTAGAAGTCAAAGCTGTCATATCAATAAATTGAACATTTCAATTCATTGGCTACATCAATCAAAGCAAATCCCAATGATTCATCTTATTAACATAACACTGCAATCAAGAATAAGATTATCAAGATTTAGCAATTATTTCCGAACTCAAATTCTACTGTTGAATCTGTAAACACATTTCATTGAGGGATTTTCTTAGACAAATTACCAGTTTAACCATAAAGTTATTACTTAGAATGGATTCTTTCTTAGGCATCCTCCACACAAACTAGTATCTGAAAATTTGAATAATCTATTGAAATGCACTCGGATTCTTTTTGGATTTTATGTGACTCTTCCTTGGTGCTTGTTAGGGTCTGGCACATGAGAATCACATTCCCAGAAAGGAAATGGAAAGCAAGTGAGAGTTGCAATATGGCTTTTGCATTTAGCAAGACTTCTCCAAGAGACAAGGGGACATCTTCAGTTACAACATAGCAATGTTGCACAAATCATTGAACTGATGCACTTGAGTTGCTGTGCAAATAAAATAAGCATATATTAGACGAGGTACCTGTGTTTCCATCATAGTAAAACCCTGAAGCAGCATCATAATAGTAACCAGATGTTTCATCCCAGACAAAGCCAGATTGCTTGGAAGAACCATCATTTTGAACTGAAGCAGTTTGTTTATGCCCATTGGTAGATTGTTTGTCATCTGGATTATATTCCTTTGGTGCCCATCCATATGCATCATACTGAAAAAAAAGAGAAAGAAAAAGAAAATTAAATTGTGTATAATGTAAATAGAAAACCCAAAAAGGAGCCAGTAAGCAAGTGACATCAATAGGAATAGTAACTATATAATCGCATGTCAGCAGGTGAATGTCTTCATTGGGATAAGAGAATCAAAATTTGAAAAAGGAACACTAAAAGGCATATCAAGATCATTGACTTATGAGCATCATCAGTAATTTTTAAAAGATTCTTCTGACCTACCCCAGGAGTTTACATCAATCCATATATTCTGTTAGAATAGTTTATCTTCCTCAATCAGCATGAAAGTTAAAGGAGCTTCCAGTGAGTTTTTATGCAAAACGAAATTTTGTTTGTTGTTCATAGCAGGATGTACAACAATTTGGCAAGAATCAATGGTTCTTGTTGGTATCTCCAGAAGCCAGTTGAAGTTCTTTTCCTGGAAAATTGTTAAGAGGACCTAACCCAACATACTTTGCACCAGATCCTACTGGTGTGGAAAAAATGTTGCCATCTTCTGACAAGGAATCAAAATATCTATCTTTCTTAAGCAATTTCATACAGTCACCTCTATTATCTAATTTTTCTTTCCCCTACTAATCTCCTGTTTTACATTAACAAGAGCTCTTCCATCACTTCAATCGGGATAATGACAACAAATTCATATGACCAAAAAATATTGTTGATACTATGGATGTCTATTAGCTTAGGCTCATAAAACTTGAAACATTCTAATTCTATTTTCTCATAATGTTCCTTACATTTGCATGTTGTGAACAGAAATAGGTTGTACATATCAGTGATTTTTCACTAGTGCTGTCCAAATATAGAAATATAAACCTGAACCTCCCAAATAATTTCTTGAATACCTGTTGTGCAAATGCTGCAGCCTCAATAGCAGCAGCTGCTAGACTGCTTGACTGTGAAGGTCCTGATGCCCCAGATCCTGGACCAAGAATGCTCTTTGCATACGCCACTCTCAAGATCTGTCCGTTTCTTTCAAGTGTCGTTCCATTAGTTGCGTCCAAAGCTTTAGTAGCATCTTCAACCTATGGGATCACAGAAATGTATATCATACTGCTTGTGAAATAATTCCCAGTATCCAGTGAGAAAGAACATAGAATGACAGGATGCGTCAGAAAACAGGACTATATGAATGCTCTAGGGTTTTAAAATCCTACTTATGTCCCAACAAATGCTCAAAATGAAGTTTGGAATCCAAGTGAGGTGGGTGAAACATTAGCAAAAGCAAATAATCAATAGAGAAGAGGACATTGAAGGAGCAACAAACAAAATTATTGAATTGTAGGAGTAAAAGACCAAATATATTGAATACAAGCTAGAGTTACGATGAGCTAAAGAAGGATGTTTCCTAGTAGAAATTAAAAGTCCGCAGACCACAATAATAAATGTAATAATATTTAAAGGTAGACATTCCGATTAGTTTGAAGCTCATGCCAGCCATTGTAACTGAACAGAAATTGCAAAGAATAAAGTAGGATAATAGAAGCAAAACATTCATTAAGTAAACAAATGTTATCCAGCATCACCTCCTCGAGACGGGAAGAACTCAACTGCAAAGGAAGAGAGTTTGACAACCTATGGAATATATATGTACAAAGGAGTTCAAACCAAGCATTTATAAAATAAGTAATTGCATTTCACCAGATTCTGCTACAACAGTCAATCCTCCTCAATTTGTTTGTTTGAAATTCAAAAACATTGAATAACATTTAGCCACACCTTCGAAAATTAGTAAACTTGATCTGAGACTACAGCCACTTTCAAGTTATCAAAAGCATACAAGCCACTTTCTGGAGGATCTGCTATAACATTTAATTAAACTGTTCTAGAATTTTATTCTTTTTCATAGGTAGCCAAGCTAGCAAAGCAGGGCCCTGCAAACATCTGTTTAATTTCTAAACTGGTTAGTTAATGCAAATAAGAGTTCAACTGTCAAGCCTAGTTTTCCACCCAAAAATAGTAGAAGTTTAAAATTTTGCAGGCTAGCAAGTTTATGCAGAAACAGTGGTAAAATAGGGACATATTCCACTGAAAAAAAAAAATTCTGTCGAATCCAACAACCACAGATTTTTGGTTACGCGAGGATTCGCTTGCATTGTTTTATTCACTAATGAAAATTATAGCAGCAAGCATTATGACACAGAAGCTTTCCTATCCAAACTAAAACTTGATAAGAGTCCTTTGAAAAGATATAACATGGCAATTAATCCCATAACAATATCATTGCAGAATAGTGTCAAGTGAAACACCGCCTTTATAGTTAGGCATGTAGATGATGAACCACAATCCCACAGAACTCCACATGACCAGACGGCCTCCCTTAAATTAACAACTTATTATGGATCTGGGTTTTTCAAACATATTATGGTACTTTACAAAAAATCAGTAACATAAAATTCTATCTACCAGTTTTACAATATTAAACCTAATAATAAGTTCTCAAAACAAACACTACTTTGCTCCTCTATTTTTTGCAAAAACACTCGAGTGTAAGAGTTATTAAATTGATAATCACAATAGAAATGAACATAAAGGACTACACTGATGAACAAATTCAATCAACAGTGAAAAAATAACGTACCGAGTGGAAATGCACAAATGCAAATCCCCTTGAAACATGAGTGAACTTGTCTCTAACAAGGCGCAGATCCTGTAAAAATTGAAACAAAAGGTTTCACCAGAAAGTCAAGAAGAAAAAACCATATATCATCAATGAACTAAATAACTAAAGTCAGAATTTCCTCACCTTGATGGGAGCATGCTTGGAAAATTCATAGCGAAGCATCTCCTCATCAGCATTTTCATCCAATCCACGAACAACTAGCACATGAGTGGGACCTGATTACAAAGAAAATTAACATATTTTTACATAGACAACACATCAAACATGTTTGGAGGAAGTAAGAACTTAAACCAACCCGATTCAAACCCTTTCCTTCCTAAAGGCATTGGATTTGACAAAGCTATATCTGCTGATGGTGCATCATCAGTTCGAGGCTCATTACACTGCAATAATAGATAAAAATAGGGCTATCAATTGATTTAATGTTATATATCCAAAATCCTATCCAACTTCTAAGCGTCCTTGGAAAATGATATTTTTGGCATTTACACAAGGCTCAACATAAGTACCCTACAATTATTTGAGGTTCTGTTTTGTACTACTACTGAATTTACTGTGCTTAAGTCTTGTTAATTCTCTCTTTGACAGAGTTGTTGCTGTCTTTTCTCTTTAAGTTTCCACCAAATTTCAAAACCGATAAAAGTAACTTTCAATAGTTTTCAAATCACATCTAATTTTCTCATTACCAGCGATTTCAGGCATTATTCTTTACCAGCACTAAATGATGATCATATGCATGAGAATGTTAATATAGGTTGTGTCCTGACAACAATTTTTGGACAACCAACCAGTAAGTTTATCAGCTAAAATACTGGACCCTTAATTAGAAAACCTCTTGGACTATGAACTGAAAGTTTATAATTCAACTTAAAGTGCTGATTACTACAACCAACATGTTTCCCAGAAAACAAGAAATAAATCATAATCAGAAATAAAAAGTTCACATAATTGCTGACTTGTAACTCAACCTCCTAGTACGAATCAAGAACAAGGAGGAAAGACAAACCTGAAAACAGGATGTTCGCCTCGCAAAATTGACACAACCACAAATGATACACATCCAATCACATGGCACTGCAAGGCTTCTATGGTTGACATGACCAGATCTTATAGCATTGTCTCTACCAGAAGGTCCACTTGACCCTACGGTTGGCTTACTACTGAAAGACAATATAATAGCATCGATTACAGTTTGCGTAAATTATGCAGCCATGTCACTAGGCTAGTAAAAAATGCCATACTTATGCCGAATTATGTCAGAATATTATTATGTGATAAAAGGATAAGAAATGTTTTAAAAGTGACTAAAAAAGGTGAAATCTACGCAAAGACTCTGTCCAAATACAAGCAACACGTAAGTTTCAGGCCACAAAACCATAGTTGATAAACTTATAAAGTTTTTCTTGCTTATAAAAATTTGTAGCTAGTTAGGTGTTTCTACTTGAGAAGGAACCGTTGCTCTTATACTTACAAGCATGCTAGTAATGAACAATAAATCATATTACAGTTCGATCCTTGTCTCTTCATTTAATGATTTTCTTATTATGTTTGCAAGTCAAAGGGGATTTTTTTAATTCAAACAAAGTGTTCATGTTCTTAATGTGTTAGCATAGTAAGTACAAAATACAAAACTCAGCATCCATAGACCTACGCAATTTAGGACTGGATCTTTTCTCAGCTCACTAGGAACTTCATGATTCTCAACAATGAGTACTGTTCTCTTTCCTTAGAATGATTACTAAACGAACTATTTTGCTGCTAGTATTTCACTAAAGCAACTTATAATAGTAGGTATTTACAGATATTATGAGCATCCTTATTGATTCCACCATTTAGAATAGTATTTCATTCTTAATTCAATGATGCTTTTTAATTAATTTTAACACCTAATATTTTAGCTTCTTAGACTATGACAAACTCCATTCCTTAAATAATCAACCTTGACTTCAAATCCTATCCTCCCTTAAAATTTAAAATATTATTGCAATGGCTTCACCATGATGATACCTATACTCAAAGAAAAGCTTCCTTCCATCCACAACAAGACCATCATCTCCAATCTTATCCATCATTGCACATGCAGCATCCTGCTCAAAAGAACACAGCCTTGAGGAACAATTGTCAAAAAAGAACAAGAAAACAAAACACTGCACACTTCAGGGTTATGTGCGATACATACCACAGAAGGAAAATCAATAAATGCAAAGCCTCGAGAGATCCCAGAATTACGTTCTTTAATCACACGAACATGACGAAGTGGTCCCCATTCAGCCTAATTGCAAAAGAAAGGTAAGCTGGTATCATAGAAATCACAGGAGATACATTAAAATATTTCAAATGAAGCAGGTACAATAAGACATTACAAGTATTTGATACAAATCTTCTTCAGTTGTCTTTTGTGAAAGACCCTTCACTACAACAGTTGCAGAGGGGGCCTGCAAAAAGGGACAAGTTCCAGGACAAAGCCTTCTAACATAGAATACATATCATCTAAATTACGCAAAAATGGCATATGACACGTACCACAGAATAATTCCCACGTAAACGCCTCTCATCATGATCCCTACGCTTCTCAGATCTGTCCAGTTGACTATCATCATAGCTATCTTCTCGTTGACTTCGACTATGACTTCGACTATGACTTCGACCTCGAGGGGACCTTGACCTCAACCGATCATCATGTCCACGGGATTGAGATCGTTCGCGTCTTCTTTGAGGACTTTGATCCCTTTCCCTACTCAAACCTCGCTTATCACGTTCTCGATCTCGAGATCCATGCCTTTTCCAATTACCATCTCTTCTACTGCCTCTATCATGATCAGAATCATAACTATACCTACTATATTCATAATCCCTTTCACGACTATCCTCTCTATTTTGATAGGAGACCCGACGTTTATAGTCATAGGTGTCATACCCATAATCATCACGATCGCGTTCTCCGAACCTAGAAGGCCTGTCAAATTCGTGACTATGAGGATCACCAATAGTTCGATACCCATCTCGATCTAGAAATGGATAAACATCATGATCTTGAAAAGCATCCAAATCATGATGAGAACCAATGTATGGTTTCTCATGTCTCTTAGACTCTCTATCAACTGGATATTCTTCCTCATAACTTCTACGTCTTGAATGAGACCAAAAGCCAGTAGAAGGATTTGGTGGATAGTTTCCCCTCTCAACAATTTCTCGGTGGAAAGCATTTCTTGGGTATGTATTATCCCTTGAGTAACGTTCATCCAAAAACCTCCTATCATCATATGAACCACCATCCCTGACATAATAAAATCAAGTTGGAGGGAAGAGAAGAAATGATATATGATATCATAGCCTTAGACACTAAACAAAAGAACAACAAAACAGCACATGCAATAGCTATATAGTTTCAAGAACAGATAAAAGTAAGGGGTAGGAAGAACATGGAAAGAAGATCTACACTGAATAGTTATACCCATAACTAGCATTTAGCATCATGGTAATGGCGTAGTATCAATCAGCACTCACCGGTAGTTTGGGTCGTGGATGCTGCCATACCCTTCCAGAGCCTGTGGATTGAAGAGAATAAGCAATGTCAGCAACAAATAGCAATCATGATAGGAGGGTTAGGCAAATCCATCCCATATCTTCACAACAGCCCCACAGCTTTCTTTCCTAAAATTTTGTTGAGTAGTATATCATCCCATCATAATGTGATTTTATTTTAAGGAGGAAACCACAAAATTACGCTGTTATTATCCCATCCTTGCCGGAGACTGTAGCGACCATCACCAGGATCCATTTCTCGCAACCCCCACACCCCTCCTGCCACGTTTCTGGATGATTCTAATGTTTTTTTTCCTGTAAATATAATCCACAAATACACAATTATCCATCTCATACTGAACCATAAATCCCCACAACTTAACCTT
>JANIJF010000007.1:7777278-7792123 GCA_024520955.1 Erythroxylum bequaertii
TGGCACGTGATCGGCCTAGATGTAGACGTGCCGAGTCGCGACTCTTCCATGGCTTAAATGCCTACAGCCATTGTATGGTCATGTGGGAATGATGTTCCAAGGCAAGTCTCTTAACTGGAAAATGTGCTTAAATTGTCACTCTGAGCTGTTATAGACTGATACATAGTGTTCTGTTTTTCAAGGTTAACATTCTGGATGTCAAACACTGTTGTTCTGAGGGAGATCATATCTCAGGCATTTGGTGGTTCACATTACCAAAATCCACAAGCAAAGTTTGCCGAGTCCAATGGCAGTGCCAAGAGGAACGATTCAAATGAAGGAAAACTTACCACTCTGAAATGGAAGGGTGGTTCAGGTAATAAACTAGCTGGTGGCTTTCTTCAGTTCTCTGAAGATTGGCAGGAGACAAGAACGTTCATAACTGCCTTGGAGAAAGTTGAATCATGGATGTTTTCTCGGACAGTTGAATCAGTTTGGTGGCAGGTATGTAATTTCTAGCTATCATCCAATTCTTTCAATGAATGAATTTATAGAACTGGGTAATTTCCGCTCATAAGAATGATACAAATGTAGTTTCTCTTTTTGACAAGTGAGTGAAGTAAGGCCTCAAGCATGAAGTGGTTTAGTTTTGTTTATAAGAAGATTGCTGTAAATTGTATAGCTAATCCTCATTTTGTTAATCAATAGAAGTCCTCTTATGTCTTTTCAGGCTTTAACTCCACATATGCAATCTTCGAAGGACTTGTCTAAGAAAAGCACAGGAAAATTGTTAGGACCTGCCCTAGGTGACCAACAGCAGGGTAGCTTTTCCGTCAACCTTTGGAAGAATGCTTTCCAAGATGCATTCCAAAGACTTTGCCCTGTTAGAGCTGGAGGACATGAGTGTGGTTGTTTGCCTGTCATAGCAAGATTGGTACACATTTTCAGTTTTGCAATTGCTCCATCTAGCCATATGTTTAAGTTCTTTTGTACATGTCTAAAATTCATGGCTTTTATTGGTTCAAGACATTATATGTCCACTTCCTTTTGCTTGGAAGTTCTTATTATAGTTCAGCTGGATTTAAAACTTCTGCTTTTAAATAATCTGTTGACCAGGTCATGGAACAATGTGTTGCAAGACTAGATGTAGCAATGTTCAATGCCATTCTCCGTGAATCAGCTCATGAGATCCCAACAGACCCTATTTCTGATTCTATTGTTGATCCCAAGGTCCTACCCATTCCAGCTGGAGACCTGAGCTTTGGCTCTGGCGCCCAACTGAAAAATTCGGTATGTGTAGATCTTTCAGTAACATTCTCACCCATACTGCATGTGTTTGAATGGCAAGTAGTATCTGCTTGTAGTAGGCCTATACCCTATGTTCAGTTAATTGCAATGAATTGTTTTATTCTCAAGAGCACATGCACTTAAAGCGTCAATATCTTGATAATGAACCACCACATGTATTCAGGCAGAGATATGATTTCCTTTTTATGGTAAAAACTCTTTAAACCATGGAAATCTATTTCGCATGCAGGTTGGTAATTGGTCTAGATGGCTATCTGATATGTTTGGCATGGATACTGATGACTCCATGAAAGAACAGCAGAATGATGAGAATGATGAAATGCAAGATATTCAATCTAAATGCTTCCTCCTCCTTAACGACTTGAGTGATCTTCTGATGCTTCCAAAGGACATGCTCATGGATCGATCAATGAGAAAGCAGGTGACTCTATAATCTAAGAAAATTATTTTAAAAGTCTGTTGGTTTTGCAAATGCTCTTAGTTGGTGGAGTTTGACTTCGATTATTATCTGCTTGATGTTCCAAGGTTTGCCCATCAATTAGTCTAGCACTCATAAAGAGGATACTCTGCAACTTTACTCCAGATGAGTTCTGTCCAGATCCTGTCCCAGGAGATGTGTTAGAAGTACTCAATGCTGAGGTACAAATTTTTATATTTTTGACATTTATATCTCAATATAAGTCCATTTGACAATTTATGGGCTCTGGTGTGAGTAGAATAGGACTTCTGAAACATTTAAAAGGAATAGGACTTTAAGAATAATCAATCTTGGCAGGTGTTCCCTTTATATGAAAAATTACGAGTTCAAAACTATGGCAAACCTTGCCACACAAGTACCGTATATTTTATTTAGGGCTTCTAATTGATGTTTTTGAGCTTGACGGCAATATGTCATTAATAGTACTTTAGTTTTGAGACGATATACTTGAGAAATAATTGATGCAGAGGGCTAGAGTAAGATAGTTAGAGATTGAGGTCTTTCTGACTTGTGATGATAAGCTCTTCCACGTAATGCTTGTTTTTGACGATTTCTATTTAAAATTTTTTATTTCTGCTCACTCTGAGTAGAGTATTTGTGTCGTGATGCTTTTGATTCATTCATGTTTTAAGAGTATTATTGAGCGGAGGATGCCGAGAGAGTCTGCAAAAAGCTTTCCTTATGCAGCTGCCCCAGTTTTGTACACTCCACCATCGTCTGCTGATGTTGCTGAAAAAATTGCTGAGGCAGGAGGAAGATCTCAATTGTCAAGGAACGCTTCTGTTGTACAGAGGAAAGGATACACAAGTGACGAGGAACTTGAGGAACTGGACTGTCCACTTACTTGCATAATTGAGAAATTGCCATCATCTCCAAGTGTCATAACCGATGGACCAAAGGAACATTCAACTTATGCAGTCACTAATGCTAGGTATGAACTGCTTCGTGAAGTGTGGTCCATGTGAATGCCGGGATAAGGTGACTTGTATATTACTTTGTATCTTTTTATGGAAGGAAAAATAAGAATTTAATTGGGAATAAGTTGCAAAGGAAAATGAATGCAAGTTTTAGAAGGTAGCTGAAGCCAAAAGTTCCTTGTGATTTTGGAAACAGTGTTTTATCACTACTCTTCGTTAATTAAAAATTGATATCATAAATAATTTTGGCTTTAGTTATGATTTTATTATATGGTTTATTGTGGACTATTTCTTATACAGGGAGGGGTTATTTAAAAGCATATCAAAGGTGACAAAAGCACCATGTTTTAATATTAAAGGCAATTGACTTAGCTTAGCATGGCTAAGGACTTGGGTGATAGTGTTGAATTTGAGGCTAAGAGCCTATTTGAGGTCCTTCAAGTTTAGGCCATCATGATTAATTGTGTTTTTTGAAAGTTGAATGAATGAATAATACTTTTTCCTATAGGGGGTGAAAGTTCGAAACAAAGGGTAACATTGTTGTAGCTTTATATAATAAGACAAAGGGCTAAACCACTCACATCATGATCATTATGAGCTATAAAATAATACCATTGCCCATTGATCAAAGGCAAAACCACTCATATAAGGGAGGGATCATGAGCTTGGGGATCTAGGATTAGTTCCTAGTTTCCTTATGTCCAGAGAACTTACCAGACTTGAAATGCCTAAGGGATGTGTAAAACTAGCCAATCTAATGACTCATTTCTTTGTAAAAATTACTAAAAATAATATGCTCCTTGATTTACTTGAAATCATTTTGACAAAACCACTGAATATCTTACTTCATATCTCTTAACACATATTTCTTTCTTCTCATAGAGCATAAATTCTATAACTTAACACTAACTTGAATACAATTGATTCCCTTTGTGAGTGAATCTCAATTATTCTACCAAAGTTGGAAGTTGTGTCTAATTGTTCCCAAAGTATTGTATCTTACATATGTTCCAAACCTACCTCTAAAAAGTGTTAGCAAGATGACATGTTACAAAAAGATGTTTTGTGTCTCCAAGAGTTGATTACATAACTTATATCTATAATTAGACAATGTTACACCTTTTAGTTTGCCATGGTATACAACCTTCGTTTGATTGCTAGCCATAGTGTAAATGATGCCCTAGTGGAGTTACTTGGAAACTAGTAAGCCTCGACTAATTACCTTTCATAGAAGGTTCCCTAAAGATTTCCAGATATGAATCGTTAGTAAAGAGCTATGCTTTAATAATACAATCCTATCTTCTTCATCCATTTTGGTTTAAAATTAGGTATTAAGCTCATGGTAGTACCAAGACCTCTATGACTACAATTCCATTCTCCATTAAAGATTATATTTTTAACCTTAACTGAAAGAGGAATTATACTTTTCAGTCTATCAAGTTCCTAATATCTAAATAGGGGACCTATCTAAAAGTAATTGTCAAACTAAAGTCGTGTTTTTGAGCCACTGCCAATAAGAGCTGTCATCTTTTAGCTATGTTTTCTCTTAAGTTCAATAATTGATTGAGAGACTAAGAGTAACTTGGCTTGGATTTAATAGACCATAAGATTTTGTTTTTTATTAAACAAAAGTGCATCAATTTCACCTAAATTGGCTCATTGTCAATGAAAAGCTTCCATATTCTCTTATCCATGAGCATTTTATTGGTGGTTTTGCTTGATTTTATGCCTAAACCTCTTTCCACTTTTGATAAGAAAAATTCCAACCATCTTACCTTGGCAATAGTTACTTAATCAACTTTAGCTTACCAAAGAAAATTCTTTAGGATCCTCTTATTTACCTTAATCACGCTTTAGGCTAAATAAATGTGACATCTTTAATGAATATGGAGATTTGTTACCACTACTAGTACAAGCTAAAGTTTTCTTCTATATGACAGAAACTTATTATTCTAATGGCCAATCCTTTTATGAAGTGAGTTAAATAAGGGATGAAAATCTCTATATGATAGTATTTTATGTGAGATTAGGATTCTCAGATATTTGAAAGGCAGATCATGACTACTAAGATTATAAATATTTGTGAAAATTCTATTCATTGCTTTTGAATTATTGTAGATGTAAATATGGTTGTTACTTTTATTATTAAAATAAAGCTTGTTTGATATCTACGACATTGAAAAGCCTTATGAGCTTCTCCTTTTACTATTAAGAGATAAAGTTAGGAATGAATTCCATTATAACCTTAACTTGCATAACTATTTTAAAGTCATAGTAGATTATTAAAATAATTCAAAGAAACTACTTTAATCTCCTCATATTCTTTACTGGTATCTTTACTTTGTTCTTTAAAGAGTATATCTTATTGGAATTCCTTTTGCAAAGAACTGCATTATAGAAAATCTAGTGTTTTTTATCACCATCCTATATTTAATGGATTCTTACCTTTTGTCTCAGTAGTGAACAATGGTTCTCTAATGCTTAAGAATAGTAAAATAAAGCCATTTTCTCATGAGCTTTAAGGTTTATATCCCTAGTTGGAGGTTTAGTGCATTTTGAATTGTAATTAAATTCTCCCTCAATTTGTAAATACAAGAATTTGCATCCTTAACCTTATTATGATATAGCGTTTTCATCTCCACCTTAATTGCTTGAAGTTTCTACTTTAGTATTGAGTCCTCTCTTGATTGCCTTTTTAAGTTTTTCTAGATTAACCATTAGGGTATTAAATCTAAAAGGAGAATTCACTCTTCCTTTCCTTTCTTCAAAGATTACTTTAATAGAAGAATGATCAAAACATAAAGTGGAATGGAAATAATCCCTACTATTAGAACATTTTGAGAGCCAATGGGGGTTAACCAATGCCTTGTTTAACCCTTTCCTTTTACTCCTTATGAATTAGGAACCTTCAAATATTAATTCAATAGTAATACTTTCACCTTTAGCATTTTGAGCCTTAATGATACTACTAAAGTCACCAAGTAAAATCTAAGGGAAACTCATTGAGGAACTCAAAGATGTAATATTATACCATAAAGAGCTACTCAAGAACTCTTGATTACCTCTATATATAAAATTAATACTAGATATGTATGATCTACTTCAATATTAATCATGAGATGGATAAATTGATATAAGGTAAAAGTTTAATGAGCCTTGATTATACTTGGGTCATAAGCTATTATAATCCTCATATTGTGGTGGTCTTGGTGATTTGAGTTGATTTTCCAATTTTTACCAAAAATCTAAGAGAACTTATGTAGCTTATCTACTTTAATTCTTGTTTCCAATAATCCAACCAACTTCAACTTCTCTTATAGTAAATAGCCTTTGATCATCTATTATTTTTTAGGGTAATTCATTATATTCCATATTATAATCATCAAGAAGAATCAAGGGACTATCGTCCCTTGTTATTTGATTTCCTTTCACGTTTCTTTTTAGTATTTATCACTGAATTTGCAGAAATGTCAAAACCCTTCATAACTACCTCTTTTGAGGTAGATTTCATAATTATATTACAATTATATTTTAAATTATCTATACTATATTACATAATGGGATTACTTTCCTTAAAGGTGGTTATTTTATCCCTTAGTAAAAGCTGACATAGTTCCGGAGCCAGAAAGTCCATAACTTCATCCTTATTCCTAGTTTTCTCTCGGATTAGCGTATTAAGTGCCTTATTTTCCCTTGTACCCTTCCCTAATTGTCAATATGAATGATAGATGGATAATTGCTCATATTTTTACCCCATATTTGATGTGTTTTTGCTTGATATTTTATACTTTTATTGTATATTGGTACTTAATTCGCTTCAAGTGAGTTTACACAACATAATTGCCTTTATGGACTAAAAGGATGAGAATTCAAACGAGATCACAGTAGAAATTGAAGATTTGAAGTGCATAAAGGACGCACTTCCTCGAGCTCGTGCATCTTCATGATTCTCATAATTTTTGGTTATGCACAGTCTGATGCATGTTTTAAATTTTGTGATAAAAAGACATTTTTTGAGGTAGTCGAGAGGAGTCGTAGAGCAGATGGGGTGACAAGGAACTCATTCTCTAAATGCAAGGTCAAGCCTATATATNNNCAATTTTGAGAGAGAAGCGGAAACTGTGAAGAAATCATTGAAAAATGCATTGAAATATAAGATCAAGCCTATATATCGCAAGAATATTCGATAGAAGACAATAAGGGAGATTTAGAATTATGAACCCATTGTTTTCATTTCGTTTTTCTTTCATTGTATGTTTGATTTCATGTTCAATAATATGTAACTAAACATCTAGTTAGTATTTAGGTCAGATGAACCTTATATTAATGCTTTAACATTATTTGATTCTTTTATTAATATAATTGGTGTGATTGTTATATTGGATCTAATTACATGTTTTATATATAATCTATTTTCTTATATAAAGATTGAGAAATCTTTGGTTTGAACACAATTGGAAGGATTTGATTGCAACCTTAAAGATAAGATGACATAAATTTCTGGATTAGGGTCAAACCTAATAGAGAGATTCATAAATTGATAACGCAATCCTATAAACTTCAACTTGAGTAATTCAATTGAAAACCTCAGGATTAGTTGTTAATAGACTCAAGGTCAGCTATTAGCATACCATAGGAGTCTCCACAGTCTAATACATCAACAAAACAATTACATGATAAAAGATCAATCTGTTAACGGTTTAGGAGGATTTAAACCTAGATACTAATTTATAATAACGTTAGTTTTCTAAGTGAATTACACTATCTTTGTGTTCATTATTGTTTCCTAAGCTATTTTACTTGCTTAGTTTTATTTCCTTTAACTAAAAAATCTAAACCAAACCTTAGGCTAGATAATAGGGGAAGGGTAATTATTAATATTAATCCTCTTCGTGGGATCAACCCGTACTTGCTAGTACTAGCTACAACTATGTCGTGTACTTGAGGTTATTACAATATTGACTAACATAAAATAAGTCAATTAAGTTTTTGGTGCCATTGTTGGGGACTTTGATATTAGGAAAGATTGAAAGCTATTATTATAATCATTTTCATTTTATTTTGTTTTATCTTTGTTTTTATTTTTTATTTTTGTCTTTTGTATTTATTTTCTTTTCTTTTCTTTATTTTATTATATCTTATTGTATTTGTGGTTTATTGTAGGAATTACGATTAATTGTTATAACCACAACTCAAAAAGGAAGGATGGAGTATACAAGACTTTTGTGGGAGCCAAAATGTCTTCACAATCTATATCATCACATATTAGAAAGAGGGGTGTTCTCACATATTTTCGAAAGCGTAATTGATGTTTAGGTTGTGTCATGACATTGGTGGGAGTTATCACTACAGTCATGAATGTTAAGCACCAACACATCTATGGGAGTGACCAAGCATGTGCTATCAACCTCATGGTGTAGTATACGGAAACAACTACAATTTAGAATGGAGTAATTCTTAAGACTATGGAGGGAACAATTGCACTCCAGTTGGATATTTAGAGCACCAAGCACCTACAATTAACGAGCCAACTTTGGAAGATATGATGGATGATTTTATTCAAGAGTCAATCATGAAGCATCATGAAGAAGAGGCTCGAATACAAAATTTGGTGAATCGCCTGGGCCAACTGGCAAACATGTTATTTGATGAGATCTAAGGGAGTGTGCCTAGTCCTATTGAAATGGATGTAAAAAAACATGGAATGACAATCACTCTCAAGAGTCACAACGAGCTTCCAAGAAAAGAAAGTGTTATAGATAAATTAATAGAAGTCCTTGTCGAAATGATAGCTAACCGACACAAATTTGAGAGTGGATAAAAGACAAAGATTAGGTTCATAAATGGAGGAACATTCCAAAAATAGCCCCCAGTAGAGAAAGAAGTGGAGCCACATGCCATTTGCCACATGTCTCTTTCTTATTGCTCCATTTGGTCCACTTTAACAACTAGCCCAATTTGTCTCCAATTTCTAATCCAATTGTCTCCTAATTTTCAATACCACTTGTCAATAAATCCTAAGGTCATTTATCAAAATTTTCAATGCCATTGGACAGTAATTCTACTGCCAGTTAACAATTGTCTTGCCACTTGACATTTTTTCTAGTCCAGACATTACCCCAAATTTTTCAGAAAAAAAATTCCAAAATTCTTCAAAAATTTAAAATCAACAATTATACTCTCCAATTAAATTTTCAATACCAATTCACAATTCTCAATAACAATCACAGTTATTAACATTTTTACCCGGAATGTCAATGAATACATGTATAATTATTGTTATGTGCAAAGATTCACTATTCATATGCATGTGTACCTTATGTAATACATGAGCATGAGATGCGTTATCCCAATTTCTCTTATTAACGTCACAAGTATCAAATTTTTAGGGTTCTAACCCTTTGTATGGAAACGGGATGTTACAGGATATGTAGTTGAATATGCTGAAAATCGTGTCAATCGACTATAAGGGCGTGTTTGTCCACATGAGTGTGTCTATTCTTGAAGTGTTGCCATTCAACCCTATACAATTACAAAAGCTTATGCAATCATCCACATAGTTGTGTCCACTACTACACGGCTGTGTGCAACTTCAACACAGTTGTGTGCTTCAAAAATTGCTTCCAATCATCATTTGTTTTACCCCGAATTCATTTATTTTTTCGTTCCTTTTGATTATGAAGATAACAAACACTTCTAGAGCCCAAATTTAGTGGAATTAGTTTAACAAAAATGTCAAAAATGGGGTTAGACCCATAAAACATACAAATTCCACTTTATAGTGGATAATATAAGGAAACAAAAACTAGTTGTCCAATGCATTAGTAAATAGTTATGCGAGATAAATTATCCATATTTGCTTAATGAAGAAAAACATTTTATGTCAAAACGTACAAAGCAGTAGTTAGATCATTGAGTGCAGTTGGAATCTAATATCTTAAATTCAAGAGCCTCATGCTCCAAAAATTAATTATAAACTTCCTAGTAAATATTTTGGTTTACTAAGTCTCATTTTTGCTACTGTTTAGTTTTCAATTTATATGTTTATTTTTTTGTTTGATGCCTATGATTGAGCCTCTACACTTGATAGAGTTTGATAATGCCATAAATTTTTCAATCTTTGATGTCTCATTTTATTATGTACCAGATATATATACTACAAAAATATGTATGTGCATTTATGGGAGTAAAATTTTGTTCTAGCAATTTTGTGTTAGAGTGTAGGTGCCTATGTTTATTACTAGACTATAAAGTTTGACTGTGCAACATTCTGAATGTCAACATACATATTTTAAATAATTAAGATTTAAAATTTCTAGAACGTGATGAACTTGCTCCAAGCTATAGCTTGGATAGTTGTCCTCCTCTAATCACCTTCTGTTTCGACTTGTTTGTTACCTAATGATGAGCATAACTGGTGCTCTAAGATGAACGTGGTCAGATATGAAAAAGGTGGAAAAATGTATACTCTAACTCTAAAATGAAAGTTTGAGTTTGCCCCTGGGCCCCTCCCTTAAGCAAAAGGCGTTGGTTCCTAGTATTTGGAACGGGCTACAAGTAGCCGCCCATGCTTCAACATCTAAGTGTTCACCAGAAATATCTTTCTTAACTTCTTGTATATTTATTTTGTGTGTGTACATCTACAATATAAATTTGTTGACTTTATACAATTGTCTAATTATGGAATGTGGTTGTAAAGCTATATTGTAATGCTTGATTTGACTGGAGAGCTCCTAAATCCATTAGCTTACCAATAGAGACTAATTTGTTGGAATTATGCCCATGACCCAATTGTTATGTAATAGATTGAACACCTTAGTTTTGTAATTATTAACTTTGTTTAATAACATGGCAAATGATTATATTATCATATTATGTTTATTGTATTTTATTCTAATATGATAAGTCATTGATTAAATTTATACACTTGCCATCATAATGAAGATTATGATAATGAGAGTCAAGTGTTTAGGGTTTAATCTAAAAGTGTTCTTGATCATAAGATCATCAATTAAGGACTTTAATGATCCGGTTAGATCAATATGTATGTAATAGTATCTATTAGATGGATATTAGTAGTTCTCATTTACTAAGTTACATAGATAGATGATGTATATGGAGATATGATCATTGAACTGACCAAACTGAGAATCCCCAATGCTTAATATTACCTATGAACTGTCAAGTGGGATATTCTCATAATGATTTAAATGTATATTTTTCCATTGACCTGAGATCATCATAGTAATCAATAGGTCACTTATTATGTTTTGATGTCAGACACCTAGTATGTAAAAATGTTAGTTGAATGATCATTGGATATAATTAAGTACCTATCTGATTAGTGGTGAGACAAGATGGGATCCATCAAATCTAGATAATGAGTTTGAGCTCTATATTATCATTGATCTTAATAGTTGTTTCAAAACCTTGGCCAGGGCGATTGAATGAATGAAGAAAAGGATTTTCTTAAGTCATTCACCAATCATTAATCATCGACATGTAACATAGTTGGTTATCTAATAGGGTTTGACAATTAAACCATACATTAGGATAATTCGGAGTTGTAACAATGGAAGGTAATAATACATTATCCTTAACCAAGTTCTATCTTTGTAAGGTTGTTACTTTACACTATCTGGTCGTTGGGGAGTGTTGTTAGACGTCAACCTTGATTAATAGTTAATTGAATTAATTACTACCGGCTTACTGATAAACCTATGTAGTTACACACTTAAGAGTGTAATATTTTCTGTTTATGATTATTTAATTTATTATGAGATAATTTATTAAATAATCTATATGGCATATTATTATTATTATTTTGCTAGCACAGAAAACATAATTAATATTGAAAATTTTCTTGAACAAAATAAATGAATAAAATAAAATAGTTTTATTTTATTTCATTTATAAATAATAATAAATTTTTTAAAAAATCAAAATGGCAAAGACATCATATGGTGACCTTGCCTTTGGTGGTTATTGTTTTGGTTTTATAATTAACCAAAACGAAATAACGATTTATAGCGGCTGTGAATGGTTTTTTAAGTTTTGAAAAAGTAACGTTATAAAAAGACTTACGGAAAAAAGAGTATTAGCAAGATAATCAAGAGAAAAGGTAATAACGATTTTTTCTTTCTCTGCACGTGAAAATAATCAAGAGAAAAGGTTTAGAAAATTGTTTTCTTCGTTATTAAAGAAAAAGTTCTTCAAATTTAAACATAATCATATCAAAGTAGGACATATTTATCAGTGTAGAGTACATAAAAATTTCGTATTTCTGAAATTTAATATTGATTAATTCTCAAAATTTCAAGTAATTATTTTTACATGTTCTCATTGTTACTATGTTAAATGCAATAAATAAATATAAGATTGTAATTTTTATTTCTACCGTGCATGCGATCCTTCATAATTTACTACAGAATAAGGAAATTCTTTTAAGAAATGAAAAAAACAAATAACAACCAAATAAACTTTCTCATTGTGGACGGAAGAGAAGTAAAAAAACTTGGATGTACCTTTAGTTTCTGAAGCCCTCCATATTTTTTGATTAACTTGATGAAGCACTACATCCATTCATTCCATCTTTTCATTTCATTCTCTGGTGGCTCTTCCATATTTCATCACGTGATTCTTTTGCTATGTAGTAGTAAAAATTCTAATTAAGCACTCGCCACCTTAGTCATATACATTAATTTGTAGGCTTTTAATAAACATGCCACAGAAGATTAAGTTGTTAATAGACACAACTTTACTTGATGGCATTTTGAGTAAAAATTAACTATCAATTTATATTGTAAACTTATGAAAAATGAACAAGTTTGATATGTTAAAAAATAAAATAAATCACAATATTATAATAAAAATAAAATAAAAATAGGATGATGAAATCAAATATTCTTTTTTTTGATACAAATCTCAATAAAACAAGATTTTACTTTAAAATTTTTAATAACAAAAATAAATAGAAAACAAGAATAAGAACAAAAAAAAACCTAAAAAAGAAGTAACATTAAACAATCCTTTATATTTAAATTCAAAATATATTTATAAGATGTGATACAATCAATGTTTTAAAAGCTAAACTAGTAAGACAAAAAGTTTAAGATTTTAAAAGATTCAATTAGTATTAGATCGTTATAAATCTAAATAAAAATTAAATAAAATTAAAGAATTTAAAATATAATTGAAACATATTATCCTTATCTATAAGTGAATTTTAAGTTTAAATGAAAAAAGAGATTGTTAAATGAACATTAATTGTTTTATTTTGGTTTATAAAACTTATTAATCTACAAGAATTAACCAATTAACTAACAAATTGATTAGTTTTTTGTAACAATAATTAGTAAAGTAAATCGAACCAAAAAATTAAAAAACCAAATTGAAAAGTTAAACAGTTCAAAGTTTTTACGATTAAACCAGCTAATTTTTTTAATCATGGGGTATAATTACATGTTAAATGGAGGATCTAGTGCTAACTTTTGCAGTGAACTTAACTCTCATATTTAATTGTCATCGTTAAATTTAGAATCTTTAACAAACTCGGCGTAAACTATTATAAGCATTTATTTAACATTATTTGTTTTTCAACAAAATAAAAAAACATATATGATTTGGAGTTCACAATTTAAGTTATGGAGTTGTATTGAAATGGTTTCTCATATTAATTAAACAAGAAAGATAATTTTATATAAAAAACATGAGGGTTTTATTTTTTGGTAAATAGCTTGAGGGTTTTATTCACTCTCGATTTTAGAAATTCTTAATTTATAGGACAAAAACAACAATAACAATATTTAGTGACATCGTCCCGTTGAAATGTAAGGTTTGAAGAAGTTCAGTAATACACAACCTTACTTTTACATAATAAAGAAAATATTTTTGATAAAAGAATGACCCAAGAACGTTGCCCCAAATATTCGAACTCGCGAGGAAACCCCATGTACTTAGCGGGCACACTCCTTAACCACTTGGCCAAAGAGTAGTTAAATGAATTGGTAGATTATTTTGTAGACATAAAAATTTTAATTAATTTTTTTGGTATTACCATAATGAATTGAAATTAGAGGATACATAACATATATATTAAATGTTAGAAAAAATTGTGTTTTGCAACATAAAAATATTTTTAACAACAACAACAACAACTACTCCAGTGTACAAGGCTCTCCGCTCTATTAGGATTAAGGGAAGATCAATTATATGCAACCTTCCCTTTGTATTTTATAAAGAGATTGCTTTCGTGACTCGAATTTGTAACCTTTTGATTACAAAGGAATAATCTTCCTGGTTGTTACAAAACTCCGTCCTTAACATAAAACTATTTTAAATGTATACTAAATAAATAGCCACAAATATACCACTGTTTTGTAATTATAGGTTCTAAATAAGTTATAAAATTTAATTATTCGCATTAAAAAAATCAACTCAACTAATGGTTGATAATAAACTTTAATTGTTAGATCAACAGAATTTAAATGTTACATATAGCGTTTGTGATGAAGCATATTTCTTTTTAAAATTTAAATATTTATTTTATAGAGTCTAATGTACTGACATTTATTCTTTTCAGTAGTATTAAGTGTGAAAATAGAGACTCTATTCACGTGTCCCAAAAGTGATTTCAAGTGTTTTCAGCGGTTAAACATTCTCTGTCTTAGCCATTTAACTCATTGTATTTGCTTTTAATTTCCTCATAACTGGAGAATTTATCTATACAAAATCAACAATGAGGAATCAGAACTAAATAGGTGATAGTGGATTCTAACCATACTTCTCAATATAAGTAAGAGACCCATTTCAAATCTCTGAAAACTAATGAGTAGGTTAATTTATATTTTTTAAGCTTTAGAAATAAAATTTTAAAAGTGAATTATTTCACTTTGATAAAATCTATTATAAGTTTGGTGAAAATATAAATATATTGATTATTTTTATTACAGTTTTAATTCAATTGTCATATTGCATATAGTTTTCTATTTTTTCCCCAATTATACAAATTATAGAAACTAAACTGAGATGATTATAAGTAAAAATGAAATACCTAGCTGTAAATAAACTTAAAAAAATGTCGCAGACCAAACAAATTCTTTAAACATGTTACCTGCAATTTCTTTGCCGCAAAGAATCATAAACTCATAGTTGCTACATCCTT
>JANIJF010000007.1:7792223-7811239 GCA_024520955.1 Erythroxylum bequaertii
TTCAATGGTTTTTGAGATTACTGATTTTCGAGTATGTTAGTTGATGCCTTGTGTTAGTTAGAATGCCATGTGTATATTGGATTTGTTTTCCCCAACATACCATTATTATGAGGTATGTACTTGGATGCCCTCAGGGTATTCGGGTATTTGCCTTATGGTAGTGGGATGTTGCAATGCTTAAGTATTACAAGGAACCAAATATTGGGCTCCAGAAACAAGCGGGACCCAACAAGCCACCTCAAAAACACAACATTGAAGCTTAGAAACATGCTCTAACCCATAAAACAAAAATATTGAACTAACTAACACAATTCTAACCTAAACACGCACTAATCGATCAAATTTAACCACTAAACACATCCTAAACTACCCATAAAGCATAACGCAATCTATGACTATCATCTATCTATTAATGGATTTAGGGGGATTCGAGACCTAGATACTAATTTTCGATATCGATAGTTTTCTAAGTGATTCCTTATTTCTATGTTCAATATTAATGCCCATATATTTTAATTGTTTTATGTTCTGTTTTCTTTCATTTAAAATCCAAAATCAATCCTGAGGCTAGATAATAGGGGAAGGGTAATCACTAGTTCTATGTCATGCACTTGTGGTTATTACAAGTTTTTGGTGTCGTTGCCGGGGACTTTTATATTAAGAAAGCCTTATTGCTATTACTATAGTCATTTTCATTTTATTTTTACTTTCTCTTATTTTAATTTTGTTTTTGTATTTATTTTATTTTTTCTTCCTGTATTTTGAGGCTTATTATTTTAATTATCTTTTGGTTTTCTTTACTTGATCTTGATTTTATAGTTATTGTAGGAATTACAATTCATTGTCATAGCCACAACTCACAATGGAAGGATGGAACAGACAAGACTTTTGTAGGAGACAGAATATATTTTTATGATCTATATCATCACCATATTGGAGAGAGGGGTGTTCTCACATATTTTATGAAGCATAACCAATGTTTAGGCTATGTCACAACATTGGTAAGAGTTATCACTACAATTATAAATGTCGAGCACCAACATATAGATGGGAGTAATTGAGCATATTCTATCAACCTCATGGTATAGTATACGAGAACAATTATAATTCAAAATGGAGTAATTCTTACGCCTATGGATGGAACAATTATGCTCTAGCTAGATACTTATGGCACTAAGTGTCTCAAGTTAACGAGCTAACTTGGGAAGATATGATGGCTGATTTTATTCAAGAAACAATCATGAAGCATCATGAAGTAGAGGCTCAACTATAAAATTTAATGAATCAATTGAACCAACTAGCAGACATATTATTTGACAAGATCCAAAGGAGCATACCTAGTGCCACTAAATCAAATGCTGAAGAACATGGAAGGTCAATAACTCTCAAGATTCATTATGAGCTTACAAGAAAAGAAAGTCTTTGAGATAAATTAATGGAAGTCCTTGTTGGAATGAAAGCTGACTGACACAAATTCGAGAGTGAATAAAAGGCAATGGTTAGCATCATAAGTGGAGGAAGGTTCCAAAAAGAGCCCTTAGTAGAAAAAGAAGAGGAAACAAGTCTTAGAGATAAATTAACAGGAATCCTTGTTGAAATGAAAGCTGACCAATGCAAATTCAAGAGTAAAGAAAAGAAAAACGTTGGTTTCATGAATGGAAGGACATTCCAACAAGAGTTTCCTGAAGAAAAAGAGGGAAGTTTTACAAATAACATAATGGAATATCTTACAGAACTTAAAGCTAGCCGACGTGAATTCAAAGAAAGAGTTTCTTCATCTGAATATCTTGAGCATAACGTAGAATACTATTTGAGCTTATTAACACAGTTGAGTGAAGATAATGCAAGGTTTGGCTTCATAAGTGTAGTGATATTACAAGAAAAGGGTCTGAAAGAAGAAAAAGTCTCCATCCAAGAATAGGAAGTAGAGAAGTGGTAGACGGTAATTGAAGAAGATGAGATAGAAATCTCTGTTTAGGAAGAAGAAGAAAAAGAAGAGTGGATAGAGGTGGTTTCAGAAGAACTAGTGGAGGAACCAAGTAATGAAACTACTAATGAGGTATTAATAGTGACCTTATGTATAGAGGGTTCCCACTTCCTCAAAGACAAATTGTTCGAGCTAATTGATGATATAGGGAGCTTTTTTTTTTATTTCCAATGTTTTTAACAGTTTGTCATTAAAAAGGGCATTAATTAAGTCTATTGGTTTTATTAATCTAATCAATTGTGTTCTTATGATTATCTTACAAAAGGTAGCTTACTTACAAGCTACAAAACTCTTATGCGGAGAAACGGGTTGAAGCAAGCTGCTTATTATTGATTCATGATGAAGTTAAGCACAAAGGGTATGTCGAGATAATGACATTAAACAAGCACTACATGGGAGGTAACCCATAAATTATGATAGGTTCCATTTTTATTCATTTGATTTTATTTTGTGACTTAGTATAGGATTTTATTTTCTATTATGTTATTTCTTTTGTTTCTTTTTATCCTTTTTTTATTTTGCAAGAATGTTAATCTTATATTGGATGGATCCAAATAAAAAATCGTCATATTCAAGAAAGTACCACTAAACCCTCTCACTTATTCTAAATGCTTATATATATATACAGTGGTGACAATATATAACTTTAAGTGTGTGGATGGGTTTATTGAATTTTTTACAATTTTCTTTAAGCTTATTATAATCTTGATTATAAATTTTATGAACTAATATCTTAAATTGGATGAAATCTATCCATTAATATTATATTTCCTTGTAAGATATTGATTAAATTGGTGTGTAAAAGGATGATGATTAGAGAAAAAATAGTTTTCTAAGTCATATTTTTCATAATCATTGAAATATTCAAGTTAAATAAAATTTCATATTATTTATACACAAATATCCATTTTTTGTGAGCTTTTAAGCCTAATAGCAAAATTCCAGAATTTTTAAAGATCTAGCCATTCTTTCATGTGTGTGCCATCATGTATAGTAGGATAATTATAGAACTTGCATTTATTATACATATTGAGACTATATTTGTTAAATTAGAAGCATTAATATGATGAAGGCACTTCGATTCACCAACTTGCTTAGCCTATTTCTTTAAAATCACCATACCCTAAAATTTACCTTTATGAATAACCAAGTTGAGCCTTAGCTTTTTCATTGGTTAAACCCAAATTATAAACCTGTACCTTATTTTTCTTTGAAGATCTTTTTATTTTGTTTACATCTTGAAGGTTGTTTACATTTTTTACTTATTGAGACTTGAAAATTTTGAAACACCTTAATGCATTGAGTGAAATGTTGGTGAGGAAGTAAAGAGATGTGCTTTTGATTTCAATGCAAATGTTGATAGGATTACTATTAATATTGCTTAGGAAGTTAATTTTAGGACAACTTGATTCTAATTGTATGTCAATTTTATTTAATAAGATATAATGATGTGTAGTATGAATGGACAAAATGAGATTGATGTTATGGAATTTATAATTTATATTAAGGTTTGCTTGAGGACAAACAAAAGCTTAAGTGTGGGGATATTTGGTAGATAGATAATTGAACATATTTTTACCCCATATTTAATGTGTTCTTGCTTGATATTTTCTACTTTTGTTGTATATTCGATACTTAATTAGTTTTACGTGCGTTTACATGGAATAATTCCCTTCATGGACTAAAAGGAGAAGAATTTGGATGAGATAACGACCTAAATTGAATATTTGCAGTGCAAACAAGATACATGGCCGTGCACTTCCTTGAGCTTATGCATCTTCACGATTCTTGTAATTTTTCTTTATTCATGGTCTGGGCATGAATCAAATCACGCATCTCCCCAGAACCTTAAATTTCAATATAAAAGACGTGCTTAAATGTAAAGTGAGGTGACCAATCATGGAGTAGACATGGGAGGTAATTCTAGATGTGGAACTAATTCTCCAGGACTGATTTTGGTCCAAAGAAGTAGGAGACAAAAATATTTCATCGAGAGATCTATCGGAATACATGATCAAACCTCTACATCGCAAGAATACTTAGTAGAAGACAAGCATGGAGATTTAGAATTTTCAACCCACTATTTTCCATTCATTTTTCTTTTAGTTTATGGTCAATTTTATGTTTCATTATGTGTTACTAAACGTCCTGTTAGTATTTAGGTTAGATGAACCTTATGTTAATACTTTGATATGATTTGATTTTTTATTAACGCAATTGGTTTGATTGTCTTATTGTGATTCAATAACGTGTTTATATATATTCTAATAAAATTGAGAATATTATATCATAATTTGATTTTATACGTAGAGATTGACAAATCGTAGGTTTGAATAGATCTACCATACTTAGAAGGCATTTATTGCAGTCCTAGAGATAAGATGACATAAATCTTCTGGATTAAGGTCAAACCTAATAAAGGGATTCACAAATCGGTAAAGTAATCATATAAACTTTAATATGAGAAATTCTATTGAAAACCTTAAGATTAGTTGTTAGTATACTCAAGGTTAGTTACTAGCATACTATAGGAATCTTCGTGATCCAATAAATTAATAAATCAATTGCATAATAAAAGATCCATCTTTTAAGGGATTTAAGGGGATTCGAGACCTAGATACTAGTTTTCGATGTAGATTGTTTTCTAACCTTGTTTTTGTGTTCAATATTGCCTATTTATTTTAATTGTTTTAGGTTTTATTTTCTTTCATTTAAAATCCAAAATAGATCTTGAGGCTAGATAATAAGGGAAGGATAATTACTAGTATTCATAGTGTTATAGGATTAACCTGTACTTGTCAGTACTAAATACAACTATATTGTACACTTGTAGTTATTACAATATTGAATAACTCAAAAGATAAATCAATCATCTGTCATGATCTTTCATAAATAGTCTACTAAGAATTAGTGGACAGTTTTAATCCTTTTCAAAGTCTAACACTATGAAATCCACATGAATAATAAACATGTCCACTTATACTAATACATCCTCCACCGCACGAAAAGGTTTCTTTATTAATTCTTCCTCCAATTGAATGAGCATTAAAGTTGGCTTCATTTCTCCTATCTCTAATTTCTTGAAAATATAGAAAGGCATAAGATTAATACTTGCACCTAACTCATATAAACATTTAGCAAATTATAGATTACCAACTACACAGGTTATAATAAAACTCTCAGGCTTCTTTATTTGTAAGAGCATGTGGATGGTAATTATAGACCTACAACTCTCTGTTAAAGACATTGTTTGGTTAAATTACTCTTCTTAACACAAAGAATGAGTGAGAGGCTCCTCCATCGCTCTTTTTCTTCCTCTTTTTAAAATTTTTTTTATGGTTTCTTTATCCTTTAGTTTGAATCTTGTTCATGTTGTTGTTGCTGCTACACCCCCTTCTTCATCTCTCCGCTTTATCAAAATTGCTTCTCTTCTCCTACACTCTTTGCTTACTTTGTTGCTTCATGACTAGGGGAAACTTACACTTTTCCTATTCCCATCTTCCCAACCTTGTGCGGTGGCTTTCTTTTGGATTTAATTAAAAACATGTACAAAAGACTAAGTATAATATATGATCTTGAGCTTGTAAGACATAGTAGTGATCCAATCATTCCTTTATACTTTGTGTCATCTATAGCTTTGCCTTCTTCATCCATATCAAGTTTTGTTCCAGTGTACATAGGAGTACTAATTGGTTTGACATTCTCAAAATGATATTCTTAATAAGTTCCTTTGTGCATTTGTCTTGACTAATAAAGATTCCTTTCTATGTTTGCCTGATTTGCAACCCAAGAAAGAATGGCTTTATACAATCCATTTTTGCTTGCCTCTCACCAAAGGAAGAAAAGCCTTGCGCTGAGAAAGCCAAAGCTTACCTTCTTGAAAAGGTCTTCCCCGCCTCTACCGACAGAACCGCTTGAAAGACCGTTTCAAGCCCTTGCCTCTCCCACTGGGTTTTGGATAAAGAACAAGCCCTCTGTCACATGTTCCGTACTAAGGGGTCGACCGCCTCTCTGTCCTTCTTAGATGGTATCCTCTCTGTCCTTCCCCTTTCTTTCCCGGACTCGAGAACCCTTGAAGCGCACTGGAAGCATCTCAAGGAAAAGAGAGAAGTCAAATATCGTAGGCTTTAGATAAGATTCCCTAGTAGATAGCTAGGCTAAGAGAGTGCTCCGGAAGAGCTAATATTCAAAATTCCCTTTCTTTCACCGAGATAGATGGTGGGTCTAAGGAAGAGAAGACTGCTGTCGGTCCTTGCTTCTTACCTCTTATTTTTGTCGGATAATAATCACTTTCTCTTTCTTATCATTATCAAAGACCATCTCTGGTTCTTGGAGTGGGAGTAGGGTCTATGTTGAACATATTCCTCCACCTGCTAACAAAACCCTGTCAACGAGAGAAGAGGATTTCCCACCTTATCTTGCAGGTGACGAGCTTGACTAATAGAGGCTAAAGTAATTTCGTATATGATCAATGGGGGAGCGAACGGGATTAATTGGGTTGGTCTTTCCCTCATTTAGTTTAGGGACACGGGTTCGATTTCTAAACGTGCATCAACTGGAACAGTCGCTCTTCTTCCTTTGGTCGAGTGAGATTGAGCTTCTTTACTTGATTCAGTATCACTGGATTGTCTTTTCCCTTGATCTTGCTTGCTTAGAACCTTTCATCTCCACCTAAAGATAGCCAAAACTAAGGGCGTTAAGCACTACTTGCTTGTTAAAGGATTTCTAGTAGCTAACCGTAGACGCTAACTCGTATGCCGTTTCCTAGCCCTTTGTTCATCGATAGCGGGATCTCTTCGTTCAGGTGATGGTTCTCACTGGCAGTCTGCCTGACTCTATAGATAGGTTAGGGAGAGCCAAAAAACCTTCTTTCTCAAGTAAGGATGGCTTAAAGCACCTTTGGGCAGCAGTCCAACTACTGACTATGGTTTTCTTCCTTAAAGACGGAGAAGATAAGGTTTTATCCAAAGCACAAAATAAAAGGTTTAAGCATTCCAGGTACTCAGTTCCTTAACTAACAGCGGAAATGCGACAGTTAGAAAGAAAGACCATAGATTAGGGCCCCAGAAAGTGACCACAATGACTTGTAATCCAGGATCAACAGATTCACAAGAAAGACAGAAAGATTATGGTAATATTCTACTCTTGACTTACCTTAGTGTACCCAAACGTATCCATGACTTTCCCGAGTCCCACCGGTCTCCGAGCCTTTGGGGGCTCCCCTCTACTATCTCAAGTAGATCGTTTGTTAGTCTATTCTCTTATTAGGAAGATGAACCTATTGAGCTATATACTCCACTTGAAATACTTGAACTTGACTATTGAGGTTTTCGCTATATGTACTTTTTGGGGACACCTTCTCTCGGGAGACATGGCTTCAATTCAATCATTCTCTCCGGCTTTTTAGATAGTCCTTTGATAGAGCAGCCTGTAAGGAAAGAATCTTGTACCTGCGGGAAGCGCATCTCAAATATCAAGCACGCATGCGACAGGCATCTCTTGAGTTTCCCTAGCTCGGCAATGAGTACCCTATCTTCCTGAGTACGCATCGGAAGGGAATCTCTTTTGTTGCCTAGCTTGGCCCTTCCTTTTGCAACCAGTGGCATCACATCTCGCATATCACCTCTATCGATAGCGTAATATAGCCGGTCGGTAGATAATTCATCTTCGTTTGGATAGCAGTACGGTACATGCATCAAGATCTGGCCCTGCCCCAAGGTAGGTAGGTTTATCCTCACTCGATCGACTCCGGCTATGGTGTGATTCCTGGCATATGTACACCATAGTTGCTAAGGCAACCCCGTCCCAGCTCGCATTGTATTTGAAGTTGAGGATTTGATCGATGCAATTGAGTCTGGAGTCTTCTTTACAGTTTTGTAAATAAATTCTCTTGTTTTTGTTCATGCTTGGTGCCGGGTTGGATGCAGCACCACCTCTTTAAGTCTCACCTCTTTGAGGTGTGTGCGATACCAAGATTCAATCTTCCCACTTTTCTCTCTGCTAATGAGAATATCACTTTCAATGGGTTCTGCTTTCAGAACTTTCAATGGGTGATGGCTCGACTAAGTCTTCCTAACCCCCAGTTTCAGTTTAGGAGATACGTAATGGAATGGGTCGCTCCGAGCAGCTCTAACATTGCACCTCCTAAGATTGATCCCGGAAGGCGAGCAATTGACCTTGGCTGCAGTTGCTGTTAGAGCGGCGTTCTTTGTTGTTGTTGCTGTCAGTTTCATTGTTTCGATGTCTGAAGTAGGTCTTGTTATCAGTTCTGGAATCTTAAAAAAAGTATGGATTTCCGACTCACAAAAGAGTTGGTTTTCTATATGTATTTGGGTGTATCTGTAGCTAGGTCGCTTTGCTTCATCGACAGCCTGTAGCTAGGCTCAGTAAGCTAGCGCTTCATCGACAGCACAGAGAAGAGAAGAATTGAATCCGATTCATTCAATCTTACCCCTTTCTCTCTATCTAGCTGTGAGCCAGGTTTTGAAATATCTGGTTCGAAAGGACCAGGAAGGGGGCTAAGTAAACATCTTGAAAAGAAGGAAGGAAGGCGGTCTTTCTTTCTTTGTGGAAGGGAAGCTTGACTAAAAAGATGCTTAGTGGGGCAAAGAGATTCGAAGGTTCAGAGATGGACTAGAGTTAATAATAGGCCGATAAAGATTCACCTTTTTATTTGAGCCTAACTATCTATATATAAGGGGGAGCACAGATAGATTTAGGAAATGCTTGATCTGACCATAAAATAGGAATAGGTAAGGTAAAAAAGCGGAAGTGGAGCGAAATGCTTCCCTTGAAAGAAGCACAAGCGAAACGATACCTAGATCCGGCTGGGAAACTACAATGTTGCTTAGGTTACATTGGCAATAAGTACTTCGACCATTTGATTCTATTTTCTTCTCTATGGGCTTGAGTGCCTTCCCGTTCGCTTAGCTCTTTCGTCCCTTCCTTTGTCTATGGTTACCCGGAAAAAGTACCAAGTTAAGTTGACCTAGAATCGGTGTACCAAGTAAAGCCAATTTCAAGTTATTTAAGAAAAAAAAGTTTCACTTTTGATGGCCTTGGAAAAGGGAATCCTCTAGTGTTCCAAACCTCCGGTTGGCAGGTTTCAGTCTGGAAGTCTGTCTCCTTCAATGGATAAGATTCAAATGCACTCGACTAGGGCGAGTCCAAGGGTTCCCATCGTGACACTTCCTTGAAGAAAGCCGTACTCCCATCAGCTTTCAAGTAGATAAAGAAGTTCAGGCTAGTGACATCAGCTATCGGCTATTGGCCTTTGTGAAAGCTTCTCCTCAATATGTTTGATCCCCTTCCTCTTCGTCAATGATTATGGGTCGCTCCTGTCCTGTAGTTCGATACACTACTCTAAGGCCAGTTGCCTATACAGCTCTGGAGTCTTTAGTACAGTCCGCTTTGGTTATCGCGTAACCCTCTCTAGACAAACGATTTGATTCAAGCCACTCCACTACTGGAACAGTAGCACCCTGCCTTTGGATTCGCATAGGCACCCGGGAACCCTACTCAGTAAAGAAGGGGACTCCCTAAACGAGACTGCTAGCTGGTATGGAGATGGAGTGCCGAACGACCTGTAAAATGAAGAATCAAGCATTTGGTTCGGCTGTAGTTTCATAGATCTACATGGGAATCTTCTTGAGATCGATCATGCAGTTACGGCCAATCAAGCAGAGATTCGATTGGCCTTCCAGAGAGCTGACATTAGAGGACTTACACCCAAAGCACCAGAAAAGCTGTACGACATACGATCAGAAGTTCAAGATGATGTGATCGAAGTAAACCTATAGGCAAAAGCAGAACCTCGGCCCACATATGTCAGTAAGATCCAGAAAGGAGAATGTCCTGAGGAGCCCTTGGAAGGAGCGAGCTTAGCCGGTTGCCTCCCCCGCTCTGGGAGATTGGGGCTCTCCCCGAAAATCATCCTGCTGTCTCACTGCAGGAGATGACGTTTCAAAATTCCCGTGGTTAGAGGTTCCTTCCCCTGCGGTCATCATAGTGTCTGGGTTTCCGGAATTTATTATCGCAAGAAGAATCAATCTCACTGCCCTTATAAAAAATCCTAATAAGTCACTTTATACTACTCTTTATTTCGTGCTTTCCCCGAGTGGGGCACACCAATAGGGCTTCTTATTTTTTTGCTGCAAAGTCCCTTGACACCCTTCTTAGTGAGTACTTAAGTCGTACTCGTAGATCGTAGTTCGATCGAATATAAGATGCACACTCCTAACATTCTTTTATCTTACCCAATTCAGAGTACAAATAGACCAAAGACCAGGCTTGAAGAAGCTGCTTTGATAGAACCAGGGACAATCTATCTATTAACTGGTAAAGGTACCCCCCCCAATAGGAATAGGAAACCAATGAGAAAGAATCACCCATAAAAGATGTGGAAGTAGGGATTCCAGCGAGTGCCATGTTCCTTTAATTTGTTTGATTGACTTGACTACTGCCCTCTTTCCCTCACATTGAAGATTTCTCCAGTGAGCAGGAAACCTGAAAAGCATTGAAGAAGAGAGCAAAAAGAGTTTGAGATCAAGATCAAAGTGGTGCTTTTCAAAGTTTCACCTTGTGGGCGCGCATAAATAAAAAAATGATCCCTGCATCCCCTCAGGCTGGCCACGTAGCACGAACCGTGTCCGGCTCCAAGAAGAGAAGTAGTGGCTGTGAGTGCATGGTTGGTCCTGAACCAGAGATGAGGTAAGGATATGTATACCTGGGTGAAACTTTTATATTGGGTTTATGAGTTGCTTGAACCGACTCATTCGAAAGCGTTGAATGCATAATGATGAAAGACAAGGGACTGGAACTGATTGCTGAGAAGGGATCTTGTTCAGCGAGCAGCAGATTCAGCGGGCGAACTTGGGGGACAGCGCCAGAACCCGGCGAGAAAGATTTCGAAACTATCCGTTGTGTTAGCAAATCATACGAGTCATAGTTGTTTAGCTCTGAGTCCGCGTGATTAGTCAGCAGAAAGAAGAAAGCTATCTCCATTAGTTGTCATCTCCTAGTAGTCGCCATCTTCATCCACTACCCCCTCGATGACCGATCCCGAATTTAAACCAAAGTCATTTTTCCTTACCTATCCTCATAAAAAACCCCTCTTCTCTTGCAACTCACCGAAAAAGGAAAGGGCCTTGTAAGACCGATGTGAAAGGAAAGCGAATGAAATGTGGAGAATAAGCAAGCAACTCTTTTTTTATAGGAGTAGTAGTAGTGGTGCTTAGGAGTTTGAGCTCTTACTTTTCGTAGTAGTAGTAGCTGGTCTAGTCTATTGGCGAAAGGAAGGAACCCGACACCGCAGCTTCCGCCTGATTGTCTGAAGTGAAGTAGCCTTCCCGCTTAGCTTTCATTTGACACTGAACCGCTGTTGCTGACTACCGGGATGTAATCGCTGCCCTCGGTCCTAAGAGCTTATTTACCCCTTAGATGAAAAAGGTCGGACAAGACGCTATTCCTTTCTCACATCAGAAATTGCGGTCCGGGTAAAGCTACTACCCTTAATACACCTTCGGGAGACTACGGGGGTACACTAATAGAGAAAAAGAGTGAAAAGGTCATATTGTATTGATTCCCGAAGTGAACTTACCGTGATTGCTTTAGGAGTTAGCCTTCAGAATGTCGAGATGGATTACCTTTCTTCTTTCTCTGATTGCGCAGGAGCAGTGTCCGGGTTTCCAACAGCCGAAGCCCCTGCCGCTTTCCCCGAGACTGGTGCCTATTCAGGGGGACACACAAGAGAAGTGGTTTTTCTACGATCCGCTTGCTTGAACGGCTTGGGCTTGATTGAGTACCTTACTGGAAAACAAACCGCCTGGAACTGAGTACCGAAACTTGCCTACCGTCCCAACACAAGGCAACCCTGTCATTCATCGAGCTAATTGATTCCTGAAGGCAAGTCGGGAAGTCGAGCAAGGAAGAGATAGCTAGCTTTGGGCTTCCCCTAAGAGAAAGAAGGGACTTTGATTTTAAGTGCAGAAGCCAAAGAAACCCTCTTTACCTAATGGTATACGAGTGGGAACAGGCTCAGTTCAAAAAACCATATCTGTCTGTAGATTCACAAAATCTATCTCTGTTGGGAACTGTTGATTAACCCATCTTTCTGTCTTTCCTCGATACCGACATCCAGAGGTGACTTCGTCATGCAGAGGATTCAACTGCTTAGCCGAGACAGGGCCAAGCTCAATTCCATTGTTACGGGGTGCCACGCTATGTGCTTTCTTTGCTTCATCTTTCTCTGTCACCGTGGATTCCCTTTTGTCTTTATTTGAATTAGATTCGATTTTTTAACTATTCAAATTGAACGGATCCCGCACTATAACCTTATGAGTCTTTCAGTCCCTCTGACTTTTCATGTCGAGATGAAAATAGAGGGGGATTACCGTTGAGAATTCGAGATTCCACGAAACAACTGCTGCTTATTCAGGTACTGGTACTGGCTAATGCTTTTCTCTCTCCTATCGAAGATGAAAGAGACTCTTGAGACTATAGGATACAAACAGGGAACTCCCTTTTTGCTTGGCTTGACCATATAGATATAGGGCAGCCCCACTTCCAGTATTGTTGGAAGAAGCAGTGCAGTGTAAGCAGGTCAGTTTCGGGAAGCAGTGAAGGAACCAGAGATAGAATTTAGGAATGCAGTCACGTGCCTTACTTTGACTTTTTCATTTCCCTTTTTTTTATAAATCTGAGTTATAGGCGCAATTACCAATAAATTTTTTGTAAAACAATATGAGCAAGCTTCTCTAGACTCCCCCATCCCCACCCCGTTTGGCACTTCTTTTTATTGAAATCCAATCCTGTTAGCTCGAGCTCAAGGCATTTTGGAGAGAGCCTCTCACCCTTCGGCTTTCTGGGTTTGCTCGCTTTGAAAAGCTTCTTGGGATTAAGATCAAGCAAGTGGGGTACCTTAAGCGCTTCCAAGAACGTACGCTCATCAAAGGCTTGAGATCGTGTACCTGTGTCTCGAGGCCTAGGAAAAGGGCTTCCTAGCCTTTTTACAGAAGGGGAAGTGGGAGCTTATCGACTGAAAGGGCCAAACCAAAGAGGATTGACCCCCGGAAGATAGAAAGCTATATCGGAATGCTTAAAGCGCTAGAGTCGGGAGCTGCAACAGGCTTGCTCTTTTGTCTTTTCTTTTGTTTTGGGTGGGCCTATCTAGCTTCTTGTCCTGCCCACTATGATTTGCCAAAGAAGGGCTCAACGGGGCTGAGAGAGAAAGAAAAAAAGAACCATATTTAATATTCCCCTTCCCAAGATGTTAGTAGAAATCCAATCCTATCAAGAAGGGGTGTGTTTTGGGGCACTCAGGCTTAGAAAGCTGAAGCGTATGGTGGGGTTGCTTAAAGTATGCCTCTCTCCTGGACGAAGTCAAGAAGAAATGGGCTATCTGTTGAAAAGTCCGTAACGATGGTTCTCTGACTCAGTAATTCTTTTGTTTCACAAAATGAGTTATATAGATATAGGGCGAGTCGAGTTTCACTCTGATAGGGCAATGAATTCCATTTGGGTTTGGAAAAGCCAATATATGTGACAGGAAAGGTCGTTCAGAGAATATAGAATATGGAGAGTATAGAGATTTCAGCTTTTCTGCCTAGCTCTACAGAAATGGAAAGCCCTATGCAGCAGTTTAAGATTTTCAACCTAACAGGGACAGACAGAGGCATTGACATATCAAAAAAGTTTGTCTCGTTTCCATTTGAGCAGATCAGAGCTGATGACAAGAGAGAGACCAGTTGATTAAATTGAATTAGGGTGCCCGGGGCATGCGCTCTAACTTTGATAGTTGCACGAAAAGGGGTAAAGTCCGACTCCAACTTAACGCAAGGGCTCGTTGCAGACGGGCGTAAAGCATGGAATTCTGCCTAACTAAGTTTGATCGGGCCTTAAAGCCTATCCTTTTATGGATACCAAGCTTCGCCTGTTTAGGACACAACAAGGCCCCTTTTGGAATGGTGTGCTTTCATTCCATTTATGGGGATTTCACTTACTTATACTTTGAAGTAGGGAGAAGCGCTAACAGTCGAGCCTGACGCTTCTTTTCTTCACTTTGGCATCATACAAGCTACCCGCGGTTCAATCAGGCTTCGAATACGCAGATGTAGGAGTATGCCCTTTTGTGCCTTGGAGTGGGCCTAAAGATAAAGAGAGTATTGCTATCTAAATAAAACACGACAGGAGATCGAGCCACAAACAGGACAAATCGCAGAAAGAGTTCTAATCTAAGACACTCGACCAGGAGCTTCTACGCGGATTAGACACCCACCTAGCCCACCCGGTTCCCAGTTCCTAAAGGGGGCTTTGTCTGCTGTCTTGCTCTGAGTAGAGTAGGGTCGGCCAGCATGCTAGGGCATTGGAAAAGGAGACCGACCTTCTGTACCATATCCTGTTCCCAGACCCATTATATAGAATCGAAGTGTAATGGCCCTGATAGAGAAGGAGGATAAAAGAGTAAGAAAGAGTAAGCCAAGCAGAAACGAATCATGCTAGATGTGAAAGACTAGGAGTGGAGATCCATTTGGGGATACAAGGGCCCGACTTAATCTCAAAAGAAAAGAGAGTACTCGCGAACGCCTCCTGTGTGTAAGGCTTAGCTTCCCGATTCACCATTTAACTCCTCTTGCCAGTCCGTCTTTTCCAAGCGCATAAGACAACTGTAGCAGAGATCGGCTAAGCCATAGCGCTGGTTCTATTCGAATGCAGGGTATATAGAAGAGGATAGTTCCGGATAGTTGGCCTTTCAGCCATATCTTACAGGGTTTTCGCTCTATAGTAGTACGATTGTCGGCATTAGCTTTAGCTGCTTTTGTAGTAGAGTCCCGTCAGCTTAGGGCTGCAAACGCAGCAACATTTTTTTCCCTTTCAAGAAGCTCGAATGAAACGGACTGTGGTTCTTGCTTTCGCCTTCGGATAAGACCAGTAGTGAGAACCTCTTCCTGTAGCTTTTGTCGTTTCTGCTTTCAGACTTCAAGCTGTTAGTACGACTACTGGCATTAGCAGCTTGAGTATCGGCATTCGCCTTTTCAGCTGTTAGGCAAGTGGTACCTTCTGAGTCCGGAGGAGCAAGCGAAGTCCTGTAAGACGTAACGCTAAAGGTTGCAAGGTAGAGTGATTACTTTGTTTGAAGAAGAGGTTCGAGAACTCGATTGACTCGAATATCTCTTTGCTTTCGGGATGCCAGCTGCTTCAGCAAGCTTGGCAATAAAATGCTCTTTAGCTGATAGAATCATGGGAGAGATTAGACTCCAATAGCCCTCTTACCAAGTCTCACAAGTGGAATCGACAGATGGCCACCAATCCCCATATGTCCAATTTTCAGGTAAGGGAAAATGTTGCTCATTCAAACATTTTTCGATGCCTTAAGCCATCCCAGTAGCTCAGTGGGAGAGCAGGTCGGATATTTTCTGACCGGTCGTAGGTTCGAATCCTACTTGAGCAGATGTGTAAGGGGGGCAAACTACCCCCGAAATCGGCTTTAGGTCAAAGAAAGAAACATAGCACCATGATACCTTTTTATGCACACAAGTTCCAATTTTCCTTTAATGCAAGGAAAGGGGGTTACAGTTACAATCAATTGAAAGACGAGCAAGGACCGTGGAACCTGCCTAACTTTTGTACGACTATGCCGCCAACCCGTGTGGCCATAAGCAGAATCAGTAGTTTGTTGAATAATCCCTTTATCATTATCGAAAGTTCTAGTAAAAGCTTTTTTGAGAGACAGATGGAACTGGAGGTGATGAAAAATCCCCTCACACGAGGGAAAGGACTAAAAGCGGTAAAGATTGTCAAGACCTTGATCGGGACCAATAGTTTCTATGATGTGATTGAAAAAGCCCAAAGGACGGCGAGACACCAATTGCTAAAATCGCCGGAGAAAGGGCATATCATTAAAGAAGGAAGACCAAGACCGGGAGTTCGAATGAGAGAAAGGCGGATTGGTAATATAGGAGAAAGCTCTGGGAGTACAACTTGACAGGCACATTTGTTCACAGAACTCATGAACCTACTGTTTCCTTGTTTATACGTCGGGTGTGCCATATGGTGGGCTTCAAAAATGCCGGAACTCATTCAAGCATTAAACCAGCTTGTAGCTAGATTAGATAGGGAAGAACTAAGAGAAGCTTTAAGTGTTGCTAGCCAAGATACAGGAGAAAGAAGTACAGGTAGAGAAATAGGAACAAAAGGAGAGCAAAATGAGAGACCCAAAGAAATGTCGTGGTCAGCGCCCGAAGAAAGATCGATAAGAGCTATTGCAATATGGATCGGAGGCTTCGTACTATAGAGAAAGATGGGCATTTCTCCTTCCCTATTCTTGATATCACAGGCAAACTGATTTGGTTTACGATTCCGCTAACCCTTATGCTTGCTCTAACTAGTCTTAAACGAAAGAGAGATCGATTCCTTTCCCTGGAGTACTATACTGAATTTCCTCTGCAGTCTTAGGCTTTGGCGCTTTTCCCTCGATGAAATGACCCCAGCCTCGTTCGGGAGACCGAAGGTTGAGATACTTCACCTCCCCTCCCTCACAGCTGAGTCAATAGCTGCGTATTCTTCCATCGTAGAGATAGGAGATGATATGCCTTTCATTGCACTTGTTTGCACTCGCTTCGACAGTTGTGATTCCGCTTTCACTAGAGGAAGGGATATGATTAACTAGCGCAGGAGAGAGATAGTTAGCTTGGGTACGAAAGGATAGCTATTCAAAACATCTCGCAAGAAAGGAATAGGACCTAGGACTTGAAGGCTTCGCTCTGCGAGCCTGGGGGCTGAGTAAGGTGACCGTTCGCTCCTAGCTCTCAGACTAGGGATCAATCTTTCTATAGAAGGATGAGTGATAAAGACGGAATTACAGTCTCTTTTTCACATTCGCCAATCTATGAAATCAGAGTGAAATTCCCAGCTAACCGTGAACAGAGTGCAGAGTTGGTAGGAGGAGGAAGAGGTTCTATTCCATCATGACCATAGTCCCATTTGTTCGCTAAAGGCGGGCAGCAATCTGGATTCAAGTCGGAGGAACTACATCAAGAAAGTGGGATTTCGTCCTAGAAGATTCATACTCAATCTATGCCACTAGCTCGACGCCCCCCATCTCCTTCGAGAAAGAGTCCCACTTCTGAAAAAATGGCAGCAGTAAGAAAGGCAAAATACTGCTACATTGCCCATCATTTGCCCTTCCTAAGATGTCTTCTGTATTACTTTCTTGTGCTAAAATCATTCCCTCAGAAATAGGATCTCCACGGAGGCTTGCTATGCGATATCCTTTAGGACTTACTCGACTCTAGATAGCCTTTGGAACCAATTCCATTAAGCCTAGTGACATCAATCCCCTTAGTTCAAGCGCAAGGGAATGGATCAAAGAACTAAACACCTTTCCAATACCGACAGCAGCTCCCGCTGTTAGTGCTCATTGACCTCCTTTTTGTTGTTCGCTCGTAAACTCGACCTTTCAGTCGAGCTCGATTACATCGACCCTCTGTCGAAGATGATATTCAATAGCTTTGTCACTCCAGTAATCTCTTCCTTAGCCAACAACCCTCTCTCGAAAAACGGCAACTAATAACTATAGTTATTGGCTTCTGGTCCATCATTTCCACTGTCTGAGGATAATCATTGCCATTTTATGAGCTTGTAAGGCCCGTTGAAGTCCCCGATAAATGGGAAAGGGCTATAAGTAGGCCGTTTGCTATTGCTATAAGGGCTGCTCGCCTTTATACGGCTTGGCTTCGCTATCGCTCCTTGGTCGGCCTAAAAAGGAGTCTTCCTACCATACCCATACAATCATACAAGAATGCCTATTATCTAGTGCTAGAAGCTTCGCCAGAAGCGACTAGTCGCTTCCCTTCTTCCCTTCCTCTCCCCTACGGGAGAGCTGATCTACGACCACCCTGTGCTTTTTTTTGCATATTAATAATGTTTATGGAGGGGTCCTTTATAGTCTTAGGAAGAAAGGGTCCTATTTATATATTGTTAGTTGTATAGTTGTTGCGTGACCGATCAAGCGCAGGGCATCGATACAAACTCAGGCTATGGTACGTAAGGTTTGCCGGACGCATTTTCGATCCCCAGAGGTTCCCACATAGCACATAGACAGACCCCAATAGAGTCCGGTGAGAGGATCCTTTTTTTCAGGCCTTGGTTCTTTGGCCGACAACTGGCCAAAGTTTCTACCAACTCGGGCAAGGGGATTCGGAGATTTCCACAAATCAAAGTCTAGTTGACCTACTGGCTTTAAAGACTCGAGTTAGGGGCTTGGCTTCGTAGAATTTTGATAAAAGCCTATCTCCTAGTACACCTAAGGATCTCTATTGCCACTTGCTTTTTGCATTCCCGCCTAACAGAGCACTTTGCGAGCTGCACTGGCACTCAATTTGAGTCGGCAGCCTTAAGACAGTCACGGAACACCAAAGCCAATCCCACCGGAGAACCCATGTATTCAATTAGAAAAAACCTTCCTGGTTTGCTACTCCAATCACTTCCCACTACCAAAAGGAAACAAGGGGTAGAAAGTGACTTGTTCATTTATGAAATTAGAACCTTGCTTCAGGGGGGCGACTGAAAGGTCGATATACCAAGATGGAATACAAAATTGGGCTTACAAGCTTAGCTCAGTAAAGTAATAGGATAAGCAAAGAAGAAGATAGACTTAACCCAACCCGAGACTTTCCGCAATTTTGTCAAAAGGGGAGGATGATGGATAAGGCTTGGGCAGTGAAACTGGGGCATCAGCATAATACCGCTTTCAATCTCATCCTAGCTATGCCAAAAAGACGCGGTTTTTAACAAGTAACACGATGTCAATCTTCGTGGAAAGATGATTGAGGCCCAAATCACGCTAACAAGTTATTCGATTTAAATGTCCTCATATGAAGGAAACCGGGATGTAAGACAAAATAACGTCTCGCATATATTGCATATATAGAAGACGGTCTTCGATCAGGACATTGAAAAAAAGAAAAAAAAAAAAATTCTTTGCGACATTAATGCGTACTAGAGCTTTCCCGTACACGTACAGAAGGAGTGA
>JANIJF010000007.1:8793256-8807987 GCA_024520955.1 Erythroxylum bequaertii
CTGTATTTCCTGCTATTTCATTTCTTCAGCTTATAAAACAATAAGAAAAGTACATTAATAATAGTAAAGGGCACTATAAACCTAACAGTTCTTATACACTTCCTACTTTCATCAGATATATCCATTGACAACTATTTAATATTCCTAATAACAGTCAAGATAGAAAACAGAGGGGGTGGCGGGACTTGAAATTGAATTTTTGCATATTAGAAAGATCACAAAGAGTCCAAATCTCGTAGCTGCCAAGAGTAAAAGGAAAAAGTTCACGTATGCTATATTTGATCATATTGATCTCATAAATCTTAAAAAGATTGCCACATTCTTCAAGTAGGCTAAAAAAATGAAAGATAATAGGTTTATAGGCTTACTGACCAGACTGAAATGTTTTTATTTCGATTTAGGACTCCCTTTGCACACGTTCCTCCATTTATTCTTGAGGTCTACAGTAGTACGACCTTGCAGAAATTTAGAACTACCATACTCCAGAACTTTTTTCCAAGGAATACTTCGATCTTGAACACTGGAAAATATCCTCACTCCCTCCTGTAACAAATAATGATTAATATTGTCTACCAAAAAATAAAGGTAATGATCAATATGCAAATCAAAGGTCATAACTCAATAAATCTAAGCTGCATAGAACTTGCAACTTGTCTAAACCAAACATAAAGAGCTTCCTCCAAACTGTTTGCTATTTAAGACCAAGACATTTTTGGACAACTTTTTTCTATGTATTCCTACTTGTTTGACTTCCAAACACTACATCCATTTGTTTTGAGGCCATGGTTGCACAGTTTTTTTGTCAGCAGCTTCAAATATTAATTTTTTCACTCGAGTTGTTTGGATATTTCAACCATTTCAACCCATCAAATGAAGATGAGAAAGAAAAATGACTCATTAAGATGTAAAATCTGAACAGGCGATACATCATATAAAAATGAGTTTGAAAATAAATATGCATACATCATTTAAATTTTGTATATTCACTGATATTATGGAAGCTAAGGAACATATACAAGAAAAGTACCTTGAGTATCTTCTCCTCCTTGGCTGTCCAAGGAGCATTCTTTCTCCTCAACTGAGGAACCACCGGGTTTATGCTACAAATAAGAATAAACAGGTGTTCAATCAAAAAGGAAAATAGTAACAAGAAACATTTTTTGGCTAAGCAAAATTGCCATCGAAACAACCAAGTGACAAAATGATAGGAAAATTTAGGAGAAAAATAACTGGAGGAAGAAATACAATGAAACAATCCAGGAAGCTCCGAGGTGGTAACCTTCTATCAATTCCAACACCAAATTAAAGGCAACAGCTTCTTAAGTCAGAGTGCAGGTCATATGGAAAGAGAAGCAGAAATAATAGCAACTACACTAGCAAATAGGTCTCATTAGCTACTATCCCGAATAACAGATGTTTTTCATTAATCATGATGTCTTAGCAAAAACAAAAGAGGGAATATTGATCAAAGTATATAGGTTTTTAGAGGTCTTTATTGTTTATAACAGTTCTACTTTCATTAATTTTCATTTGTTATCATAAAATAATGACTGACTGATGATGCAAAGTTGTTTGGTTTTTGATAAACATGTCCACCACACCTGTCTCAGCATGTTCACCTTCAATACTATTTGATTTCCCTCTTTGCAACATCTTTTTGCATCACCACAAACTCTAGTGTTAAGTTGATGAAGCCCTTATCTTCAACCCTTTAATGTACAAGTGAAACGGATTTCATTTGTACATGATATTGTGTTAATATTGGCTATTGAAAATTGTTAAATGGTGGAATAGCACTTTAACAAAATGAAGAAGCCAAGGATTGTCAACTGTGTTTTGAGAACTCTAAATATGAGGTTTTCTAGTTATTTATCATCATCATCTTGGCAGGTGATTCTGCATTTAGACCTTAGACAATTGCAATTCCATGACTTGAAATTTTACAAATAATGCACAATCCAACAAAAATTCGAGTTATGAAGATTATATTTCTCTGGTGAGAACTGAAATTTTGACAAACAAAATTATTCTAATTCCTTAAAATCTAATAAGAAATTGAAGTTTCAACTTTCAATCCTACGTAACAAGCAGAAAATAGAATTAGAATTGGCAGTTCCTATTTCAGTTTGCAATTCAAATTTTTTTAAGTGTTCTAGGTGCAAGGTTATATAAAACTTGTGGAATACTTATGTGCCCTCCCACTCACACCCCTTCCTCCCCCACTGCACCTACTTAACATCTAAGTTTTCTCATGGCTTCCATTGGCCCCTCCATGACCCATTTTGTATCATCTGAGTTATTAAAGGTAGAAAGAGCAATGACAAAAAAGTGCACCTTAGCTAGTTCTAGGAATTATAAATGTGCTTTGCACGAATATTGACACAAACTTAAACATCTAAGATTTCTATCAAGTGGTGTTTAATTATCAAAAATGCTATGATACACCTAAATACATATTAATACAGCTATAAGCTTTCATGCGAAAATTCATAAAGACTATAGTATTAATATGAACAATTTATAATAGACAAATTGAAAGGATGACTTTTTTTTGGGAACGGTGGAGTGTACAGAAGGCTGAAGCCCTGGATAACTCTTAGGTGAGGGAGACTTTCACCACTCAGCTACTCCACTCTCATCACTAATTGAATGACTAAACAATTAACATGGCATTTCATATTGATATAAAATAATTGCAGCAAAATGTATCTTTATTATTGCTATCTCATAAGCAACATTCACTGTCTATTGCTTTAAACTAAATGTTCTTTACAAATAATCACTGGTTTGGAATTGATGAAATAATATTGAAAATAAAGATAACATCGTAAAACAACTTCTTAGACATATTTTAGATTCTCAAAAGTTAAAATGAGTTCAAATGTCAAAAAAGAAGTACTAAACCCGTCTTCTCTCTTACATAAGTTATTGTAGAATTTTATATATTAAAATGAAAATGAGAAAGATTTAAGAAAAGGTTGGGATATTATATTGGGTTTTGAACAAGATACAATCTTCTTCTTTTCCTTTTTTTTTTTTTTTTGGAAGAGAAAGTATCATGGGCAAACTATGAAATTGTGGAAAACATCAATATAGCCAAATATTGCTGATATGATTTGAGGGAACTCACCAATTACTAGTTTTCTTTTAAGTAAGAGAAAAAACAAAGGCAGAGAGCACCATTTTTTCTGCATTCCCACTTTCTGGAATTGAATGGGGCAATCATGGGGAGGAAGAGTATAAAAAAAGAAGACGTATGGGGATTCTACTTTCTGGAAACTTTTACTGGGCGCTTGGAATGGCAGCTTACTTCAGCCTCTGGTATTTAATAATCCAAAAATATAGGTATGGAAATTTTGAAACAAAAATTAAAAGGAAAGAACAAAAAACATACAACCTGCAGATACACAGATGGGCTCTTTCTACAAGGCCTTGCAAACTTTCTATCATTTAAAAAAGTCGTGTTATAGAACTATTGTAATACTGAAGAAAACTCTGGATTACTTGATACTTACTTTTTTCTGTCTCTTTGTCGTAATCTTGTGGAGTAACTGGAGGTAATAGACTTATCATTCTCCTGATCAGACGTTTCTTCTCCATCGATGTTAATGGCAAAAATAGGTTTGGCCAAACTATTAGTGATCTGCTCCTGTTCCATTCCTCCTTCTTGACTTTGATTACCTAAAACATGCTCCATCCTTTTACTTTCTCCATTATATTCATGATTCTTATGCGTTTGATCATATGACTGAGGCCCAGGATCAATCTGATCTTGCTGTCTGTCAGGTTTTATTGTAGGGCAAGATTCACATTCTGGAACTATCTCGTGCGCTTCCTCTACTTCAGAACATAAATTGATTTTTCTACCAGATATATCCAACTCCTCTTCTGTAGCTAGTTTATTTTCATCAGTAGGTAATGCCAAAGTTCCTACTTGATTATCACCAGGCCTTCTCTGAAATAGATGACCGTTGGGTGTATCTAAACATTCCCCACTCTTCATTTGACTGCACTCAACATCTCTAGGATTCCTTCCGCAGATTTCCTCATCAGGATTCTGTCTTGAATTAATGTGCTCTTCTCTGGGTAATCTTTCAGTATGTCCCTTTGGTTGAGGATTAATATCAACATCAATAAATGCAAGAAGTTTCTTCTTTGCCAATGAGGACATTTTCTTAGCTTCAACAAATTCAAAAACAGCAAGAGTATATGCACAAAAGGGGCAGTAAAAATTTTTCCTCTCATCAAATTTCATTGAAGAACTCAAACAGTTTTCATGAACCAACAATGAGCAATCAGCAGCACTACATGATAACAACTGACCACCTTTGCCACATTTTACACACAGATGATTTTGTTTCCAATGAGAATTCAAGAAATGACACTTCTTCGTGACAACATTAACCACCTCATTATGATACTCATCACTGTTGTTTGATTTATCGCCTTCAAAAATATGCCTCAATTCAGCAGCTGGAAATAGAGCACTATTCTTCTCAGGGAGTCCATTAAAGGATGCAGTATTTAGTGAATGAAGCTGCTCACCGGGATCATTGATATCACTACTTTCATCAAAGGAGTGCTTTTGATGAGTTGTCCCAGCTAATGTCTCAACTGATGTTCTCATATCAATATCATCAGCTACGTCCACCAAGATACAAGGGTGGTGTGTGTCACCAGACTTAGCTTTTCCACATATGTTGGGATCTCTCTCTGTCTCACCCACAGTCCTTTCAGAAGAATCGTCTTTTGACTCCTTATCAGTAGCAGCAATAAAACTACGTTCTTTAGACTGGTTAGCATTCAAGGTATACTGCTCACTAACTTTGGCATCTAAACTGTGGCCATCACGTTTGTCAAACATATCTTTTAGATATATACTAGAGCTAGAAACATTACCTAATCTATCATCATGTTCATCAACTTTACTAGCATTATCCTCATTCTGACCAATTCCATGTCCAGCAACATGTTCAACACAACCATTTTCAAGCGACCTACTTTTACCCAATTCTATAACCTCAAAGTTTATTTGCCTATGGGAACCATCTCTTTCTGTATCACCCATTGTTCTTTCATAAGAATCTTTCACCACCTCCTTACCAATTACAGGAATTAAAGAATACTCCACAGGCTGGTTTGTGGACAAGGTATTCCACTTGATCTTCTTGGCATTTAAATGAGGACCATCATCATCCATACATACTTGGCTATCTTGGCAATCTCTGTCCAAAGGTTCAATGGCTAGATCAATTCTGTCCCTTTTCAAAGGTAACAATATTTTGTTGGATAGAGCATCTCCCAATGTTCCATTCTCATTTTCAGGAGATAAAGAAGTGGAGTCAGATCTTGGGACGGTCAATAGCTTATCAAGGCTATGCGTGTACCCCCTGCACTTTACCGTGTTTTCATCACTACAGCCTAGAAAAGATCTTTCACGCTTACTATTTGTTGGCATCAGTCCACTAAGTCCTTTCAGTGATTCAGCAAGTGGATATGTACCCTCGATGATGGAATCTCTTAGCTGATTGTAAGCAACAACAGAAGCATAACTATGAACATCAGTAACCACCAGCACTTTACAAATGAGGAATAAGTAAATTGCCAGTTATGCGTAGCAAAGAGTTTAGAGATTCTAGTTGTAAGATATATAATGAAACTGTCGCTAAATAAAGAAATTCACCAATTACCTGTTCCAAAGCACATCTGGGCATAGAAGCTCTTTTATGCACAATGAAAGAGTGAATGTCCCATTTCAACAAACTTGGTCCTGCTAGTTTCAAGTCTGAGACCGATGTCTGATAAAAGAGAAGTACATGAGTATACAATACAAATGTTCAAGCTGAATTATATGCTACCAATGACTTTACAATCAAAGTGAAAAATCCAAATGCGTTACTTCTCGCAGAATGGATTGAAGTACATCTTCACAGCTCTGGAAAAAGTCAAATGTGACTCGTTGATCTGGTCCAGAACGAAACTCATTAGTCAGTCTGTTGGTAGGGCCAAACAAATCCTCCAAGCATCTCAAAGCAACCATTTCCCTCATATTTTTCCCCGGATCATCAGGTAATTCTGGAGCTGCCTCAACCAAGTCTGTAGAAAATTAATAGTTTAAAAGCCTTTTTGACTTAAACTAAGGTGGGTGAAAATTACAGGTAAATTGGCAACTCTTTTACCATAACACACAAATTACAGTGCACATATACCGTCATACTACCAAAATTGCTAGAGTATTCGACATAATCATAAGATTACAGCGTCATACCATGTAAAATCGACGGGCTTATTTGTTGAAAGCTTGCAAGGTACTCAATCACCCAAAGCCACACAAAACCCAAGTCGGAGCTACAAGTGTCACCCATGTACTTGAGATAGGTCTGGTACACATGAAAGCTCAACTCAACCCAGCGTATGCGAAAACAAATGTCCAGAAAAATATTTACATTTAAATGCCAGATAATAATTGTCAAATGAATGAAAACAATTACAATTATTAGTAAAAAGAAAAAAGAAAACAAACATGCAAGGGACGAATTCTGCAAACTTAGAAAGTAAACTTATCAGTTGTTTGCTCAAAAAAACAGATGGAAGATAGCATTTTCCATCAGAAATGCTCAAACTGAGTGGTAAATAGAGGGTTTTGTACCATGCGTAGCCAATTTGAAGAGGCATCAAAACTTGAACCAAAAAATTAACGGGAAACGAGAAAGAGATCGCGTGCCAAAGTTCAAACCTGATTTGACCTGGAATTGGAAGTTGTAGGAAAAGTTGGAATCGTTTATCTTTCAGTCTTTTCAAATTTTCTTCTGGTTCAAGGATTCAATAAATTTGTCGATAGAAAAAAAGAAGAGGGAAGATGACAGAGTTTATGATATATATTGAAAGTTGATATATACTTTTGCAGAAATTAGTATTAAAAATTAATAAATTATATAATATTAATTTTAAAAAATTAATCAAATATTATAAATTTCAATTTATTAAAAATATATGTTCGACGTGGATATTACAAACTCCTTTATGTCAGTGTGCATATATTTTAAAATCTTCAAATATATTTTCTTTTACAAAATCACAACTAAAAAGGATTAATGAAACAAACAAAGAAGACATAAGCAAGCAAATGAGGAGTTTTTTTTTAATTGAAAAATAAAAACTTTTTTTTTCAAGATTTGTAATAAAAAATGAAAATAAAAAGATGTTTAGTTGAGATTTTTAATTAAAATGTATTTAATTTATTTATCTTGTTTTTTTATTCTTATCACATTAATATTAAAATTTAATTTATTGTATTTCTTATTTATCAAATTCTATTTTTAAATTAATTAATTTTCACTAGAGTATATTACAATAAAAATCTTCAATGTTATTAATTATGTGATAATAGCAATAACTATCACAGATAACAATTAGATGGAGATAAGATTGCGTACCTTCTTGGATCTAGTTTATGCAAATTTTAAAAAATCACTCACAAAACTGAAAATTTTGGGACCAAGTTAAAAAAACCCTAAAAGATTAAACACCATCTAGTAATTTGTTATCCCTTATTATCAAACGTCTTGATATAGAAATAGAATGATTCTCTCTTTTTAAACGAGCCTCCATGTTCGCAAAATCAATGCACGGATCCAAAGTCTCTTCTTTTTCGCGTTACGCAAGTCAATTTCATCATTCCTGGACATTTAGATGGTGTGTAATAAATCAATATTCAGATTCTGGTGTAACCAGAATAGTGAAAAGGAAACCAGAAGGGTAATCTATATCAAATTTTCCCATTTCTGAACGAACTCGACACCAACTCTAAATATTTATTCCTACCGGATGCTTTCATATAATCTCTGAGCCGTAATAAGTAGTACATCCAACATGTTCTAAACGAAACCAGAAGGCTTAGCACAGCAATATTACAGTAGCCAAGAGGACAGACTTTGTACTTACTTTTCTTAAACACTAGAAAACACGATCCTAGAGCATATAAAAATATAGTAGCTATGACAAACATCGGATGGCAGCGCCTATTCAAACTTCTTGATGAGCGAAAGGTCATTCAACATTTTCTCAATTGCCTCGTCATCATAGGCCCTTCCTTTTGACTGCATATGGTGATCATTAGAGAAGTAACGGCATGATATAGGGATGGGGCTTGGGGACGAGGAGCTGTTTGTATGTCTTTGAGATAACAAAACCAGAAATCAAAATGTATAAAGAAGTATAATGCAAGAATATATTCTACCTTAATAGAAGGTACCATGGCAATAGCTTCCTCCACTGTTTCAGGACAAAGATTGCCAAGGACACAAAGCTGCAGAGAAAATATGAATACACGTGCTCTTAATTATTTCCTATTGTATATGCAGCCTCCTAAAAATCCAATACAATACTTATTCTGTACTATACCTCAAATTCAGCTAACTGATACCGGCTAAGGATCCTGAAACTCAGTTAAGTACACCATCGTGAGCAAGAAGACAAAACTTCAAAGCATAACTAAAAAGTTTTTTATCAAGTCACCAAACTGCATGTTTCTTTGGAAGTGATTACCGTGTCCCCAAAATCAGTCGACAAAAATAAACGTAAATCCTTTTCAGTACTTACTAAAGGCTTCATCTTTAATATCAAGTTCTCTTCAACATGTTAGATGAGACATATATATGAATAACAACCAATTGTACATGGCAAGAATTAATATGGCCAAGTATGTTCAATAATAATTTGTGCTAAAAGGTTCAAGGATACTCTCGAACTTGTCTGACAGCATCAGGATTTTTATATCGGCTAAAGCGTTTTACATACTGCAATGACTTCTCAAATACCCTGCAGATGAAGAACATAAAATTTTCAACATTTCCACGAGACCACACATAACAAGAAGCATGCTTTATCCCGTTATATCATCTGTCTCCACCAACTAGCTTAGGCCCACGTGCCTACTGAAGATGTTAAAATCACCTTCAACTTAATGAAAGTAAAAACTACATAGAAGTGTTCTTTCTTCGTACCCTAAACCAAATATCTCTCCTTGGATCCTATGGAAAAATTGTAAATGTTCAAGCATCACTAAGTGCAATCAGGATTAAATACTAGCAACTCCATTCTCATTCAGACAACAGGAATAATATCAATAGAAGCTATTAAATGACTATAACAATGATCATTCCTTAAATATGAGAGTATCAATGTAGTCCAGGCAGCAACTTCAGTATGTTAAAGGCGCTTATTAGCATTATATTCATGACAATCAAAACACGGGTAAGCAAATTTATGACAGTAACTGGACAAACAACGACTTGTTATACAAGTATGAAATTCAACTGGTTGCACTTTCCTCGTGTACTTTTAAGGAAAACATGTGTAAGCATATAGCCAGGGTCTACTACTTACTGAGAAACTTGGTTCATTGGATCGTCAGACATCTGTTGAAGCTGCTCATACTTATGCTCGAGAATCAAGGCGACTTCACAATTCATCAAGCACTTCGCTTTTAAAAACTCTGTAACAAACGAAGTCATGAAAACTCCCAAACCATTGACAAGCAGAGACTTCTTACCAAATTTAAAAGCGGCCTGTCCAACTATCGCTACGGATCCATCCATGATTCCAAAAAATATTATGTTAAATAACCACACCAAAGAATATATATATGCCTCCATCAGTTTCCGTAGGAAACCTTTACCCAAAACCTAAATCCATGTCACGGAAACCTTTACCAAAAGCCTAAATCCATGTTCCTCACATCAATTCAAGACTCAATTGCAATTCTGTATTCCTATCACTTTCTTTCTCCCAAAACATCATAAGGCAAGATGCAATTCTAGCAAGCTCGCATAGGTAATAATCCATATTACTTAAAAAGAACGATCGAACTTCATATCTATGGAATTAACATGTATTTGACACACTCAACAAGACATGAACAAAACCACTTACCGTCTCCAATTTTGAGCTCAGCAGCATTTTCTTCCTCTTCTCCAGACATGCTGTGCCAGAAACAGCAGAAATCGAGAACTGAGTTTTCCCAAATAAATAAATAAATAACAATTCGGTGGCAACCAAAAATTATTATAAAAAATCTTCTCCTCCCCGGCGACCCTCCTCTCCGAAGACTCTACAACACGCACTCAACACCACCCCACGTTCCCACCATCGTCTCTTCCTCACGCTCACGGCTCACGCACGCACAGCACACCGCCATCGTCTCTTCCTATCTCCTGTTCGCAGCACCGGCCACCAACTCCCCAACCTTCACGCACGCAACCTTCACTTCTAGCACAACACAGGTTCTTACCTTTGGTCGCTGAAAACACGCAGTGGATGATCGCCTTTCTAATCGCCTTGAGATTTTATGAAACGTAATTTGGCTCTTTTCTAGTCCAACACTGTCATTGTATCTTGTTTTATTTTGTAACAATGTGTTACCACGTATTTGTTACGCTCTTAAAACATTAAAAACTTATTAAAACATTTAACTTTTCGATAAAAAAACTTGAGAATTAAACCTATCATTTTTCTTTAGAAAGAAGATGAAACATAATATTAATATTCACGGAGTGACCTTTAGAAGGATTTTTATGTGTTTTAATAATTCTTAAATTTTAAATTATAAAATTTTCTAAAAATTTTGTATAAAGATGCCATTTATGTTTGCTTATAATATTAATTAGTTTAACATGTGTTTTATTTAATTATTGTTCAATAATATTCAATATTTTTTTGGATAACAAGTATTAAACGTAATGAAATTTATGAGATATCTTAAAACTAATAATTTCTCAATTTCTTACTCTATGTGAAATATAATTTTAATAAAAATTATTAAATTGTTATTATTTTAAAAAAAAATTATTATAATTTTTGAAGACACAGTTGATGTAAAATTGTAAAGTATAAAGTACAATATATTGAAAGACTAGTTTGCAATTTTCAAAAAATTCATAAACTATTTCATAAATTTAAAAAATACCCGAAATAGTACCCAATATTAACCGATACCGGTACAATATCATACCAAAGCCTAATCCGGTACTAAATTCAGTACGGTATTCGTAACATTGCCACCACTACTAATATTCATATTATTATTATTATTATTATTATTAATTTTCTCCTTTTTGTTATTATTTTTAGTATCTTTTTTCCTCTCTCTCTCTCATTTCACGTGGATCAATTGAAAATAACCTCGCCATTAGTTAAAGGTCAGATTGCGTACTACTTGACCTTTCTAAATCTCATATATAAGTGAGATTCTTATTGGATGGTGTTATTATTGTTGTTATTTTTAAGAATAAAATAATAAAATCTTAAAGTCAATAAAATTGAAAGGAATTTTATATCTTTTAATCAACATGACTTAGGTCCACTCTAGTTGGAGCCAAGTACTTGGGTGTCAATATAATGAAGCGACAAGAAACTTAAAATCATTAAACAGATACACGTTCCATCCTCAAGGAACATAAACATTAGAAAGCCTAAGATAAGGCAACTTTCTATACGGCATATTGCAATCAAGCCGAGAAAACTGTTGTCTAGTCAATCGACCGGCAGATATAACAGGAAATGATAAATTTGAAAAAGCTGCATTTAGTTATGAACTCAGGCTATCTCCAACCAACCTAGCAAAACACTAAATTGAGTTCATAACTAAATGCAGAATTTGGTATTTTGGTGTGGTAAATCTACTCTAATCAACAGACTAAATTTACATTTAAGTAATTAAATTTAAAATATATATTACATTACACAAGATATATTATTAAGATTTTTAAAATAAAATAAATATTAAATTTATTTTAAATATTTATTTATAATTCTTATCTATAAGTTATAAATTTATTAATAAAATATTTTAATAATAAAATTACATTTAAATAAAAAGTACATAAACTTAAAAGTAAAATAGACCACAAATTTTATTTAAAAAAGTTAAAGCTCAACGAAAATGCTTGAAATTACAACCGGACTAAAATAAATTACAACTACAACCAAATTTGAGATTACAATCAAATTAAAATTACAGAATATTAATTTTACATATTAAATAAAGAATATAATAATTAATCACGAATAATATTTTATTTTAATTTTATAAATAAAATAAATTTATAAAAATAAATTATTGTATAAATATAAATTAATATAGTTAATAACTAAATTATTATAAAACATTCTTTTAATTTTCAGAATAGGAGGTGTCCCGTAAATTCCGGTTCCGTGATGCTAGGCCTTATGGAATTGTGATTAAATGATTTATTTTAATTAATTAAGAAAGAATAACACAACGTTAATAGATAATTATCTTTTTCTTAAAAAAATAATTAAAAACTAGACATCCAATTTTATAAGGTTTCAAATACTGAATTAAAGCCATTTTTTTTTTCTCGTATACAACAATCCTTTAAGAGTTATAAAACGTGCAAATCGAATGTATCTTCCGAAATTTCCTCGCGTGTTGAGAATGGTGACAACTGAATTTAGAGCAATTCCTGAAGATGGCTTTCAATGGCCTGCGATATGAGAACCATCATGAACCATTAATTTTCTAGTTTATAAGGTTATATAATTTGTTTTTTAAAAGGCAGCCTTGTATATGCCTTGCTTGCAGAAGGATCGCAACTTCAGTACCATAATACAGAAATCAAACACAAGATTAGAGTAACTTTATGATAAATCAGAAGTCAGTTGCTGTAAGAATGACGTATCACGAGGAATTTGGCATGTATGATACAATCTAAAAGATTTAAGAAAAATATTCACTTTCCAAGTTGAATGTCCACGAACCGAGAGGAATGTACGGGATACGACTATAAAACCGCAGGTTGAATATGGTTATCTTCTAAATATTTGAATCACTAATCAAATGTGATTTCGATTCTTATCTCTAGCACTATAAAAATGCAAGCTATCTATTTTAATTTTTAATATTTCAAGTTCAGTTTAATTGATTATCGCTTGACATTATCTAATTTGACGTACCAGTGACCCTAAGTAATAGGGCCATTTTTTCTAATGATCAACTTAAACTACATAGAACTTCAGAAGACAGTTTATATCTCCACACCCAATTAATCCCCATTATTTTGACATTCAAATATCAACAAAAAATTCATTATATAGACAATTTTATTCAAATTATTTAATTTTAAGATTAAAAAGAATTTTTATTGGTAACTAAAATTGGATAGACACTATTTAGTTTTAGTTTTATTTATAAATAACAATGATTATCTAAGAATTTGAAATTAATTAAAATTGTTATCAAGAAGATAAGTTGCTTAGTTAATTAAATGTCTCTTATCTTAAATTCTTTTTCTACTTTCAAGAAGCGGTTTGTTAAGGTTTTAATCACAAATAAATCAAAGATTCTTTCGATAACACAAACATTACAGGGTTTCCTTTTCAGCATTTAATAGAGTTACTAACCGCTCCGAAGACGTCCATGTTTTCTTTATACTTTTAAGAGCTCTAACATGGACGAGCATGGACAATAGAATCTTGTCTCCACTCATGATTCTGCAAAGATTGGTTTGATCAATGCTTCTGAATCTGGTCTCTACAGAGTCAGGTCACATGCTCTCGGCATGGCTAACTCATATGATAACAATAACAACTACATTCTTGACAATGTCAACTATGGTCGCGATGGGGGTAAGTCCATTGTTGTTGCTAAGAACAACAATAGCAATCACTACAATCCTTTTAATAAGGAGGCTTTCTGACAGTACGGAAGCTATGTTGGAATGCCAGGATATGATGCTTCCAACAGTATGGGAACTAATTAGGAGGGCAATAACAATGAAATGAAATGCTTCAACTCTTGCGTTCTGGTTATAGGTTCACACCTTACGACAGTGAACTAATTGATGATCACTAATCAAATGTGGTTTTCAATTCTTATCTCTAGCAATTTGAAAATGTAAGCCATCCATTTAATTTTTAATATTATAGGGTCAATTTATTTAATCATCGCATAACATTTTGGAACTCCAGAGAATAATTTCTTTCTCCGTACCCAATTAATCCCTTGCGATTTGGCATTCAAATATTTAAAAAATTCATTAGATGGACAATTTTATTGAAATTATTTAATTTTAAGATTAAAAAGAATTTTTATTTATAACTAAAATTTGTATAGATATTATTTAGTTTTAGTTATAAATAACAATGATTACCTAAGAGTTTGAAATTAATTTAAATTTTTATCAAGAAAGTTGCTTACTTAAATTAAATGTCCCGTATTTGAAATTCTTTTTCTAGGTTCAAGAAACGGTTTAGTAAGGTTTTAACCACAAACAAATCAGAATTCTTCTGATAATATAAACTTTACAGGTTTCCTTTTCAGCATTCAATAGAGTTCCTTACTGCTGCAAAGACTTTCAAGATTTCTTTATACTCTTAAGAGCTCCAATACGTACAGGCATGGACAATGGAATCTTGTCTCCACTCATTGTTAGAATTCAAACCTCTTTTAGATGTTGAGAACTTGGTATCAAAAGCTTTAACCTGTCAATAGTACAATTCACTTCAACCTGTAAAAATAAAAAAAAAGTTAGGAATTTGGCATGTATGATACAATCTAAAAGATTTAAGAAAAATATTCACTTTCCAAGTTGAATGTCCAGGAACCGAGAGGAATGTACGGGATACGACTATAGAACCGCAGGTTGAATATGGTTATCTTCTAAATATTTGAATCACTAATCAAATGTGATTTCGATTCTTATCTCTAGCA
>JANIJF010000007.1:8882925-8895967 GCA_024520955.1 Erythroxylum bequaertii
TTATGCCTGTGTCGGTCGGGTTACAAACTTAACTGAAATTTGTACCGACCGTAACTGAATGACCGCTCTAGCACGCCACTTCTGCGGGCACGAGCTCGGATATCACCAACGATGTCGGGTTCGGGTCTTGCAGGAGCGGGGCGCTACATGTTGATTGCTTGAAATTGAATTGTTGTGACTTGATTGGAAATGCATGGTGCATTATGATTATGTTATACCTTGAAAGAGGTTATAACATTTTGAATTAAATGAAAAGAAGGAAAAAGCATGAAAGTTTGAGCATGTGATAAAATGAATATGTACTTTTGTTTGGCCAAGAGAGGAACTATTTCGTTCGTCAGGTGCACGTAGACAAGAGCCTTTTTCCGACTGCCCGCTTGTGGCATAAGAGCTTCGAAAACGGACTCATTTTGTTCATGGTGTAAACTTCGGTTTCTCCATTTCGTACCCATGGGACCCCTCGAGCCATTTGTTTGTGTATTGCATGTTCAAATTGTCAAGTATGATGCATTTGAGTGATTTGCTTAATGGCTAAGGTCTATGTTATATGTTATGTATTAACTTGCTTAATTATGAGTTTTTGAGCTAAATTGGTGAATGATTGAATTGCTAGATATATATATATACATATGCTTGAATTTGTGGTAAATTGTCGTTGGCTATAAATATATTAGCCACTGAGCGTTCTAGTTCAACCCAATATTTTCCACTCCTCAAGTGTAGAACAAGAAGGTTAGCAATCCTTGCAAGGCATTAGGACAAACCCCAAGATAGTTAGAAACTTTTGTAAATAAGTTAGTGACTAGACTTTTGGATAGCTTTATAGGCATATCAAACATTGAACATCCAATGTATTCTGTATCTTGTGTTAAGTCTTTGATGTAATGTTGATATGTAATTAAAGATATGTATGAACTTCATTTTGATTAAGAAATAAATTAAGAATTGAAAAAGTTTCCAATATGTATGTCCATATTTATATTTCATATTTCAAGTCTTCCTTAGGGGTAAAATTTTGTACTGACTTAAGGGGCAAAACTAGATTAATTTAGGCTAAAATAGACAAAGTTGTCTTCTTGGAAGTTGTAGTTCATCCTCTTAGCTTTCCAAAGGTATAAAGTATGAAATTTTTGGATATCAGAGTTGAGAGATATGATCAATAGAAGTTTTTGATGCTGCATAGGATGGACATTCGGGACAGCTACATTAAGGAGTGATATCACATTAAAAGAAGCAAATTTGGGAAGATTATGAGTGAAAGTGATGTTAGAATGGATGTAGGAACCATTGCAGATGCTTTGGAGAGAGTAGTTGGTGATTTATAATTTTTGGTGATGTGAGGAAAACCCTGTAGAAATCTCTTCGTTTAAGACTGAATCCCTTCGTCTAAGATTAGACTGAATCCCTTTGTCTAAGATTAGACTGAATCCCTTCGTTTGAGACTGAATCCCTTCGTCTGATCCATCTACACCTTTGGAAATTCAAGATTTTGCCCCCTAGATGGCAAAACCTCTCTTCAAATCTTCATAAAAGTTGTAGATCTTGAAGTCCTCTTCGAAACCATCTAAAGACGACCTTAATTTGATATCTTTAGTAAAAGTTATTCCAATTTTGCCAAACAGGTATAATGTGATTGAGGGCAAAATCATGTTTTATTCTTGTGGCCATAACTTCTCCATCCGACCTCCAAATAAAGTGGTTCTTGAACCAATATATTCTTAACACATTTTTTCTATCTCTCTACAAATTGGTAGCCTTTGGTGTTGATTTGAAAAAGATTGATGGAAAGAAAGTAAGGGATCGGTTGGAAGACCATGACTAGGTAACTAGAACTACTGTTTTTATGAAAATTTTCATCTTCGCTCCTCGATCAGTCAACTGGAATGATCTTAGTCGACTGGAATGATTATCCAACTTACAGTTCTCTCCTTTTCAATCGACTTGCAATGTTCTGGTCGACTTGATTAAGCCCCACTTTACAGATATGATAATTCTCAGTCGACTTGGAATGTTCTGGTCGACTGGGGCCAGCTACAACGGACATATTTCAGATAATCTTGAACTTTAAATGTTGGGATACGTATCTTTGATTATAATCTTCACAACAATCATCTTTTGCACATTGTTTATCTCTTGAACGTTGGTGATGATCACTGACTTGATTTGCATGTTGTCTATCTCTTGATTTGTAGATATGTCACTGTTAAATTGTATTAATCATTTAATTGCAATCCAAATCACCTGAAATAATTTCTTAACCAATTCTATATATTTTATTATTATTAAAACATAAGTAGGATTTAATTTGTCAACCACCATTGGTCCAACAAGTAGGAGATAACCCTCAAAGGAAAGAATCTAGTATCCTTATTGATTAGCTTTTATACCCATATAGATTCTTCACAAGATTGATACCCGTACCGTTATATTTTTTTTGAAAAGTATTTACCATTATGTTACTTACCAATAATAGGTATGCTTGGCTAGTTAGTGGGTGATAGATTTGTGATAAGAAAAATATGTTAGCATTAAAATAATGTATCAAAATTATTATACACTCGCTAAGTTTGTGTCACCATTACGAGGGAAGCATTGATTTTAGGAAACCTATTTACTATTTTTAATCTTGTATTGATTTCTTATTTTATTTTTAAGAGATTTCTTTTTATTTCTTTTTCTTTAGGCGAATTTTCTTTATATCTTGCTCTACTTTGTGTTTTTGTTTATTCTAATTTTTGGAGTGAATGTGGTATATGACAAGAAGCCAACAATTTATATTTCTTGATAAAGATCCATAACTCGAGAGAACCTTATGTCAAAATTGATAAGAGTGGAACAACAATAACTTAGAAATATAATGAAATTACAACATGAGATAATGGAAGATAAAAGGAGAACTATATTGGGAACACAATTAAGCTTTGTAACAAGGAGACAAATGCTTATTTTTTTGAGATTAAGCCTAGCATAATCAAAATGTGTAAATATAATGTACAGTTTAATGGATTACTTGAAAAGGATCTCGATGCACACATCGGGTATTTGTTAAAGATATGTGACATATTCAAGATCAATGGAGCAACAAAAACAAAATAGGCTAAGGTATTCCCATTCACATTAAGGGATTGGGTAAAGCAGTGGTTAAAAGCATTATTGGCTGAATCAATCAACACATGGGATAGTCCTACCAAAAAGTTCCTTATGGAATGCTTTCCACTACCTATTGTAGCAAAACTGAAGAATCTTTTCTCTTCTTTTTAACAGTTCGATAGTAAAGGTCCATTTGAGAGATATAAAAGATACAAAGATCTACTGAGGAAGTGTCTACACCTTAGCATTTTCACATGAATGCAAATATATAGTTTTTAAAATAGATTGGATGATCCAACAAGGTAGATGAAAGATGTTATTACAGGTGGAAAACTAAATAGTAAGATTCCGGAGGTAGTTTTGAAATTAACAGAAGAGATGATAATGAACAACTATCGATGACAATCAAGTAGAGGAAGCACTAACCGAATGATTAAAATTTAAAATATAGATTTCATGATTGCATTGATAACTCCAATGGAAGAAATTGTAAGGAAAATTGATAATATGAGCTCACCATGTTGGATAACTTATATTGGGCTCAGGTCCCGTTACTAATCCCCAGGCGACCATTCGAGGCGGTTGGGCGAGGATCGTGTGAGAGGAAAGTTGAAAGTATTCAGTTTGTAAGAAATTTCAGCGGCAGCAATTGGCGGGTTCGCCACAGCAAAGCAAATGTTCGCGGGGGCAAACTATAGGCATTATTTCCAGAGTCTCAAAGTCGAGCGAACGCACCCTTCGGGAAAATACGCTGCAGCGAAGGTGCAAGGTCTAGCCGAAAAATACGCCACGACAAAACTTTGGCTTCGTCGCGGCAAAGTCCCTAGTTTAAAACCAAGAACCTCTCGAAATAATACGCCACGACGAAGTTAAGAAAAAATAGGAAAGGTTTGTCGCGGCGAAACCTCCAGTTCCGAAACTTGGAACCCAACAATCAAACAAAAAATTCTTGCATTTACACATTACCAATTCCCCACAACCATCAACAACTCAACCAAAGAAAATTATAAACATACACAAAATGAACTTCTTCAATTCTGAATCTCATTACTGGAACAAAATAGAGTTTGAACAAGCTTTAGTTACATATCAACATTACATCATTGGCTTAATAAAAAATACATAGGAATGCTCATGTTCGATATGCTGCTAAAGTTACCCAAAAGTAATTGAACTAACTTAGTTACTAAATGTAGCTATCTCGGAGTTTCCAATTGCCTTGCAAGGATCAATAATCATTTTGTTCTGCGCCTGAGGAAAAAATAATGGGTTGAGCTATAAAGCTCAGTAGTTAATATATTTATAGTTATTGATAACGAGCCACACAATCAAACACACACACACACACACACACACATATATGTATATATATCAACATACATACATCTATATCTCATTTTATACTAGCAATTCAATCGTTAGCTATTCCAGCACAAAAGCTCATAGTCAAGGAAGTTAACGCATGGCACATAACATGAATATTTAACCATCAAACATAACACTCAAATGCATCACACTTGACAATTCAAAGATGAAATGCATAAACAAATGGCTTGAGAGTTCTATAGATTGAAATGGCGAAACCGAAGTTTACACCATGAACAAAATGAGTCCGTTCTTAAGATCTCATATGCCATAAGTGGGTAGCCGAGAAAAGGCTTAGTCAACATGCACGTGACGAACAAAATGATTTTTCTCTTGCCCAAACACAAGTAAATATTCATGCTCAATTCATGTCATCACATAATCACATTTTCATGCTTCTTATGCTTTTTCCTTTTTGATTATACAAAATGTCATAACGTCTTTCAATGCATGACATGCTAATACATCATAATGTATTTTTTTCCAACATTCACCACAATTCAAACTCAAGCAATTAATCATACACACACACAAGTAAGTCATTTGTCCATTTACACAATAACCATAAACACATTACCAACCTAAATTGTTTGAAAAATCCAACTCAATTGTGCCTTTCCTCTTGCTCTTGGATAGGGTTTTTTTGATTTCCTAAAACAAACCAATTTTCATTCATCACAACATTCAAATGGAAAAATTCATAAAACTTCAACAATAAAAAAATGATAAAATTAAGCTTAAACTTAACCTACCCATAGTTTATTTAGGTTAGGAAAACGAAAACCTAGTTTAGAAATCCATGAAAATTCAAAATGGGTTCTCTTCTTTATTCCAACTCAACACCCATTTTTCTACTTCTTTTTCTACCTAAGCAAACAAGTTGAATTTTCCTCTTTCCTAGCTTCCCCACATTTTTCTCTTCTTCCTTCTCCTAGCTTCCACGATTTTCTTCACTTCTTTCTTTCTTCTCTATGTTTTCTTCTCTTCTTTTCTCTTCTTCCACGATTTCTTCTCTTCTTTCTCTTATTCAAGATCACTTTTATTCTTGTCTTTCCAATTTTGCCCTTCATCAATTAACCTAATGTCCACTTACTCCCTTGAGTCTATTAATTACCATAAAACTCAACTTAATTCTAATATTTCCATTCTAAAATTCTTATGTCTACTTATGCTCGCTAAATTAATTAATGGACTCAATTTTAAAAATAAATAAGCAGTTTAAATAAATAAATTAATAATTAATAAATGAATAAAAAAGAAAAATTTGGGGTCTAACACGGGCTCCTGGCAAGACACCCTCACAATGGGCTATTAGCTCAGTAGTAGAGCACGCTCTCAATCTTTATTAGATGGCTAGTGAAATTTTAAAAAAAGAAGTGAAATTGTAAGAAATATAAGTAATTAAAAATAATGTATTTCTATCATATTATTAATAATATAATAAAAGACCAACAATCCATGACTTATTTATTTTTTCATAGGGTTTAATTTTCTGAATGTTAAACCTCAAACATATATCTGTACAAAAATTTTTACAGGTTAATTTTTTTCTTTTGTCAATTTAAGAATTAATATGGAAACATTGTCGAAAACGTGAAAGCCAAGTCAACTGCGTGTGATACCTTGGACTAAGGATCTTTCAAAATTCTGTTTTGTAGTAGAATAGTGTCCCGGGTGTCACCTGCTGTAACAGATTAGTTCTAGTTTTTTTTGCTGTTGGAAGTGGAATTGGAATATAATATTGCATTCATATATTATATTATCTAATGATTCCACAAGTGAACGTGTTTCTTTTATGATTGTCGTGATTCTGATTATCTGGGGGCTCTCTCAAACTGAGGGAGGTTTATGCAGGGAATCTCGAGTGCAGGACACGGTTGGTTCTAATTAATTATCCAACATCTTCAATTAAATGTGCAATCTTGACCATTAATTTTGTTTTCCTATTTTGCATTAAGCGTTCAGAAGTCTGTGTCTTTCCTTTTTGCTCTTGTTTTCTTGTTACATGGATAATAAATTTAGCATCCTTTGTTTGTAAAATGTCCTCATTTAATTCCTAGGTTCTCTCTGTTGTCATTTTCTCTGTTAACTCCTCAGTTTTGACCCTTTTCTGATCATATCAGTCCCAATTCGGTCCTTTTTCCAATTTCCTGACCTTAAATAGTTGTTGTTTGGAGTTGGAGTTGTACAATTTTCTTACGAGAGATGAATTCCTGTATTATTAAGGCGCTGAAACATTGGTTCTGATTGTATCTGAAACACCAACTGTAATCATGGCCACAGATGCTGCCATTTCTCTGTGGAAATATGTGGCCAATATGCCTCTTCTTCTGCTCTTCAAGGACATACGGTAGCCTTTCTTTTCGGTTTTTAAACCTTGGCCTTCATTTTCCTGAGTTTGCTTCTCTTATTGGTCGTCGTAAATTCGTGAAACAACAATTCCATCCCTATGATTTCTTCAGGAATGTCTTCAGGAAAGATGAAGTCGGGCTGGAAATAGCAGAAATTGCCATTCCTGCAGTGCTTGCTTTAGTAGCTGATCCTGTTGCATCTTTGATCGATACAGCATTCATAGGCCATCTAGGTTTGTGTTTCTCGTCCCATCTTAATCAAAGGCATTCCCTTGAAATCTTTGTCAAAGTTTCAGTGGTTGTTTCCCAATTGACGGTTCATTATCCTACAAGAGAATTGCTAATTTCTCACATTCGTATCCATATTTTCTTTATCCACTGCTTATGCATGTGTTTCTGTTGGGATATTGCGTACGTACTTTTATTGTGTGAAAACGCCATTGAATTCAAAGTTGAATGGTTGTTATAATGTTCTACTGTCTTATTGACCATCGTGTACATTAATGATCATGGATTTGCGCCCAGTCTTGTCCGTTGGTGTGACAACTTAGAAAGCTATTCTACAATTTCAAGACTAGGGATTTCCCGCTGAATTTAAGATTTTCTCTATTCAAAATCTTATCCTTAGGATGTAGGTAGAAGAAATTGTACCGAAAAAATGTTGTGCCTGTTACCTTAATATCCAACTCGTTTAATATTGGAAGAAAGAAAAATAAATGAGTTGGATGTAAAAAAGAACGGAGCTACAGTCATTTTCGGTACAGGTAAATACATTCTCTTTTATATCCAACTCATTTATTAATTAAGAGAGAGAAAAAATAAATAAGTTAAATATAAAAGAGAACAGGATATAACAATTTTCGGTACAGATAAAAGGCTTTAATGCTAATTATATTGTTATCAATGAACACCATAGATAACAGTCTCAAAAATAGACATTTAGGTCCTAAAAAAACGAAAATACCCTTTAACCTTTCAATGGTCTTCTAATTTTCTGATTTGATTTGAGATTTTCATCATTTTTCATTTTAAATAATTTTCCCACCGGCCTTTTTTAGAAATTGCTTTTTTCTCTTTCTTTTAATCTCAAAATTAAAAGGAATGAATTTTGTTAACCAAAATTGAAATAAAATTTAATGCTAATTCTCAATTTCTTTCGGTTGATAAAACCGAATTAACTAGATTTAATTAAGAATAATTGAGTGAAATTGGGTATGATCAAACTAGATAAAGCTAACATGATGAAATATGACATAAATTGGACTTGATAAGAAAAATTGGGCGTGAATTATAACTAACCAGATGCAATTAAATCTAGAAGGACACATTTTGACACGAAAGAGATCAATGGGATGTAATAAGAACAAAATAATATTAAAAATGTATCATATAAAAAAAGGGATATATCAAAGAAGTGCATTTGTAGAGAATGAACACTCCCGAAAGTGGAAATAGCTTTACCTTGAAGTTGGAACTGAAGTGGATTTAACTTGAGTTTGCACCTACTATCTGGCATGACATTGACCTAATGCAGCTTTTATCTATAAAGTCTCCGCGTAGATGGTATAAAATGCTTTGATTCTACCTTGTGCATATATATATTACTGATTTCGCTCCACTTGAGCATTGATATAATCAAATTATGCATTTGCATCTCAGTATGCTATCAAATACTGAACTATATGAATACGATGTCCCCATTCAATTATATATAGGTCCTGTGGAGCTTGCTGCTGTGGGAGTTTCTATTGCTGTTTTCAATCAAGTGTCAAAGATTGCAATATTCCCACTTGTTAGTGTCACAACATCTTTTGTTGCTGAGGAGGACAGTGCTGGAAGCTCAAATACTGTAGAACTAGAAAATTTAAAACTTGAAGAAGGTTTTACAGATAACAAGGAGACAGAAGAGTTGTTACCTAAAGCTGGTATGCTCCTCGGCTAGTTGAAGAGCTACTTCAGTTGACTGATTAGGCAGCACCCTTATCTGAGCTGCCAAATATATGATTATTTTGATGATGTTGTCTGATTTGCCTCTAGTTTACATTTGTTCTGTTCCTCTATGACTAGAATTTTCACGACAATCATCTTCAAAGACTGATAGTTACCCTAATGAGAGAAGGCATATTCCATCTGCTTCTTCAGCAATGGTTGTTGGCTGCGTACTTGGCATCATCCAAGCTGTTTTTCTCATTTTGGCTGCTAAACCTATCCTGAACTATATGGGTGTTAAGTCTGTAAGTATTCTGTCAGCTATGTTCGAATGACATGAAATCCTGGTCCCTCATCCTCAAATTGTTGGGTCACAGGGTATTATTCTTTTTCTGATGTAAAATATCTATTACTTTTTCTGTAAATCATTATATGCATTCTGAGGGGTTCTCTTGATGATTGATATTGATCCAATGTCTATTTGGGATAGCATATGATATCTCTTATATGTTACTGAATTTTTAACCATATGTTCCATATTTCAACTCATTAGTGGAAGTGTATTAACTACTTCAGTTGAACATTAACGAAGTGTAGATACTTGAAAGTGTTACCATTATAACTTCCATGCTATCAATGAAAACTGTTTCTGCTAATAAGTTTTTTTTTTCTCTAATGCAGGACTCACCCATGTTAGTACCAGCACAGCAATACTTGGTATTGAGGTCGCTTGGTGCTCCTGCGATTCTTCTTTCTCTGGCCACACAAGGAGTTTTCAGAGGCATCAAGGATACAAGAACGCCATTGTATGCTACTGGTCAGATAGGATTTCCTTACTTTGTTACATTTTCTTCTTTGGCATTAACTTGATCTTTCGTTCCTGGTCAATCCTCATACATTTTTGGTTTGGCATCCCCTGGAAATGTAGTCGTTCTTTTAGTAATTCTTATTTCAAATAATTCAGGGATTTTAAAACGGAGTTCTATCTATTTAGGTTAGTCACGAGATGAAGCATGTCCATCTTATTATTTTACTGACTTTTTTGTCCATAACGTCACCACAGGAAATGAAAAAAGAATATGGTTTTACTCTATGTGACCATTATAGCTTGGTCAGTGATAGAGATCTAGTTAACTGCTTCAGTGACTTGCCAATTGCAAATGATCTTCACAAAATAATATCTCAGAAAGCTGTTTCTTCTCGTCTTGGTTAAAGCATTAAGAACACAATTGCTTCCTAAATCTACACCAGCAACCTAATACCCTTTTGCCTTTTTTCTTCATTTTTATTCATAGTTTTGGCATTTTTAATTTCCCTTACGTACCTCTTAACATTCTTTTATATTTCTGATCTGCAAATACCTGAGCTTGTTTTCTTATATATAGCATGACCAAATAGACTTTGAATGTGAGGTTGGGTTGTTGAGTCGGCAGTATATGGGGACATAAACCTGTAAAGTGCTCAGGAACTAACATTTATGTTCTTGGATGATAATCTATACCATTCTTTCCTACTCTAGAGAACAATTTAGAGAGTGATTCCAAGATGTCAAAAGTTTTTGTTATTACATGGACTTTTCTAATCCATAATTTTCATAAATAGATGTACACTGAAATTTGTTCATCTTTCATCAAAGTGTAATTTACATTTTTGAGATAAGTGAAATGAAATATAATGCTTGAATGAATCTAATGCAGTTAAATTTTGAAATAGAAGGGCTAGTCGAAAATAATTGACTGACCACATATGGAATGCTGTTGCTATGTTTGAGTCTTTTTGTTTTTAACTGAATTGGCGAAGCTTTAATTGTTAGTATTTCCTTTTTCAATTTCACCTCCATGGTTGATTTCTCTGGAAAATTTTTAATTTATTGCTGTTTTTGCCGTTGCAGTTGTTGGAGATGCAGCAAATATTGTACTAGATTCAATCTTTATATTCATATTCCGCCTGAACGTCAGTGGTGCAGCTGTTGCTCATGTTATCTCTCAGTGAGTTTCTTTGGCTGTAGTGACATGGCTACTTCCTTTTTATCCAGCCAATATTGAGGAGCTTTATGTTTCCTTCATTTGTGATTATTCTAGGTACTTGATTGCCTTTATTTTGTTGTGGAAATTGACTGAACATGTTGATCTATTACCTCCGAGCGTTAGAAACCTGCAGTTTGGACGGTTTCTGAAAAATGGTCACTTATCTCTCCCCGTCTCACTCAAACACACACACACACACACATACACACACGTCAATTTTTCTTTTCCTCCTGAGTTCCTTTGAGGAAGAAAATGTCACTCCTCCGTTTTTGGCATTAATTCTTTATGGTAGTTGCGCCGACCTATGCCAGACTGTTATCTTCAGGATTTCTGCTATTGATGAGGGTGATAGCCGCAACATTCTGTGTCACATTGGCAGCATCATTGGCTGCAAGGCAGGGATCAACTTCGATGGCAGCATTTCAGGTTTGCTTGCAGATCTGGTTGGCAACCTCTTTACTTGCAGATGGTCTGGCCGTTGCTGGGCAAGTAAGAAGCTTTTCTCTAGCTAATGCAAATTCTATAGCAAATGCAAATTCTAGCTATTGCTATATTGTGTCCTTTTATAATATGGTAATAATTTTCTGTTTTCATAGGCAATGCTTGCAAGTGCTTTTGCAAAGAATGATTATGAGAAAGCTGTAACCACTGCTTCACGTGTATTGCAGGTAATTTAATTTCTTTGTATGGGAGCTACGTATACTCTATACAACTTTGTAAATCTGTTTTTCGTTCTATTACAGCTTGGTTTGGTTCTGGGTCTAGCACTCTCCATTATCCTTCTAGCTGGATTACAATTCGCTTCGAGACTGTTCACAGATGACGTCAATGTTTTGCATCTTATTAGTTTGGGCATCCCGGTATTTTCCTGCATCCATTTTCTGGCAACAAGAACAGTTTGTTTTCCTTTCTATACCCCTGGGTTGTTCATCAATATGTTTTCAGAGGTTTCCGTTTTCCTGATCAGTTTGTTGCGGTGACTCAACCCATTAATGCACTGGCCTTTGTTTTTGATGGAGTCAACTATGGAGCTTCTGATTTTGCATATTCTGCATACTCAATGGTATTCTTTTCCATTCACACTCAAAAAATTCATTAGTTGATAATCTCTTTATCTTTCTTTCTTGTGGAACTTAATTGGTTTGCTTCTTGAATCATCTAAAATTTACAATCCTAATGATACTTGTAATCTTGAATTTGTAATGAGATTCTATTCCTTTTCATCTCTTTTATATTTAGCTTATATGTTTGCTTCTTCCAGGTTGTGGTGGCAATTGTAACTATCTTGAGCTTATTTGCTCTATCCTCAAGCCATGGTTATATCGGTATCTGGACTGCATTAACAATATTTATGAGTTTACGTGCGTTTACTGGGTTTTTGAGGTAATTTTTTATATAAAGAAGTAGAAAATACTTTGGCCTCAGTTTACAGGAAATTTTGTGTGCATTACTCATTGTGGTTTCTGTAAACTTGTATATTCGTATTTGCAGGACAGGAGCTGGAATGGGACCTTGGAGCTTTCTCAGAAGTTGATTGGGTTCCTACTGATTCTTACATGCAAGTACATTAATTCTGTATAGTACAGAATTAATGTACTTGCATGTAAGCATGCCCTGCCACAGAAAGCCATATCCAATTAAACAAGAAAGAGAGGAAACCTGTGATACAACCCAATTCTTTCGATTGTACAAAACAACACTAAACAGAGAATGAATTAGAGAATCTGTAATGAATTAGCCGTATCTTCCATTGAATAGAGAAAGAAACAAAGAATTCAGCTGGGACCTTTTGAGAGGGCCTCTCTCTCCAAACAACAATCACGACAGTTCCAAAAAATGGTTCCGGAATCCATATTATTGCTATTTAAACTCTCTAATGAGTATAAGGAAACCTCAAGATTACCCCCCACAAAACAAACAAATAACAGATTTCCCAATCCTACTTTTACGCCTTCCATGTTCGGATGTATGTTTTAAGGATGGGAGGCTTATCAATACTCTCCTCAAAACAACCACCTTGTCCTCAAGGTGAAATTTAAGAAGAGTCCGTTTGGTTGAGCTTTTATTAGTAGAGCTTTTATCAGTAGAGCTTTTCTAAGAAGAGCTTTTTTTAAAAGCCAGTTGACTGTTTGGCTGTCAATTAAAAAAAACAGCTTTTTTAAAAGAGCTTCATACAGTAGACTGTTTGGCAACATAAAAATAGAAAGCACTTTTATTAATTGTAACTATATTTTATTTTATAATAAAATTATTTATGCTAAATAATTTTTAAAGTATACC
>JANIJF010000007.1:8966189-8978072 GCA_024520955.1 Erythroxylum bequaertii
AAGCACAAAAGTCACAATTAGGAGTCAAAAAGTACATTAATAGTTATGAAAATGCAGCCAATTAATAATGTAAACTTAGGCTCAATTACCATCAAATTGCCTTCAAATTCAATAAGATGACTATAAAATAGAGAAGAATTCAAATTGTCCCTGGGATTTGCTTCCAAACTTGAACAATGTATAGTGAAACTATGTCGAGAACATATAACAAGACATCACTATAGAAATATAAAATGAAGAGGTAAACTAATTTATTGTTAAAAATGTTAATCTAATTAATTAAGATTTAAAACTTCAAACTTATTCTACTTGGTGGAGAATTTTATAACTGCTTGCTAAATTTGAGGCTTAAGGTACATTGATTGGCCATAACTGTACGTTACACTCAAGCAGTTCCTGTCTGATCTATAATAAATTACAAAACAAGGAACACCCAGAAGGTAAATATCTAAACGTAAAACAGTTGGCAACTTTTTCTACATCATTAATGTAAACCTAACCGAAATACCGAAAGAACATGCAGGCACGTGGGTCGGTGCTTCTTTTAGATAAGTCTCGCAGATTTGTCTAGACTTAAGTACCTAAATGAAAATGAAAATAAAAATTAAAACTTGAATAAACAAAAAATGAAAAAGCTTGGGAAAAGGGGAAAGAATTAGGAGGCGATTTAATTTGTTTTGTTGTATGGAATGAGAGCCAAGCCCTCTCTGTCTATCACTAGGAATCCCATTCCCAGTACCCTACAAAATATGATGAGGCTTCTTGAATTGTCCTCTACCTTCTTCTTGAATCCGACGTGTGTTGGGATTTGACTATAACACCCAGAGAAAGCTTTGGCTTCAAACTTCTTTAATTCTTTTCCGATTCTTTCTTAATTCTTTTCGTTTATATATATGTGTTGATACCAACGTCGTTAGCACAGCCCAAAGTTTCCACTTTTGAGAGATTTTCCTGCTTTATTCACCGGTACTTGCATCTGTCTGTCTCCGCAATTCTTTTCTTACCTATTTTTGTTTTCTGATCTACATGTAATATTGTTGGTGTTTCTGAAACTATCACTTGGTTCCATTCCCATTGTTTTGTGTTGATTGTTTCCTGTAATAACCAACATTACACGATCTCAATGTTGAACGGTTCTCTGCGTTTCCTTTACATTTTTTTTCTTGGTTATCTGGATTCTCTTTTGTTGTCAGTCAATTTTTCTGTTTGCGTTCTCGCTTGTACACTTGATGTCTGTTGCCTTGTGCGGTTAAGGCAAGTTGTTCTTTTGTCTAGATCAAGATATTTCCGATCTTCTGAACTCAGCTCTTGTTTTTCCCTTGTTGTTGATCAGGTCTAAATCTTGTGTTCGAAGCGTAGTTTCTCCATGGTAAGCTCTTTATCATTTCTCTCTTTTCCCTCTCACCGCATTAAAGGTGGTCAAAAAAACACAGTTTGTAGCACAATAATCCTGTGGTTTGGATTTATTTCTTCTATTCTGATGTGATGTTTTGATTTGATATCAGGGAAAGGCACCGGCTTTCTTGACTAATGATCTGTTGAATGGAGGTCAAAATGGAGTTGATTTGAAATCTAAAGGCTTCGAAACAGCCACTAACATACGGGATAGAACAGTACTGACACTTTTTATTCCTCATGTTTTATTTAGTGATATCCCGTCAGCCAACTTCCCAATCTCGACTTATTTGTATTTGTAGTATGTGATTAGCGGTGGAGATGATGAATCCGCATTAGCTCTAGAAGTTCGAATACTTGATAAAGTTACTGGCAAGTGGTGAGTTGAAAACTCCGGTAATTTGTGTTGCGTTCTCCGTATTTCAATTTAGTGTTTAGTTTACTCATTCACACGGTAGAACATTTGCATTTTCCAGGATAATTCCTACTGTTTTGGGAACCAAACCCATGCCCGGTAAAGGCCATTCAGCGATACAGTTGGATGAAAATAAAATTTTGATCCTTAAGCAGGGATCCACTTCAGACGGCTGCGTCTGGTTCCTTGAGGTTCGCATTGCAAGCTTTGAACTTCTTGATGTCCTTTTTTTTTAATTCTATAAAAAAAAAATACATATTATATTAAGTATTCCTGTTCATTTAGTTCAGAAAGTAAGAGCTGCAGGATACTGATAGATCATAACTTGAGACGGATTTGTCTCTAGAAGTGCTAAAAGTACTTGTTGGATTGCCATAGATATAATTTTTCCATCAGTTTCTCATTGCATTATAGCATTATATGTTACTCTCATTCATTGCAAATTTTATATGGTTCCCTAACTAACTCCTGTCCTTTTAGACCATTAACTGCTTGAATGTTTACAGGTGGATAGTACATTTGTAAGAGAGCAGAAAAAAAAAATGGACACTGAAGTTGTTGCCTGGAGTAAGGGTATGAAGGGCAATGCTGACAAGCAAATTGTCATCAGTGGTCCTTCTGGAGTGGGCAAGGGGACATTAATATCCATGCTCAAGGATGAATTTCCATCCATGTTTGGTTTTTCTGTAAGCCATACAACCCGAGCCCCTAGGAGCGGGGAGCAGGATGGTGTCCATTACCACATCACTGACCGAAATGTAATGGAGAAAGAGATAAAAGATGGGAAGTTCCTTGAGTCTGCTTCTGTTCATGAAAACCTTTATGGTACTAGTATAGAAGCTGTTGAGGTTGTTGCAGATGCAGGAAAGGTAATTAACAGTTGCATATGTGTCATTGTGAAAAGTTGTAGTTCAAGTTTTTAGATATGTTCAATCTGGATATACTGAGAGGTTGAATGCCAGTTGGATGTTGCACAGAACTTCTAAATGGGTGCCTGACTTATTGTTGCTGGTGCTATTTTCTTGATAATGTTTCATGCATGCTATATTTAATTTTGTAATGTAACTAACTCAGTTCACTTTATGTTCTCGTTGTTGGGCATGGTGTACCCTACTAGCTTAATGTACCGCAGGAAAGAATCGGGTTAAAACCACCTTTCCTTTATGAAATTAGACTCTTGACATTTTATAGCTGGGTAGTGAATTTGTATGTTGAATTAACACAACGCCTTATGTAGACTATGTGCTTCTGTGTCTTCCACAAAAGTTTATGTTATAATTTTTCCCTTCCATTTGATTATAGAGGTGCATTCTTGATATTGACGTTCAAGGGGCAAGTTCTGTGAGAGCTAGTGCTCTTGATGCAATTTTTATCTTTATCTGCCCCCCCTCAATGGACGAGCTTGAGAAGCGTCTCCGAGCAAGGTAAGTAGAAACTATCTGGTCAGCCTTTTCCATTGTTGTATGTTCCTGCACTTTTTCTAACTGGAATCTTTGCCAATAGGGGAACGGAGGCAGAGGAGCAGATTGTTAAGCGACTCCAAAATGCACAGGCGGAGATTGAGAAAGGGAAATCATCAAGCATTTTTGACCACATTTTGTATAATGATCAACTTGAAGATTGTTATAAGAAGCTTAAGGTAACTCCCTGCCAGTTGAGTTTGACAGGCAAGCTTTTGAATATATTTTGCTCTTGACATTGTCTATTTGTTTGGACAGGAACTGCTGGGACTAAAAGGAAATGTGACAACTAAGCAGAAATCAGGTAAGTTTACCCTGAGATTAATTTACTAAACACCTACCCACTTGCAGTTTCATCTTTGTGATTGCTTATGCTTGAGGTACGTGAATAATATGTTGCCTCGCAAATCCAGCATCTCAGGGGATTGACCTGCCTGTGTATCACTCAGTATCCAAAACCAATGACAAAATTGTCATAACTTGTGGTACAAGAGAGCATGGAATCGAATCAAAGAACTTGTAAGTTTAGAAGTTTCTTCTTTGTCTAATTAGCAATGGAATTACTTCACACTGTCACTGTGTCAACATAGCGTTCTACATCTAACCTGCCTACTGAATGGATTTGAGCAGGATTGTCTTGAATGTGTCAGCTCTCAAGGGAGGAGCGCCAGGACGGACAAGAGGGATTGAAGTATATGATGTCACCTCGTTTTCAGATGGCTTGAATGGAATGAAGCTGCCAAACTGACAACAGACTCGTATGCAGACTAGTTTTCTCCGGAATAACAAAGAATGATAATTGACTAGTGAGCGAAGCAAAACATTGTGCTATAGAATTGAAGAAATTGAGTTCTTATGCCACTATTCTCTTTTACTTCATTCTTTTCCGGAGACTAGCTTTATGTTTGAACTGTTACTATCCCCATAATGGGCAATGAGAGAGCTTATCATTCATGCGGAAAAATTTAAGGGCTCGCATCCTATGTTCGTGGTTGTCTTGTCGGTTCTTTTTCTCCTTTTTGATCTGTGATAACGTGTTAATCTGAGCTTTAAATTGTACTCGGGGAGGAGTTGATGTGAGCCTGTTAAAGAGTAGAGTTGGCATTAAAAGGGAGCCAATTTTACCCGAATTTACACCAATTGAACTGTTAGCCTCTCAGTGGCACGTTTTAGTAACTATTCATTGCTGCTGCAATACTTGAAGTATGCCCTTGAATTCCAATTATAAAATCATAAGAGATTTGGGCAATAGTAACTTCCGGAAAGTTGAATCTTTCATGTTCTGCCTTGCCAGCCATCGTCGTTGCGTGGCCGTGGAGGCACAAAAGAAAGGCATCGTTTTCGTGTACTAAATGATTTATTCGTTCCTACTAGTGGCAGTCAAACCACTCATATATGCCAAATTACATTAAGTTATCCGAATCTGACCAACACTTCCTATGAAGTTGTCAACTTGAAATGACACAGTGACTAGAAAGAGGGAGATTTTAATTCCACTACCAAAGGGACTCGATTCTTGGAATTATCGATGCGGCATCATCTTCCTCTATAGTTAAAGAGATCCCTTTCCTATCAAATTGGTTGGGAGGTGCCCAATCAGTTCGCAAGAAGAACATAGCAAATCCCATGCCTTTCAACTTTCCTTGATTGAATGAGAACACCGCTTTAATCTTATATACTAATTAAATAATGTAATTTCTAAATTTCTTTTTCTTTTTCGATGGCGACGAAAAAGTGCCTCTACGTGTCACGTGTGTGACAGAGACACGTGAAGTTTGTAAAGCATGAGTAGTTGGACTATTTCAATGTATTTGTTTGTTCTTAAGACTCCTAATTTTCCACGGATTGTATGCGTTTCATTGTTGGAACTTACTGGGAAGCTTCGTCTCTGACAATGCAAGTAGTGTAGTACTAGTTACTGTTAGGCGTTGGACTGGTTTGGGATCCACATCTAGATATCAAGTTGACGTTAATTGGCCTTTTCCCCGAGTTTCCTTTGTCGGTACTCGGTACCCATTTCATTTCACTTGATCCGAGTCTGATACTATGTGTATGTATATTTCTTTATACTGTAACCTTCCATCTATAAATTGTGGAAGTTGTGGTGGATGAAAGGTGGTAACGTAAAGTAGGAACTGATTAAATGATTCTGAGTGGGTAGCGTATTAGAATCAAAACATGGATTTAAACAAGGTTTTACATTTTAGGTATAGCTTGATTTATTTAAGAGAATGATAATAAGAATTATGATGAATATAATAAGAAATAAAAATTATATACTTTTTTATTTCTTATTATATTAAAAAAATATAAAATATTGTCTTAAAAGAGGATATAAAAATACTGCTAATTCAATTATAATATATTATCAACCGTCCTTTTTTATTCCTGTACTAACTAACCAAGCACTCCCTATTGAGTGTGTTATATCTAATCTCATTAGGGTCATTTTTTTTTTCTTTTTCTGTCTTTTTTTATTTAATTTTAAAAATTACTTTTAATTTTTAAAAATCCATGCTTTATCAAAATAAAATTAAGAAAATATCTACATGGTAATTATGATATTACTAGATTAGCCAGACCTATTGCAGAATTGGCTGAAATGCCACAAGTTAAAAGCTTTATTAGAAGCATATTTCCTGATCAAGTTTGTTCGCTTAAGTGGGAAAAATCTCATTGTTTATTAAACTTATACTTCAGGTTTCGGTGGCCTCAACACGAAGTCTCTTATAAAACACAACTGTTGTTCAGACGCTCATAAGAAAAAGGAAAACTTCACTTTTACATTTGCTTTCCAGTTCCTTACAGCTATAAATGACCTAGTTACACCCTTTTTGTTTTTTGTTTTCATTTGATTTCCATAACAAATAAAACGCCCCAGTGTGTAAGCAACGATGATCAAATCACAGGTGTATTAGTCCAAGCATAACACGCTTCTTACTTAATAAGACAACCGACAATAACAAAGTTTGAAAAGGCACAAAATGACCAATAAAAGCAAACGAAAGGAAACTATATTTTAAATGCTTCCCACCATCCCTCCAGTTCTCGATATTGTCAGCAAAAGCAAGAAAGAAAAATAGACAATCTAGGAATAAAAAGGTAAAATAAACCAACAAGAAACCAAAGAAAAATGGTACTAAAATCTTAAAAACCCACTAAAACAGAAACCCTACATCCAATTCCTTTGGCATTAATATCTATCAAGGCTAAACCCCTAGGAACACATCCATGTAACAGTATTGGTTCTGAAGTGCCTATCTATACTGCCGCCTCACATCCTGTAAAGAGTAGTCACAAAATTATTACTCCAACCTCAGACCAAAAATCACCGAGGCCCCAAAGCAGCAAGACAGTGCCGTAAGGCAGTCCAAGGCTCAAGGATGATTGTCAGAACTTAGTCCTGTCCTCTATTAACGCCCAATGACTCGATTAGAACTCGTTACACCCTCCAAGACCAAGGACCGCAATGCCTTTTATAAACTAGCAACCATTAGCAATACCATTTGTTACAGTCCTTTTATCAGAAGTAACCGGCTTACTAGCCTTGTCATCACCAGCTTTTGCAATTGATCCATTCTCTAAACGCTTCAGGTCCCCATTGGGCTGGACTAGAGAAGTAGGAGCCTTAATAACATCAGCTACAGACTCTAATGTCTTGTGTGATGCTCCCATGTCCTTCTCATTGCCAGGCTTCCCTTCTAATACCTGCAGGCGTACACACAGTAGAAAAATAAAAGATCAAAGCTCAACTCTTATGTTAAAATGAACTCATAACTATTACAGAATACAGAAATTATAAGATCATTTTTTTATTTTTGTACATGCAACTATTGTGACCAACTTTTGCAAACAATAAAGCAAAATAAATTATAACAGAACATGCAAAAAGACAGCAAAAAAAAGCCTTACCTGTGTCAGGAACTGCTGTTGCTTAGCTTTCTTCTCCCTAATTATTTTCTCTCGTTTCTCATAAAAGCCAAAATCATCCAAAATGCTTGTTTTGCTGGAATGATTCTTGAATATATTCACCATTTTAAGGCCCTGCTCTAACTTAACCTACAAAATCCCATAATCAATTGCTGTTCAAGGAACAGGCTAGCAGCTTTGTCATAAAGTATAGAAAGGAACGTGCCAAGTCCATTTACCTCTTGTGTGTCCCTGCTGTTGGTCACAGGCTTGTTCTCGTTGTTCTCAAGTATAATGTGCTTCAACAAACTGTTCGGTATATCCTTCACAATGTGCCATTTTACAGAGAAGCACCCAGTCCACTTGTCCTGTTGCCAGTGCTCAACATTTTTGTTAAAATCAACTGGACCCACCATCTCTGCAAGGCCAACAAATTGGCCACTGGTATTGACCTGGAAGGAAATAGATGATTAAAACAAAAGCAAATAGAACTCAACAAATGATAAATAAAGACTAATGCAAGTGCATTTATATGCTCACCGAGAAAAATAGAAATAGGGGGCAGCCATCAGATTTCTGCTGGGCCTCCTGATATGCTGCGTCAAGCTTCTTGTTGCCATTTGGTGTGCTAGCCCAAACATTATACTTGATGCTTTTATGGACATCATCCTCGCTATAAGATTTTATAATGAAAAATTTTGCATCTTGGTAATCCTCAGGAAGATCAGCTTTATTATACTGTTCCTTATTTGGAACACCAGACATAATATCTTTCTCATCACTAATGGTTTCACTTGAAGGCAGATTCTGTCCTTTGACTGCTATTGACACTGGTGTAAAATCCTTATGGTTCTTAAAACTCTTGGCCCTAGGACCTCTATTCAGCTCGTTCAGGCCATCAACATTCTCATTGCGGTAACCAAAATAACCATAGCCTCGCCCTCGGGGTTTATATTTGTTGTCAACAGCCAACCAACCATGTGCATTTACTCTCGAGTCATAACCACCAGATCCAAAACCCATACCAGATCTAAAGGTGCTCCCATACTGACCATAAAACTTATTTGGGTATATCCTGTTTATGAACCCATGAGTTGATCCGATGCCAGATATTTGACCAGCGTGGTGCAAGCCCTAGGGAGCCAAATAATGAAGTTACAAAAATTGACAAGTCAGATAATTGTGCAGCTAAAAGAAGTTGGAGCAAAATGTAGAATTTCTTTAAAATGCTCTTAGATCAAGAATAGAGGAAGCTTACCATGTAATTAGAGTTCTGTCTGAAATTGTTACTTCTTGAAGATGGACCGTTGTTACCCTTTGAAAAGGAAGAAGTGATTCCACTACTTCTATACTGTCCACCATAGCCAAATCTTGGATCCTGATAACCAGATGCAGGAAAAGTATTGCTTCCATATGTATTTTTCACATTAACGGATGAATTCTGATATGTTGGCTTATACGGAGTTGACGCATTGTTTCCCTTGACTCCACCATTGACTACACTGCCAGAATTCACTTTAGCTGTTTCCACAGGTAAAGATTTTTGTTCAATACTAGTGGAGGTGGACAGCTCCCCTTGCGAAGAAGCTACTTGACTAGGAGTGAAAGGCTCACTCGTAGGTGTCAATGGCTGGAAGTATGGAGGATACTGGTAGTGCTGAGGCCCATAAAGCTGACCATCATTTCCAAGAGTTGGAACTGGTGAAGGTGCTGGTGAATATGGGCCATACGGTGCATAGCTGTAACCATTGTGATATATAACAGACCCACTGTCACCATAAACCCCCTGTAAAATTATAAAAATCTAACATTAGCATCAAGAGGGGGAAAAAAAAAAGGGCACGTGAGGATAAAGGCGAAGAGTAGACTAATGAATGGAACTTCCAAAAATAATTGTGGAGGTAATTATCTGGTAAGAACCAAAACTTACTGATGACATCTCAACACCATCTGCATTTGTATAACTTGAGAAGTCATTCCATTCATTTCCTGATCCATTAAAACCTAGAAGAAATCAAGCAGAAAGATAAGGCCGATTATAAATTAACAAAACAGGAATTTCACAAACAGTCAAATTCGCAGAATCAGATAAACCTATTGAAAAGATATTTAAAAGATCTAACATATGATCTAAAAACAAATCTTACTTCCATAGTTAAAGGAAGGATAGCCATTGGGAAGATAATACGTAGCTGGATCCATTATATCTTGTAGAAATGGGGTCACCGATCTCTCGGAAGACTGTATCTGACCATTAGTCGAAATCCCCGAATCAACAGCTCCATATTGATACACAGAAGTCTGCAAAAGGATTGGAATTAATGTTCAAAGTGAGAAAAAAGATTACAGTCAAATCTTCAAGTTTTCACCTAAAACAAAATCCACATCCAAAGTCCTTACTACCTTCTTAGTAGGCTCTGGAATTTCTAAAGTCTTTGATTGAGATTCCAAAGATAAGTTCTGTAACAAATCTGCAGCTTCTATTGAGAGATAAAAGTTAAGGAAATACCTAAGATTGCGGATTGACCATAAATATAGATTAAATAAAGTAGTCAGGATAGTACTCAGAGGCAAATCTAAAGCGGCAAAAATTGAACATATGAACCAAGTTAGTCAACAAAAGTCAATACCAACATAACGGCATCTAAATTTACCAAAATATTACATCAAAGACAAAAAAAACGCAAGGAGGCGGAAAGAAGCACGAACCCACACCACAAACAAATCAGAAACAAAACCCTAATAAGCTACAAAACAGATCTTGTCCAAGAATAGAAATCAACCAACAAAAGACCCCATAAACAAGAACCAACTGGACCCAACAGAGAAAGATCAAAGAAGAAAGGAAAAGAGAACATGTATAATGAAGCAAACCCAGATCAAGAAATAAAAAAGAGGATACGATCAGAAGGAGGAGCAACGGTGGCCATGAATGGATTTGTAGAAGATCTAAAGGCTGAAGGGTATAGATATAAACCCTAAATCAACCAAAGGAAATAGGGAATTAGACGGGAGGGGTTTTGGGGGGTGACAGCCGCCAAGGGTTTGGGGTTGGGGTTTCAAACGAAAGAGAGAGGGCTTTGTTGGCTACTATGTCCTTCAAATACCCCCCCACACGCACACTCCACTTGGTTCCCAAAAATGAAAAACTTAATAATTAAGAAATTAAAAATCACACGGCTCCTAAAGTCAATATTCCGAATTTGCTGTAAAAGTAAAATTTGAAAGAAAAAAAAAATCGTATTCGCTCTCATTAAAACATCCTATCCTTTCTATTTATACTTCTTTGTGTAATCTTACTCGAATTACGTTTCCAATTACATTTAAAAACGAATTTATGTAGTTCAGCCCTAACCCAACCGTTTCACTTTCAAAGATCGTTGTATTCAATTTAGTCAAAGGTTTTGATCCCTAGTGGTAAATTAGAGGCAATCTTACAAACCTAGTCTTGTATAAAAGAATTTCACCAGGAAAAGTAAAAGAAAAAAGAAAAAATCTCCATTATGTTGTTATAATTTAAAAAAGCCTAGGATTAAAAAAAGAAATATAAAAGGAATAAATATTTTAAGAAAACGACTTGCTTTGTATAAACTCCCTTCACGACTTGCTTTATATAAACTCCCTTGCTAGGTTTTTCCCAAACTTAAGAAGATCTTGCATCTTTCTCTTAAATAGCTTATGTTTAAACCTCCTTATCCAAGTTATGATCTAACCATATATCTGATCTCTCAAGTCTTGATACCTCGATCAAATAATTAAACCCTTCAATCCAATCAGTTAAAAAATTTTGGATAAATCATAAGAAAACTAGATATTCATGAAATCAAAGAGTTAATCAAAACATAATTACATCTTAGGGGGTAGGTCCATTATACCTAAATATATAGCCTAATTTATTTTATATTCAAATAAAGAAAAACAATTAAGGAAGAATAAAGAAAACAAGATAAAAAGATCATTGTTCTTTAATCTTGAACAATGTCTAGAACAACTTGCAATCAATTTCCAACTACTTTTTCACTATTTCTTTACCAAAAATCTTTTTTTTTTCTCTCTTAAAATTTGAAACCCTAGCTTTTTAATAAGTTACACGACCACAACAAGGGTTCATACAACTAACTATGTTGTGCTTATAATTCTCTAAAAATCATTAACACTAACATAAGACCTACACCTGGACATATAAGGTATTATGTTTCATGCTCTAAAGAGTAACACGAGGGTGTGTAAGGTAGCGAAGGAGAAACAAAAGTGATCACAATGTAATATGGTGTTGATATAGTGGCATGTAAGTTTCATGTTCAAGGGTCCTGATAAGTGCTTAATAGTTCATATATTTATATTTATATTTATATTTATATTTAATGCAATTCATTTGTTTATTTGAGTTTTTATAGTTTTTGATACTTAATTCATTCATATTATTTTTTATAATTAACTTATTTAGAGAAAAAGGGACGAATAGGAACAAGTTTGAGGTGATTTATAGCAATTTTAACCAAGTTATAAAGATGCTGGAAAACAAACCGGGCACTAACATGCCTATGATGATGCTTATGTATATCAATATGGCTGTGTTTCATGCTAAATAAATGGTTTTAAAGTTTCTTAGAGTTACACTATCATTAACAAACTTGAGTTAGAGATCAACACTTAATAAATGACATACAAATGCACAAGTAGGGGGAGGGGGGTTGAATTGTG
>JANIJF010000007.1:9324963-9336242 GCA_024520955.1 Erythroxylum bequaertii
GGCTTTAGTTGCATTTTGAGCGAATCTTGGTTCATGTATCTTTTGTATTTTGGGATTTTGATGTATTAATGTATTTGTGACTTGAAATGCCCACTGAAGCTTTGTAAAAACTCTTTTTTTTTATGATAATGGAGTATACTTGCATTTTTGTTCATGACTCTCTCAAGTTTGTACATTGTTTTTTTAAAGTTTTCGTAAGAAAAAATTCGTGCTCTGAATTTAGGGAAAAAATTTGATTAATTTAGGCTGATTTAGGCAATGTGTCTTTTAGAAATTGTAGATCTTTCTTTTATCTTTCCAACGGTATATAGTATAAAATTTTTGGACATCTGAGATGAAAGTTATGGTCCTCATAAGGGAAGATGTTCAAGAGGGAAGATGTATCTTCTGCTTTTTGCTTCTTCTGTGATAACGTTGCATGGTCTGTGATGACGTCATATCTTCTATGTTTTGCTTATTCTACTTTTTGCTTCTTCTGTGTTTTGCTTCTTCTGATTTTTGCTTCTTCTGTGATGATGTCATATGGTCTGTGATGACATCATATCTTCTATGTTTTGCTTCTTTTGCTTTTTGCTTCTTCTGCTTTTTGCTTCTTTAGTGATGGCATCATATGGTCTGTGATGACCTCATATCTTCTATGTTTTGCTTCTTTTGTGATGACATCACATGGTCTGTGATGACGTCATATCTTCTATGTTTTGCTTCTTCTGCTTTTTGCTTCTTTTGTGATGACGTCACATGGTCTGTGATGACATCATATGTTCTATGTTTTGCTTCTTCTACTTTTTTTTTCTTCTATGTTTAACTTCTTCTAATTTTTGCTTCTTTTGTTTTCTCGCCTGACCTATATTTTGTCCCATTTTTGATCCTTTAGAAGATAGAATCTGTCCTCGAGGACTGCATGAAAGTTGTAGATCCTAAAGTTCTCTTTCGAACCATCTAAAGAACATACAAATCTGATATCTTTAGTGAAAGTTATAGCAATTTTCCCCATTCATCTGCTTTTTCATTTGGCTTTGTCTATACCTATCTTTTATTCCATTTTTGACCCCTCAAAAGATAGAATCTGTCTTTGAGGTCTTCATAAAAGTTGTAGATCTTAAAGTCCTGTTTCGAACCATTAAAAGAACACACAAATTTGATATCTGTAGGAAAGTTATAGCAAAATTTCCCATTCATTTGTCTTTTTCCATTCGTCCGCTTTTTCATTTGGCTTCATCTGTACCTATTTTCTGTTCCATTTTACACCCTTCAGTAGATAGAATCTGTCTTCTAGGTCTTCATAAAAGTTTTATAACTTGAAGTCCTTTTTCAAACCATCCAAAGAAAACATAAATCCGATATCTTTAGGGAAAGTTATAGCAATTTTCCCCATTCATCTGTCTTTTTCCATTCGTCTACTTTTTCATTTGGCTTTGTCTATACCTATCTTCTATTCCATTTTTGACCCTTTTGAAGATATAATCTGTCTTTTATTCTTCTGTAATTTTATATCTTGAAGTCTTCTTTCAAGCCATCCAAATAACACCCCATTCCGATATCTTTAGGGAAAGTTATGGCAATTTTCCCATTCTTTTGTCTTTTTCCATTAGTCTGCTTTTCGTCTGTACCTATCATCTGTTCCATTTTTATCCTTCAGAAAATAGAATCTGTCTTCGAGGTCTTTATAAAAGTTGTAGCTCTTGAAGCCCTCTTTCTAACACTATAAAGAACACCTTAATCTGATATCTATAGAGAAAGTTACAGAGAAAGTTACGGAAGGAGCAAAACCAATAATCAGAAGAAATACAGACGATATAAAAGTCAGACGATGAAAAATCAGACGAAAGACAGACGAAAGACAGACGATATAAAAAATCAGATGGAAGCGCGAAAACAAAAAATTAGACGGAAGCGCAGATACAAAAAATCAGACGGATGCGCGGAAAAAAAAAATCAAACGGAAGCGCGAAAACAAAAAAAATCAGACAGAAGCGCAGAAACAAAAAATCAGACGGAAGCGCGGAAACAAAAAATCAGACGGAAGCGCGGAAACAAAAAATCAGACGGAAACGCGGAAACGAAAGATAGACGATAGAAAATTAGACGGAAGAAAGTGAGACGGAAGATCCGATACCACGTCGGATTACTAATCAACTTAAGTTAGTTACAAAACTCAATTGAATAACTGATTCTTGAAAGATCAATTTACAAGAATCAAGAAGCAGTTAAAGACGAAGGCTATAAATATGAGTTAAAGTCGAAGACTGCAGAAGAGAAGCTTTTTTTTATAAACTTAGTGATTTGAGAAATATTATTGTACGAAAAATTTAGAGCTATCTTTATCTGGAACAAAGTTCGAAACACCTTTCAGTTGAAAGAAGAGCAGATAGCCTGAAGAGGTTAAGAGTGAAAGAATACTTGTTGTAAGAGACCTGAAGAGGCTCGGAATCAAAGAATACTTGTAACGATTTTGTGAAATAGTGAAATCTCATAAAGATTTCTAAGGACTGCACGTAGCCCACGGTTTGGGGTGAACCAGGATAAATCTGTTGTGTCAACATTCTCTCAACTCTCTCTTTACTTTGAATTTTCAATCTTACTGTTTTCATACTTGAATTTCGAAAATATTTTACAACATTGATTTTCAGTAGTTTGTGAGAAGAACAAGTTTCTGTTAAAGAAATTATTAACAAGGGGATCATCGAAAAAGAATACATAATTCAACACCCCTTCTTGTGCATTTGTATATCGTTTATTAAGTCTTGTATTAACGTGTGATTCACTTCAAAGACACTCCTCAGGGGAACTTCACAAATAGATCATGCAAAGAGTTACTCATAATTCAAGCTCAAAATGTAAAATGGTTCAAACTTGTGTAGCTCAAACATATTCTTTAAAAAGCCTCTTTCATTTTGTGATTAGTCATCAAAAAGAGGCTATCTACAACTACCTGTATTTATTGTTTCCTCTTCAAATAGGAATTTGAATCTATATGTTGTTTATTCTTCAAATGTAGCTTAGCTTTAATCATTTGCCAAAAGATGCAACAACTATATAACCTTACAAGTACACAATTGAATTATTCTAAAATTATTAATTAGATTAGACAAAGACACAGAGTGTGCAAGTCATCTTTCTAATATATCAAATCATATTTCAGAATGTGTTTTATTATATATAGAGGGAAAGAAATAGATCATTTTTTAAGGCAAGGAGTTATAAAGTTAACAAATCGTTTAAGAACTAATGTGCTAGAATAGAGAGTATATCATAGCTGACAAGGTTCATCTCCTTTGTAGCAATGAAATGGCTACAAATAAGGTATTTTAACCCTGATTGAAAATTAAGAAGAATATAACAAGATGAAATGTAATGAAACTAATGCTTATATATCTTTTAATATAGATGTTAAAACTAATTTTGGGAATACTTTCTAGTAATCAACTTTGATGCCTATGATATTCTCCGTCACCAACATTGGTTAGATCTTGATTTTATTACAACATCAATTATTTTCTACCTACTTTTGGCATATGTTTTGGCTTTGAAAACCTTACTTCTATTTTTGGAGATTTTATTATTTTCTTTTAATTTTAAAAAATAAATGATTAATGGTATAAATTTGTATGACACCACCAAAAAATCATACTACAATGGAGACTTATCCTGGTAGTAAGAAGAATAGTAGAGAATCTTTACACTAATATAAGAAGAAGATGGTTACTTGATTAGAAACCACTTTTTCGGCATGTAATAAGGATACTTAGCCTCTTCATATATTTTCCTTAAAGTACCTTAGTTCCTTGTAGGGTTATACATACATATAAATCAATGAATTACTTTACTTTTTGAAAGAAAAAAGTTTGTAAGCCACTTTCTTACTTTTTAAATTTTTTCTTCAATTTCTAGTAGGATGATAAATGCTTAAAAACCATTTTTTAAGAATTAAAAATTCATTCAAAGAATACTATGTAGTGTACAATCATTCCAATAAACCATATTTATAATCAATGTCTATTGCATTTTTTTTGTTTCATTGGAGTTTTTACTTTATTTTTTAAATTATAATTTTAGTTTTTAATTGCCTTCAAGGCTCAAAAGGAGTAGAAATCAGATAGAATTGAGGAATAAAATTACAGGGTTGATGTCCTTGAGGAACTCATTCATATAGAGGAGCACATGACCATGTCCTAGACCATGCAATTTTATGAAACCATGTTTCTATGTGATTTTCAAAGAATTAGAGTGAGATCAAAGGACATAGTCATACAAACGATCATATAAGTGACTATGTCCACTCTAAAAAAACTAATTTTTAAGCTATAAAAGTATAAAACTAAGAGAAAAAGAGAGAGGCTCAAAGGAGACTTGAGGAAGCATAAATTGACAACCAAGGATAGTATAAAGAATGAAGAACAGGCAAGGAAAAACATTCGTAGTGGATTTTGCATCAATCTAAAGTAGATTTCATGAATATTAAATCAGATTTCATCATGTTTCTTTTGATTTTCTAGTTTTCCATTAGTATTGATGTTATGTTTTCTATGATTAGGAACTAAACCTTTGTTGGTACTTAGATTAGATGAATCCTGGAGTAGACCTTATAGTGATTTTATTTTAATTTAATTCATTATTTAGTTTCATTGGGATTTAGTTATGTGTTCTTAATTATTCTTGAATTAATATTGAAAGCATGTTGATTTATGTATGATTTCACTCCATTAAGATTGAAAAATCCCATGTATGAATATTTCTAGTGTAATTAAAAGGAGTTGTATGCAAACCTGGAAATAGGTTGACATAAACCCTCTAGATTAGGATCAAACCTAATACCAAAATTTATGAATTGATTAATTAAATTCTAAAGGTTTTAATAGAAAGATATTTCAATTAATCACCCTAGGATTAGGTGTTAATAGTTTTGATAAAGATATTAAATTAATTAAGGAATTCCCTCCCTCCAATAAACTATAGATTAAATCGAGCAGTGAAATCATGAATGCATGAAAAGTCCTAAGGGGGATTTGAAGTCTAGATACCATTGTCTTCTTTAAATTTTTAAAGTTAAGAATTCAATAAATGAATCAAGATGTAGAACACAGAGGAGTTCACGTAACTATTTAATAAGGGTCAACAGGACCTAAATTAGGATAAAATTAAGATACAATCTAGTGAACATTAAAATAATATGAAAAGCTTAGTTGATTAAGAGATTAAAACATAGATTAAAGGAAAACTTAAAAAATCTTTCTTCATCAAGGCTTAGAGTTTTATCTTTTAAAGGATCATGGCAAATATTTCCCCTCTAGTTTATTATTCATTCTAGTTAACCAATTGTATTAATTTATTTTAGATTATTGTTTTAATTTTGAAATTGAGTAATTATAAGCATTATAATTTTGTTAGACTAGATAATAGAAAGATTGTAAATATTAGTAATTATAGTCCTCATTAATTGACCTGTACTCATTAATACTAGTTACAACTACACTGTGTGGTTGTAGTTAAAATTAAATCACATAGACAAGTTTTTAGTGCTGTTACTAAAGATCGCTTATGGCAACTTTACAAGCTTGGAATGAGAGGCATGGTGACATGTATCTCGAAGCTCAATCGATATCCATGATATGTTGTGATATTTGTAGGGATAACACCCCAATCATGAATGTCAGGCACCAAAATATATGTGAAAGCATCCAAATTGTGTGGAGAATTGGCCTTAAGACACCCTATATAATAATACTTGTAATCTAGAGAGGAGAAATTACTATAATTTTGCATGGAATAATTATGCTTCTTTAAGATTTCTATAATTGTAGCAATAAGAAGAGTATCAACAAATTAAAGATATCCTTTTGAAATTTATTTCTTCAAATGAGGTTGCCCTCTTAAATCAAAGAACTAGGTGTTTTATCAAGAGAATATGATAACATTATGGAATGAAGATGAGCTAGAGCCTAAAGAAAAGCAGGAAATTGTTGTTCAAAAAAATTAGAAAGATGAGAAAGAGGAAGATGAAGGCAGGGATCAAAATAAGGAGGCTATCATGGAATTATTGATAGGCACCTTAAGCATAAAGGGCTCTTACTTCCTAAAAAAAATTGTTAAAGTCAATTGAAGATTTATGGGGTTTTATTATTCCTTGTTATATTGATAGTGTATTACTGTAAAGGTCATTGGTGGATTTACTTAGTTTTATTACATTGATACCTTATGTCCTTATTATCTCGCAACATATGGCTTATTTGTAGTCTATTAAACCTTTATGTGAAAAAAATGAGTGGAAGATTTTAATTATAGATCCAAGGTGAACAAGGATTTATTGAGAAGTCTAACTAAAAGACTCATAAAGAAGCTATGGTTGGGAGGCAACCTAATAATTAGGTTTTTTCTTAAAATTTTTTGATTGAGTAGTTTGTAGGATTTTTATTAGTATTTTATTTATTTTCATAGTTTTATTTTGATAGTCCTAATTTGTACTTCATATTTAATGGAGTTCCACAGGTTAAAAAGACAACATCACCCCTTACATTAGAGTATAGAAGATCTTATTAGCACTGTATAGATATTGATGACATTGGATAAGCATAGAAATCTTTTTCTATCAGAGAAGTACCAGTTATCTCACCCCCCTCTTCTTTATTTTTCATTGTTTTTGCATGTTTTGTACATTAAGGACTTTGATGATTAAGTTGATTTCAATTTGGTTATTAATTTTGAGAACGACAAGTTGATTTGTATTATGACATTTTACATATAATTTATACATATATTACATTAAATATGAATTCTTTGGAGCATTTTCATTACCCCACACATATAAAAAATCATAAGAAATAAGAAATAAAAATATTATTTTAATAAATGAGCATAAATAATTTCCTCCACTTTCTTTGTACCAATGAAAAGTTCAAAGTTAAATAGTGGCGCTAGTAGCCATTTGAAATAGTGACCTAGTTGAGTAATTGAGGGTATTCATTATAAGGTGCTTACTCTTGCATCAAAAGACTTAGTGACTTTTCAAACAAGCTTCTAAATGCTCTTATATTGTTTAAATTTAGTGTTTCATTTTTAATAAGGGGTATGAAATTATTTAAGCCTTTGTTTGGATCCTTACTTGTACAAGGGAAAGGAAAGGAAATATTGAGGGGAAAAGAAGAGAAATGGGATTTCCTTTCTCTTGTTTGTTTTCCTAATTTATCAAGGGAGATAATTGAAACTTATAAACCTTTATGCCCTTGATTATAGAACTTGTTTGTCTTTTGTTAAATAAGGATACAATGGTAATTTACTTATCTTGTCTTGCTTTGTCTTGAATTTCTCCTCCTTTCCCACCAATTTGCATTTGGACCAAATTTCTCTCCTATTCCTCTCCATTCTCTCACTTTCCCTTTGCTTATTTTTGTCCAAACAATGGAAACCAAGAGAAATACAATTCTCTTCCTTTCTTTTCTCTTGCTTTCCTTCCATCCAAACAAAGGCTAAAGGTTTTAGAATTTTTCTTATATATGTTCACTTTATGCATTAAGTCGAATGGTGTGAACTTAAGTTGAAATTTAAATAATTATGAAGTGAACTTGGTTGATTTATAACTTGATGCAAGTAACTAAGTGTTTAACAATTCATTGAACTTTGAAATTAGATGAATAACAGAAAAAATCCTTATGAATGTCTTCAATTTGTTTAATGCTTTCTTAGAGTTGCTTCTTATTAAATTGAAAGCAATGATATTGATTTGCCTGAGGATAAGCAAATGCTTAAGTGTGGGGGATTTTATTAAATGCTTAATGCTCCATATTTCTAATTCCATGTTTAGTTCAATTTGTTTGTTTATTTTCGATTTTTTATTTTTTATGGTACTTAATTTATTATTATTATATTTTTAGGTCTTAATTACCTTCATAGGTCGAAAGGAGCATAAATAAGACAAAACTGAGGCATAAAATTGAAGGATTGAAGTTGTCCTTGAGGGACATGACCATGTGGAGGAGGAAATGGTCATGTCTTAAATTGTATAGCACTTTGGAACCATATTTTTGTTCAATTTTTGAAGAATTAAAGTGAGATTGAGGGACACAGTCATGCATATGGTTGTATGGGTGATTGTGTCCACCCTAAAAACTTTAATTTTTGACTTATAAAAGGAAAAAAAGACTAATAGAAAAGAGAGAGGCTAAAGGAAAGCTTATGAAAACATAAACTAATGGCTTTGGATGATAGAAAAAACGAAGAACAAGCAAGGAAACACATTTGGAATGGATTTCCATCAATTTAAAATAGATTTCATGAAGATTTAAAGGGTTCCATCATGTTTGTTTTGATTTTTTTTAGTTTTTGAGTTTTAATGTTATGCCTTCTATGCTTAGGAACTAAGCCTTTGTTGGTACTTGTATTAGATGAACCCCTTGATAGACTTGTAGTGATTTTGTTTTAATTTAATTCATTCTTTAGTTTCATTGATATTCAGTTATATTCTTAATTATTCTTGAATTAATATTGTTGGCATATTGATTCATATATGATTTTATGTCATTGAGATTGAGAAATCCAATATATAAATTGATATAGAGTAACTGAAATGAGTTGAATACAAACCTTGAGATAGACATAAATCTTCTAAATTAAGATCAATAAATAATAAATTAAATTCAGTTGTAAAATCACAATTACATAAGAAGTCTTAGGAAGGATTTGAAGTCTAAATACCACTATCCTCCCAAAGTTTAAGTACCACTATCTTCTTTGAATATTTCTTAGTTTAATCTTCATTCCAGTTAGTTAATTGTGTTAATTTATTTTAGTTTTAATTTTGAATTTGATTAATCATAAGCACCATAATTTATTAGACTAGATAATAAAAAGCTGAGAAGTACTAGTAATACTAGGGTCTATTTGTTTCTATTTATGTGTTTTGATTTTTTTGTTTTGGTTTCAAATTCACAAAAAAGACTTGCTTGTTTTAGTTTTTGGTTTGGAAAGTGATTTTTGTTTTCTGTTTATGTTTTTTAATAATATAATTTAGTATCAACTAAATATGAATTACTTAATTATTTAATATTAATTATGAATGATTTAATTAAATAATTTAAATTAATTTTTAAAAATAAAATAAGTTTAATTGAATAATTATTAATATAAGTAATTTAAACTTAAAATAATATTCAAAATATATAAATTTTTAAATAAAATTTGCTTTAATAATTGAAAATATACAAATATTAATTTATAAGTAAAAAATTAATTATTAAATTATTTATTTTAAGAAAATATTTCATTTTTATTAACAGAATAGAAAGCAACCATCTATTCCTCCTGTATTTGACTAGAGCTGTGCCGTGGGCTTGCACTTGAAAGAAGATCACACCAGGATTTACACCTTACACTTGTATGTCATTTCATTTTGTTTTTTGTTGACACTTCTGGCAGACATACAACCTCACGAATTTATAAAATGACAAAACTCGTGCATGTGACCTAGCCAGACTCTCAACGTCCTTTTCGCCTATTAGAGCCAAAAGCATACATCGACGTTAGAAATTTTAGCTTACGGTTCTTATTAAAAAATTGTTCTTATAAAAATAAAAATTTAGTTATTTATTCAGTCCTAGATGTACTTGTCGAGTGATGCAAATTTGGTAACAGGTAAATTTAAATATGATAGCAATGGTCGTCAGATTACTATATGCCTATCATAATTGAAATCCTAATATGTACACATGAATCCAACTTTGTTTATTGTTTTGATTTGTATCACTCAACATATTGTGCTAAAGTCCAACAGAGATTTAATCAATAGCGCCACCTCGTAAGTGACGTTTAAGCATTTATTTTGTCTGATAGAAAGTGGAAAGGAATGTACCAATGTCTAAACTCTCTCTACTAAAGTGAATTAACCTTTCACCAGACCACACTCACTAAGCTAAATGATTCGGGTTAATGCGTTACTCAAAAAATATTTCGCACCTGTTAATTTGTCACTGTCATTGCGTTTAGCGCTGATGCACAGTTCTGTGTTTCATGCTTAAAAGCACGTAACGTATAAAAAAATGACTGGAAGTAATATATATTCACGTGAGTGCCCTCATCATTTAATTAATTAATGAGGATATTATAATGAAACAAATTAAGTTTTATTCAGTTTAACAATGAAATTAACTATACTTTGTCCTTATTTTTAAAACAGTTTCTTCAATTATACTTGTGTTGCTTACAATATATATATATACTGATGAAGCATCCACAATAAAACGGGCTGATGATAGGAAGCACGTCATCGCTGCAGGAGTGGTAATTATTCGTGAGAGTCCCCAAAATTCAAGGGTTCTAGATACGTAGGGTGAATAATTTCCAACATATATATACATCCGAAGCAGTGAGCATATGACATATAACAGAGTCTAGTTAATTAGGCCAATAATCTTAGCTAGGCAATTAGGCCGGTTAATTAATCTCATCAGATCTATTTCAAAGATCGATCACCAGCAATCTCTCCCTCCCCCACCACTGAGAAAAGCAGAGAAACAAACTTGCATTATAAGCCACATAATGTAATTTGTCTTCTTAACGACTACTTAATCTTTTGTATTCACCGTATCAAGTCAACTTAGTTTGCATTGGCCGCAACGTGTATCACAACACACATTTTGACGTGTTCACTAAAATTTTGCCTTTAGCTTTTTCATCAATTTGATTACTTTCTTAAACATGATCGTTTGTAGAAATCTTCACACTTGCTTTTCTAATGCTACAAATCTAGTAGGGTTCTGGATAAGATTAATTTAGAGTTCAAATGCAATGCATGCCGCCCTTTTAAGGGAGTCGGTGGTAGGTAATTGAAGCCGTAACATCACCAGCCATCGTGGTTAATTGGCATTTACTCATAGGTTTGAAGAATAAGATCATATATATATATATATAGGGATTTGGTTATTATGTAGAATAATATGGTTGTAGCTAGGGTTTACCAGCAACTTTGTCAGTATCGGTCCTATCCTAGGTGTGAATGAGAACAAGCAGATTTCAAGGATTTACTTAGATATTGTAGCAGACTGACTATTCAGTTTCTGCCATAACTTCTCTCGCTGGGAGCTGGCCTACGTTACGCGTTGTCCCTTCAACTCATAACTGCGAGGAAGGGAGCCAAATTATGTGTCATTGTCACACCTCACAACCCCTATCGATTTATCTATAAATTCTAATAACGTTAATTAATAATTTAAATTATAAATTCAGAAACTTTATGAAATAAGTGATTTTGACTAATAATTTTAAGAAATAAAAATCTTGAACGTGTAGAG
>JANIJF010000007.1:9338963-9353828 GCA_024520955.1 Erythroxylum bequaertii
TAAACCATATGAAATATAAATGAAAATATATCTAACCAAATCTTTTATATGGATTATAACATAAGTAAAACTAATATCAAAAATAAATATTAAAACATATAAAAGTCAAATAATATTATATAAATCTCAAAATAAACGTGAAGATGTGCTTGTGGGTATTGTGAGAATTATGTGTAAAACATATGGGCAAAAGGGATTAAAAATAGGCTCATTAATTGAAATGAAAAATCTACCTAAAATGAAAAAGTATTTTTTTTAGAAGCTTCAAATTTGAGCTTCTTAAAAGGCTATATTTTAACTACCAAAAAAGCTATATTTATTTAAAAAGTGCTCTTTCATTTTACAATCAAACATTCATTTTTCTTTAAAAAAAAAGCTTTTGTGGTGAAGAAAAAGTACTTATTCACCTTTCAAAAGCTCAACCAACATAAGCACTAATGCTTAACAAACAAACATGTCAGGAGTTAGGACTCAAATAGGGTCCAAGAAACCGCGTTGGCAAGCAAATTCCATCTTGCGGGTTTAAGAAAACGTTTTTGTGAGGTTTAGTTTAGTTTCTAAGTTTCAATGATGTATGGAACAGTTTTAATCCTCTGGAAAATCATCACTTATTTTCTTTATAGAGTTGATCAGGTCGTGCAGTAAATTATTCTTATGTTTGGTTGTCCGTTGAAAAGTTCTCATATTTCTTTCGTTTCATAGTAAAACAATTCTATTGCCTATGATAATTTTGAAGGTTATGCATCTCTTTTACTGGGGTTGGAGAATATACTTTACCATTAATGAGATAAAGCCAAGAAGGAAGAGGAAGAGAGGAGTTACTTAAACGAATCAGTCTCTTCTAAATATAGGTAGAGTAGGCACTATGTACGATTGAAATAGAGGTGTTTTCTAAATTGCAGAGCTAACATCTAATGAAAACATTGGAATTATTCAATTCTATCTCTTGCCATTAAAGACAAGTTACAAAACGAAAGTAATCCTAAGAGTGACTTGAGAAAACGATACCAAGTTGTATTAATTTACTTGTTTCACTTTCAATGTAAAATATATTTTATATAATTGTTTTCCGAAGTTTCTGTTTATATTTTGCGTGTTGTGCTTCTGTTTTTGCATTTCCTCCTTTATTTTTTTATATTACCATCTTTATTTAATCTAAAGTTTTAACTTCACAAATGTGGTCAACAAGATCACTTGTTAATTAACCAGCATATGGTTACACTTATATCCACTCTTTTCAATATGTGGAAGCTGAAAAGGCATAACACACACCAGAAATGAGACATTTAGAAAAATGTGCACATCCCTGTAGGAATAGCTAAAACAAAAAGTAAGAACAAACAATAACTTAAGCGTCTTATATACTAAAACAACTACCCCAATTAGCACTAAAATAAGAAGACACACAGAAATGATTTGTAGCTGGAAAAAGTAAATCCTTTGAGAGCCAACTTTAAAGGTATTTAAAGATACCGAGAGCTGCATGTCAGTATTGTTGTCTCGCGGTGCTTGAACAATTTGACTAAACTGGTGGGTACATTTGAAATATCAAGTCCAATGGTAAATTTTGAATAACGTAATCAGTTTTCTATAAGCACTTGTATTTAAGAGCTCAACACCAATATCTGCACTCATTTTGATCCCTCTGATCATATAAAATGTCTCTGGTTTCGGTCCTATTAGACTAAAATCTTACCATGTCTTTAATATATGGGTTCATTAATTGACATACATGCCTTCTTGTAATCTAACAATCCCTACTCTAAAGTATCTAGCATATTCCCAGAATCTATAAGATTTTCTGACCATCCTAAATCATGTTATAAGACTTTTGTGTTTCGTGAGTCACAAGGTTACTTTTCTTACAATGAAAATTTTCAAAATTAAGCAATGGAGAAATTTCGACATAAATTTTAATTACTAAACCGCAAAACTCTGTTATAAAAATTAAATTCAAGGAGTTGTATCACTCTTTCTTAATTATTTTAGGAAAAAAAGTAGCATGTCATCAGTGCCCCTTTCTCTTTTCGAAATGCTAAGAACATGGGTATTGACTCTCTTTTGGTCAACCCTTTTCCTTCTAACTTTTTTTAATTAACTAATTTTTTGTTCAACTTCTCGCTTATGGCTAGACTCTCTTAAATCAATGTCTTAAAGCTTTTATAACTGGCTCTCTTGCCCTCATTCTTCTTCTCATTTGGCCGCACATCATGTTCCCAAGTGCTAGCTCTCCACCATATTCTCTCTATTTCTCATAGTTACTTTACGGTACCTATGTCAAGTCTTAAAAGGGCTTCCCCCTCTGCTCCACTAGCTGCCTCTTCTTCCAAAGTTATGCCTATCTCCTTTTCAACTACTTCCTATCCACCCTAACAAAACCTTAGAGCAAATTAGTTGGAGATGCTAGCCCAACGGAAAAACTCAAATACATTCCATAATCTTTAAATGGTATTGCCTAGATAATCACTCCACCTATTGAAGTCTTACTTCCCAGAGTTGCTAAATAGATCTCTACCTTGATGGGGGTCTTTACTGATAAAAGATCCTCTTTCCCCATATGCAAAGTTGGAGATCATGTATGGAACTTCACAAACTTTAGATGAAGCATATTCCTCTATGGATTGATTTTCACAATATATTTTGAGTATCGGTCCTCCATAAGACTTAGTTACATGACAAGTTGGATTGGGAGGCCTATATGCCTTGACAAAACCACTACAAATCTTAAGATGATGAGTTTTGCCAAGATCTACATTGAGGTTGATAGTCCAAAGGAACTACAAATAGGCTAAAATAACCAGAGATAATGGAAGTTTAGTGGATATATAGATCATGCTGAGTTATCCATGAAAAATTGGAAACAACTGCAAGAGAAAAAGATGGAGTCTAATAAGTAATTAGGATTTAAATTGAGCTAATAGGTTTGGAACAGAAGGAAATAAGGATATAAATGAAATCAACACAAGTTTAAATGTTTGGATGGTTGTTGAATCAACATAACTACCTCATACTTCCATATGCATAGTAGAGGATAAAACCATGTAATAAGAAATGATACAAAAGATATTAAAGAATAATCATTTGGAATTGAGCTACTATAAAACTCCTACAATAGTCTTTAACCCAACCAAAGGCAGTTAAAAACATTAATGATGTTGCAATGTGTTCACCACCATCTTTGTCCCCTGTAGATGAAGAGTTTAGTCTTATAATAAAGAGGAAACCACTTAGAAAACCTGAAATTAAGGTCAAACCTAGCCCTTCTTCCACTACTAAACGACCTTGGTATAGAACATTAGATAAATTAAATGCTTAAAAAACATAAATTTATCAAATATATTTTTTCTGTTAGGAAGTATTTTATATTAGGCATTTTGGACATAAAAATAAAAGGTCACTTGAAGGAGAGAACCTATTTTTTGGATAAATGATGGACTATGTTGACCAATCACTAATTGCATTTAAAGGTAGGATAATAGTGGCATTTGATCATACTGAAGTTTAAATTATTCATTCTCACTTTTCATATATGCTAATCCATATTCAAGTAAGGATTCCTAGAACTAATAGTTTGCTTGATGTTATATTTATCTACACATCCAACTTTTCATTCCATAGAGCTCAATTCACTCCCTAGACCTTGCATAATATTTGGTGAATTCAATAACACTCTCTATACTAATAAGGCAAAAAGCGTCATAGTATAAATCAAGTATCCATTTTTAACAAAGAAAACTTAAATTAATTTAATTGTCATAACTATTTGCCTAAACAAATAAATTCACAATAATAACCAAATTTATAATTAATCAACTTGATCAATCTTTTTTTAAAGCTAAAATGTTTCCTAAAATTGTTCCATATTAAGCTACTTATAACAAATTTGATAAGCTTAACAATTAATGCCTTCACCCACATTTAAGTTGTGCATTACCCTCAGTGCACATACTTGTAAGAAAAATGAAAACATAGAAAAAAATTGTAAAGGAGATAAGGATAAATGGTACTCTCTTGATAATAAAATAATCTTTAGCCTTATCTAATGCTATCAGTATTTGTTTTGGGTCAATGAAATCTAATATCTATTCTAGCTTGTATGGATGCTCTATAGTTGGAGTAATATTTGCTATATAACTTATAAATTCCATCAATTATCAACCAAAATAAGATAATAATATCCATCATCTATGACTTTAAAATTTTTAAAGGAAAAACACATGTAGTAAACATCAACATCATCGAAAAAAAGAAAAAATAAAGATCCTAGAAACTAGAAATTTAAAATAAATATAGCTAAATCATTGGATTTCCTCCTAACAAGTGTTTCTTTATGAGTCTTTAAGTTGTACTTAGTCACTAAGTGGAGCTACTCATTGAAGGAAATTGTGTGGATTTTCTCCATACTATCATTCTCAAAATAATGCTTTAATCGCTATCCATTGATCATAAATGGCTTCCCATCCTTTCCTTCAAATTGAATGGTGTCGTAGGGTCATACTTTCATATTCAAGAGAGGTCTAGGCAATTAAGAATTTTAATTCATATAAAAATAATTTAAAATGGGAAGTAAAAAGTAAAAATTTTTATCCCAGTTTGAACTCCCTTTTTAGGATATTTTTATCTTGGAATGCCTTGGACTACTTCTTATATATTTAGGCATTTTCAGAGGATTCTCTTCAAAACTTACTAATCTCATTCAATTATATAAACCTCTTTATGCCAACCAATTTGAGTACAAGGTTAAGTTTCTTTGATGCCCATAAAGTTTGTTAAAATTAATAAAAAAGGAGACATCCCTACTAGAGATTCAAAACCTGTCATATAAGCCTAAAGAGCATTATCAAGTTTCAATCACCAATCCTTTTTAGAAGTATTAACCATTTTGTCTAAGATTTGTTTAAGCTCTTGGTTAGACATTTCGACTTGGCTACTTATTTAAGGATGATAAGTAGTGGAAGTTTTGAAAATGCACCTATTCTTTTTCAAGAGGGCTTTAAGTAATTTTATAAGTGGATATAATTTTTTTTAGTGATAGCATAAGGTATATAAAATTGAGAGATGATGTTCTTCTTCATAAATTTAATGACACTAGCACCAGTGTTGTTAGGCAAAGCTACAACTTTAATTCCATTAGGATGTAAGTATTGCTAGAGGATAAATGATATGACCCCATAAAGTCTATACCCTATATATTGAAAAGCTCTAAACCTAATAACATGTTCTATGAAATCTTATTTCCTTTTTTGATATTTCATGTCTCCTAACATAGGTCATATATAGTCATAAAGCTCTTAAAAATCCTCAAATAATGTAGGCTAATAGAACCTACATTGTAAGAATTTAGCCATAATCTTGTCATCACCATGGTGTCCTCTATAGGAAGATGAGTGGAATTAGTATAAAATATGTCTCATCACCTTCTTAAGCACACATCTCCTTATAACCCATAACTTGAAAACCAGAAAAAAAAAATCTTTCTAATTGTAAAATTTTATTTTTAAGATGGATTTTTTTTCCTTCGATGATATGAAATATTTGCAGGGAAAATTTTTGAGACAAGGAAATTTAAGAAATTTTCAAAACCATGAGGCTTCATTATGTTAAATAGCCCAAAGCCTCTCATTGGAAAATCATTCATCTATATGTTCTTTATCTACATGATCTCCTTTCTTCAGTCTCAACATATCTACCATTAATTTCTTTGACTCTTTCTTGCATTTTATTTCCAAGTTAAATTCCTACAAAAGAAAATTCCAATAAACGTGTCTTAGTTTAACATCCTTTTTTAGATAAGAGATATTTCAACATTGAATGATCAATATAAGAATTATGACTAGAATTTCTTTCTTAGTGGTACTATAATTAATCTGGGAATCATTAATAACTTTGTTAGAATAATATTCAACATAATGTTTTTATCCTTTTTTTTTCCTAAAATAGCCCCACTGCATAATCATTAGCGTTACACATTAGCTTAAAAGGGAAGTCCCAATTATGAGCAACCATGATAGGACCCGAAGTTAGCCATTTTTCTACCTATTAAATTCAATAAGAAATTCATTAATAAGCTCAAAAGTAGTATATTTTTACAATAACTAACAAGAGGTAGCTTTTTTATAGAAATATTTTATAAAATGAGGGTAAAATTTAACATGTTTAAGAAAACTACATACTGTATAGACTAAAATTGGAGGTGGTAATCTCTTTATATTTTCCATTATAGCATAATCCACTTTAATCCCTTTCACAAAATTCATTGTCACTAATACTATTCCTTCTTGTACCATACAATGACATTTTCTTAATTAAACATTGAGTTTGTGTCTTCACATTTTTGCAAAACCTATTTCAAATTACATAAGCAAGCATTAAAGGAAGACCCAAAAATAAAAAATTCACCCATTAATATCATGAATGATTTATTCACCTTAATAAAGAAAATAACCATTATACATTATTGGAAAGTAGCTAGAGTGTTGTACAATCCAAAGGCCATCCTCCAATAACTGAAGGTACCATAAGTAAATAAGTGAAGGTACCATAAGTAAATGCAAAGTTATCTTCTTTTGTTCTTATCATGTAATAGGGATATGTATATATCCCTAATATCTATTAAGGAAGCAATGAAAGTCATATCTTTCCAATCTTTTAGGAAAGCAAACAAGCCACTAGCACTTCAATCAGTAAGATTGAGTCGATAAACAATAAAAGGAGGTGATCCTTCCAAATGGAAAAACAAAACTTCATATAACTAATTCACATCCTTCACCTAATAATAGTCATAATGAAGATCAACTCATCTTTCTCATTATTTACTACAATTATGCCTCCTTTATTTGGTATAACAAACATAGTAATCACTAAAGAGTTATCAAAAATAGGGTTGATGTTTCATATATAGAGGGGTTCAATTATCTTAAAATGCACAACTTCTTTCGTATTTCAATTAAGTCATCATTTTTTTTCTATACTGGGCGTAGATTGTCTTCTATAAGGATTTGATGGAAACAAAAAAGATGGACTAACCTTATGAATATCTAAGATTGTCCTTACAATCATCATCTTTTGCTCTTGTGGTATCCAAAGCAACTTATCTTCCTAAACAAAACTTAGAAAAGAAGAAATAATTACTTGATAAATATTATTTTCTTCTAAATATACGTAACAAAAGTGAGGAGGCCACTACTTCAAATTAAGTAAAAGTGTTTCTTATATGGATGGCAGTGTTTTAGGCTTTTCTTCGCCTAGGTCTTCAAAAACATGAGAAAATCAGGGTCTATTGCCTTCGCTTTCCAACCTACAAGCATAATCCACAAGGTTTGAATCCTTATCTTTAACATTAAGTCTCAGAGCTAAACATGTTTCCAAAGGGTCATTGTAAATAATTTAGGTATTTCATCATGCACCATAGAATTAATAAGATCCATTTTGTAACACTCATCATTAAGGGCAGCCTTTTCAAAGCCTTAAACTTCTCTATCTCCCTGCGCACTCTCAATGTCAACCTACCTTTATCCACATCAATTATTACCCATCTAGTAGCCAAAAATGGTCTCTCTAAGATAATGGAAACCCTAAAAGACGTATCAGTTAGTTAGAGCAACATTGATTTAGGATTGAATTCCCCTATTACAAGCTTCCTAAAAAGAGATAAAGGTATAAGAATAATACTTTCATCTAAATCATATAAGAAATTATAAATAATGGAAGCACTAAAGTGACATAAAAATAACAAAACTCTATATATTCTTTCACTTTAAAAGTAGCTTTTTTGCAACACTTAGCTATACTCTTCAATTAAAGGTCCCATAACACACTTCTCTAGTTTGTTATCATTAGAGATGATTTCACTTAAAAAATTACATATGATGACATCTAGTCTTATGCTTCAACAAAAAGGATGTCAATATACAACTTCTTGAAGATATCAAGGAATTTCTTGAATTTGTATTCAATATCTAAGGGTATGGAATGAGGATCACGTAAGGTTTGACAGTGGGTTAAGGCTTCACCTCAAGACTAATGCTGGATTGAGAATAAATTGGTGTTGATGTGTTTCTATTCACTTTGTCTTCTTAAGGCTTGTTTAACTTTTGCACTTCCTCTTTTTTATTAGTTGCAACACACATTATATGTTTTGATAGTCCTTAATATGATGACTACACTTAATCTCTTAAGTTTAACTTTATGTTACTAAGATGCTTTCTATGAACTCTTTCACCTTTCATCTTGCTTCATTTGTACCTCTAAGTTTTGAATGGATTCAAAATTTAAAATTTCTTCCTTTTTAACTTGGCTTAATTAAGACTTAAGTTTCTCTCTAAATCATCCAAGTTTGCATCGATGGAAGACATATATTGCTTAAATTTCTCTTCCATCCCTTTTTTATATAAAGATGGTGTTTATTGAAATAGACATCCTTTTTAAAACCTAAGTGGTCCTATAAGTCTACTTACTCTAGCTCCTTACTCTTTTCTCCTTATAAAAGAATTTAAGATGATTTATCTATTTTGTCCTATAAGTATTAGAGAAAATATTGTTTTTAACCCCTAGTTTTCCCTTATAAGAAATCTTATAATTTATATCTTTATAGCAATTTAAGGTCGACTTACACATTTATGCGCGCATGGGATTGCCATCTATGCATCTCTATTACCCATGTCTTTGTTTAATAATATATTCATCCGATTGGAGATATCCATAACTTATGATTCCAAGTTTGAAGATGCTTAAACCTCATAAAAGGAAGCTTTTGATTTTTCCCTTACAACCTTAGTTGATGAATTCTTAGCCAAGGTCTTAATGATCTCCCTGATATTCTTACCAATTTTTGTAGAAATGGTCCCTTTTATAACTGTGTTAACAAAGCCTAACATGTGAAAGTGATATCTTCACAGAAGAATTACATAACCAATTATAGTGAATATTAATGGTATAGACATTGGCTAAGCAAAGCCCTATGTCTCTCCTATGCTTCATGTGATGCTTCTCCCTCTTTTTATGTAAAAATCTTAAATTGCATTCTTAGCTTAGTGATCTTATTTGAGGGGAAGAATTACAACAAAAAGATGCTTGATCTCACTCTTTAAAAAGACCCATATTGATCAAAAGTAGTTATATCCTCACTTGACCTCTCATACAATAAGGAAGGCATATAATCTAGAGCTCATCCTTAGTAAGGCCATTCATTAGAATTTCGAGGTCATATAATAAAAATGGTGTATTCCCTATGTAATCCATTAAAAATAGGGAGCAACTGAAGATGGATTTGTTTTAACTCATAATTTCATTAAAAGTTATACCCTGAAGATGAACTATAATAAGGCTTTGACTTAATGGAGATTTGTTTAGGGTTTTAAACAAAAAATGAGCATATTAAATAGGTGCTTAGGAATTAACAGATATAAACCTAGAGATGTTGACAAGTTTTAAACCTAAAATGGACATATTAAAGAGATGTCTAAAAATTAACAACTGACAAACCTAGACAGGGATACAAATTTTAAACAAATTTAAAGATCTAAGTGAGGTATTTAAGAATTAACAATTACAAATCTACAAAGATAACTAGAATTATAAATAAATATGAAAAATCCTAGAGAAGTATCTATAAACTAACAAAATGATGATCCTACATAGGTATCTAGGTGTTAACATTGAAACAAAAAACCTAAATGGGTATCTAAAATGAAGATCTGTAGAGATATATAAACATTTAAAACTAATATTAGAAACCTTAAACAGATATATTAACATTTAAAATTACCACTGAGGATACTAGAGAGTTATTTAGGAACTTGTAACTGTAAAAATAGAGAGGTATCTAGTGTTTTAAAACTAAAATGAAACACATAAAGAGGTGCATAGGGTTGTGGATTAAGAAGAAAAAATATGGTGAAGTATCAAACATTTGACTTGGCCAGTACTTTGAATTACATAACATAACTGGAAATGAATTCACATATATGTTAAAAGAAACCAAACACGTAAATCTATTTGGTTTATCTTTGAAATGTCGTCACATTATGTTAATAAAATTTAGGGTATTGAGCGTGATAAATTGGAATATACTGCATATTTCAGAAGTACTCACTTGTCAATTCTTCATAAATTAAAAGTTCTTCATCTTTAGCATTTATCCTTATGCTACTTTCTCAACAAAAGTTAACATTTCAATAATGATGAAATAATTGCAAATTTGCTACTTACAAACTTAAAAAATGATCCTATACTTTGACATTTATCACTGATGGTATGAAAAGATGATTTCTTTTTACATTTTCTACTTTGGAAGAGGTCTTTTGAATTTTCTTATATACTCAAGTTCTCAATCATTTTATTTGAGAACATTTTTATTTTCAAAGGTTATTTTCATAAAATAAATTTAAAATTTGTATATAACTATTAAAATTTTGTATGATTAATTTGACAAGTATTGCATAAATGAAAATATTGATCTTTACATTTTCACTCTTTCTAAATATATTTTGACGTAACAAAAAAAAAAAGTAACAACCTTGTTACTAGAAATGGTATCACCTATCACTAGAAATTCCCCTGTAAACAACCTTCTCAATTAGTGTGATCTGGCCATCACTTCCTACCTATTTTAGCAAAACCACCTATTACATCCTTTCCTACCTTCCTATTTTAGTCTAACAGTTACTGTTAATGGTAACATAGCAGAGAGCAGGAAGAAAAAACCCCCTCTAGACTCCCTTCATAAACTTCAATCCAAGGACTCCTTTTCACCTCAAAACTCTACCAAACTACTTGATAACATAGTTGTTACTGAGGTACATCACGATTTGTAACCTAAGAATTTAAAACAAAGTTAAGTGGTGGTCAAAGATCCTGATTATTTTTTAAGTTTGCAGTATATTAAACCATATGGAGAAAAAGCTCCTATATCCACTCCTCCTGAAGTCGTTCAATAGGGAGAAAAGAAATGGTAGGCTATTTCATGGAAAAAAAGATTGAATTTTTCCAACGATGCAACAATAGGCCAATAAAACCTAGAAAAGATAGGGGATTGTTAAAACCTTTGTGAATGAAGATGATTTTTCATCTTCAAATTCTCTTACGAGGAATGGTAGGCCCCTAACATGTCTATGGAAGGCCTTTATTGACTAGGAAATGGGTTCCATGTTTTTTTTTCTTGGATAGAACAAAATTGAATAGAATCCCCATTTGGGTTAATTTCCACCTTTTTCCCTTAATAAAAGTCCCTGTAGGACTAGATGATAAAATGACTAACCTGAGTAGAATTATATTCCCACAAATATATGTGGAAGTGGAAATTTAAAATGAGCTTCTAAAGCATCTGAAGATAATGAAACTAGATGATAAAGGTACAAGATAATGAAACTAGATGATAAAGGTACCCTTATGAAAGACATAGTGGAAGTATCTTATCCTTAGAGAGCATTGAAGAAGGGAACTTTCAAAGACTAGAGACTTAAAAAATTCAAATAGGGCAACACCAAGATCTTCAGGAAGCCTAATACAGCTAACATAAACAAATGAGAACATAGTTACCACCTCAAAAAATCAGGTAGTACAGACTAAGCAATAATAAACTAATAAATTATAAACCTAAATAATAGATCCAATCTTAACATTAAAAAGCCTAATGGAGGTTCACTATAAGGAGACGATGATACTATATTCCAATATTTAGAATTTATGATATAAGGAAACACTCAACTAATAGGAAAGAAAATGAAGATAAATATAGGAAGAATAATAAGGCTAATAAAGTAGTTGAACTCTAATAAAATTGAATTCCCAAAAGCTCAGGTATAGAAATTAGTACTAGTGGTTGTAAAACTAAGAAACAAAGCCAAGCATTAGGATGAGCTTGTTAGTATGGAATGTTAGGGGTTAAAATTAACGAAATAAAAAATTTGCTTTTAGAGACATTCTAGGTCTGAAAAAGAAGTCTCATGTTATTGGCCTCATAAAAAACAAAATAAAAGTTAAGCAATTCCACAAAGGATTGCCTTTTTTGTAAAAGCATTGGATTAATAATAGTAACCATGCAGCTCATCCAAATGGAAGAGTTACATTGTCTATTGATCTATCCTCCTATAGCCTCGTACACTGGAGCTACGAAGAATAATCTGTTCATTTTGAATTGATCCTTAAGTAGAAAAATTATCCTCTAGTAGTAACTATAATTTATGCAAGTAATTGGTAAGTACTATAGAAATTCTTTATGGCTAGAATTGAATATATCAAGAACCTTAGTAAACTATCTATGTTTATTAGTAGGCGATTACTACTGCACAATGTCTTGTACTTAAACACAAGGTAATAGTAAAGGAATCATGTTTATATAGCATAAGCTCATTTATATGACTATTAGCTTATATATAGAGGATTTAAAATTTGATGGAGCCTTTTTTTTACCTAGAGTAACAACCAGAATGGGAACAAGCTACTTCAAAGGAAATTAGATAGATGCCTTATTAATAGGAATTATTTAAGAAAATTGCCTAATAGTTACACTCACTTTGGGAATTCCTTAATCTCCAACCACTCTTATTTTATGGTTGATTTGGATATAAGATCAAGAATTAGTAACGCCTCATTTAAAATTTTTAACTCCCTATTCTATCACCCCATGTTTGATCATACAGTTTCTTATGGAATATATCTCCAAGTTAGAGGCTCTTAGGCTCATTAGTATGTTCAAAAACTTAAAAGGATTAAGGCCAAATTTAAGCAAAATTTGAGGAACAATCTTGACCCTTCGATCCAAAATAAGAAAGAAGTCCTTGATGCAATGAATAAGGCTTAAGAAACCTTAGTACTTTATCCTATAGGTACTTCACTAACGGTAGTAGAAAAGGCTAAGCTTAAAAATTATTACAATATCTTGGACATTACAACTCCTAATCAAGACAAAAGGAAAGAATTCTTTGATTATAAGAAGGAGATAAAAAAATCTAAGTATTTCCATAGTGTAATCAAATACAGGAGAAATAAAAATAAGACCTTTTCTTTGAAGGATTATAAAGCGAATAGTTTCAATGGTCAATGCAAACTCAAGGAAATGACAAAGGAACATTTCAACAATATCCTAGGGAAGACTAGTCATCTTTTAAACTTGCTTTAGGAGCTTAAAGATTCACTAGTAGGATCCCTCGCTCCTCATCACATCTTATAGTTGATCAAGGATGTTATAATAGATGAAATTAAGGCAATACTATTCTCACTTCATCCAAATAAAGCTTCAGGGACAAATGAATTTAATGCTATATTTTTTCAAATAACCTAAAAAAAGAGAGATTCAATCGTAATCAGTACAACTTTGGAATTCTTCAAGAGTGCAAGATTATTGAATTAGTTGAATAAGACCTATTTGTTCTTTGTTCCTAAGGCTCCAAATTCTTCAAGTATGAATGATTACAGACCAATTTTCTATTGTAATATGTTATATAAATTTATTTCAAAAGCTTTTGGCTAATAAACTAAAAATTACTCTTCTTGACGTTATCAACCTCATTTAATGTTCATATATGCATGAGAGGACTATAACATACAACATAATGCTGGCACATAAGGTTTTCAAAGGATATAGCACCATTTATGCCTTACAGATTGAATTTGTCAAAGCATTTGACAATGACAATTGGAAGTTCATTTTAAGCTCCTTTCAATTGCTTAGATTTCCTAACAAGTTCATAAATTAGATAAGAGCATGCATTTATTGTTACTAGGGAACTATCCCAACACTCAAAACTGGCTAAGGTCTTAGATAAGGAGACCTTTTGTCTTTATAATCATTTGTTGTCACAATGGAAATTCTTACAAGAATTACCAATGTAAATAAGACCATTAGCTTCAATTTTGGTTATATCCTAACTTATATTTGTTGATGATCTCATTATGCTCGATGGTATAGATGTAAATTCAATAAATGTACTTATCAAATCACTAGAAAAGTTTAAAGAAATCTCATGTCTATCTTATAACCCTCTAAAAAGCTCATACTATATGCCCATCTCTTCTTATACTGGTGCAAGTTCAACAGAAATTTCCACAGGACTGGAAACTAAGCTTCCTCCTTTCAAGTATCTAGGAGTTCTAATCTCTTCAAAGAGATTAAGCTTATCTTAATACACCCCCATTAATAAACACTATTGAAAGGAGGATCTTATCTTAGTGCAATTCTCTCTTATAGAGAAAAATTACAGCTTGTAATCTTAATTTTGGTAATTTACATACCTATTATACTAAAATATGGTATTACCAAGTGAAGTAAATCACTTGTTAATATAGAAATCACGTAAAAATATATCGAATACACAAGAAGGGGGGTTGAATTGTGTAATCTTTTAAAAAATATTAATCTTTTGAGATTTCTTGAATTTCTTTACAAAATTCAAATGGTCACAAAAACACTTTACTAAAGTTGATAAGTAATGCAATTGTACGTAATATTATCTACTCGTCTAATAATAAGAAAATTAAAAGATAAAGGTTAGAGAATAGACGTCGTAATTTTATACTAGCTCACCCCAAACCTTAGGCTACATCCAGTCCTTAGAGTTTGTATGAGATTTCACTAAACTCTTCAACTTTATAAGTATTCTTTCTACACTTCCAGAGCCTCTTCAGGTCACTCTTATAAAGAATTCTTTATCTGCTATCTTAGCCTCTCCAAGCTCTAGCCTTTCTTTCTTTCTCTAGGAAAGATATTTTTGAGCTTCTTGTCACAGTAGTATTCGCTCTCCTTCTTTTGCACTTTGAATACAGAATTTCTCTAAGTATTGTACAATCAATGTTGGCCCCCAAATTCTTTTCTCATTGAACAAGTATGATTTAAATGAATTATGAGATTTGATAGATTAATTTTTG
>JANIJF010000007.1:9486092-9502184 GCA_024520955.1 Erythroxylum bequaertii
AGTAGAAGGTAGTTATTAAATGACCAAGGCCACCTCCTACCATCCTTTTCAAATCTACAAAATGAAAAAAAATTGAATGAGATAAAGATTCTCATCAACCAGGTTGATATGCACCCCTCATATCGACTTCTATAAATTCACCAATACTCTCTCCATAGCCTTAAAGTTAATTGTCCTTTCTCCCAAAATCTTCCCCACCAGGCATAGCTCATGGTTGATCACCTCCTTCGCTTATATGCTTATCACCGTGAAACTTAGTTTTTCTTTGTTTTGTTACGAAGGATTATTATACGCTAACTAACTAAATTAGGAATAACAAGTAAAATTTGATTTGATTAAAATTAAATTTAATATGAAAAAATTCGAAATTAACATAAAAATATCTATATAAATATGTACTATTCTTTAAGTAAAATTGACTTCTTCTAAAAATTATTTATTTTTTCTTTTTAAAATTTTAAGTTGGGTATAAAATCTTTTGAAATTAAATAAATAATTGATTTTATTTAATATATTATTTATTAGTTAGTAAATATTAGTAATAAATTCATCATATTTTATTAAAAAGGAAAATTAAATAATTAAGTAATTCGTAACCTAATATTTAGTTATTACAATATAATTTTCAAAATAAATATTATTAACTAGAATTAAATATTTAACTTCTAAAAATTTTTATCTAACAAATAATTGATTACTTAGAATATGAAATTTATGCGTTTCTATTTTTATTTAATAAGTATTTTTGATTTTGAATTTTATAAAATAAATTCAGTAATTTTATTTGACTGTATTACTCATAATTTTCATTAGTAGTTATTGTTAAATAATTAAACAATATTTTTTAATTTAACATGAAATAAGATTAATAAAAAATATTTTTAAGAATTTTGTTTGCAATAAATGAATATGATTGGCTCTTCTTTCATATTCCTAATCATAAATGTTAAATTTTAACTTAATTTGAAATTAATTTTATTATATTATATTTATCTTTATTCTTGTTATCATTATCCACGAAATAAAAACTGTTTGAAAAATAAAAAACCATTTCCAATAATTCCTCTCCCGCCACCGTGAACAAGCGGCCCTGTTAACTTCGACAATTTCAGTCTCTTCTTCCTTTCATCACAGAAACACTATACATATATTCATTTGTTTGTTCTTTTGGTGTTGTATTGTGTTGGTATTGATGAAATGTCGGCATTTACAGTAACTCCGCACAAGGTCTCAGTATGCATCCTTCTCCAGATCTACGCCCTTCCCTCTCATTCCCTTTCCCTTCCTTACCCTTTCTCGTCTGTTTCCCACCACAACCGTCTCGGCTTCTACTTGTTTGCTCTCACCAAGGTAGTACTTCTTCTTCTTACTCCAAGTTGTTTCATTTTCCTTGCTTTTGTCTCTCACCCTACATGCTTTTTTTTGGTAGTCATATGACGATTATTTAGAGCCAAGGCTTGAAGATTTAGTGAATCATTTGAGAGGAATCGGAGGTTCCTTGGGGGATTGGCTAATTGATCAGTTAACTGCTAGGATTTCGTCCTTTTTGTCCCCCGATGATTTGTTCAACTTTTTTAGTGAACTCCGAGGTGGGTTCGTTTATACATATATGTAATATATACATACATATACACATATATCTTCCACCCTTTTTCTTCTATATTTTGTCTCAATTTTGTCTTCAACATGTAAACCACTATTGATGTTCAGGGATTCTTGGAGCATCTGATTCCGTTGTTATGGAAGATAACCAAGTGTTTCTGGAGCCCAGCAGCCACCTGGGCTTGTTTCTTCGGCGCTTGATTCTTGCTTTTAACCTCCTCTCTTTTGAGGTACTCTTTTTTCTTTCCTCGTGGAGAGATGCCATTTTAAATGTGTTCTTGTGGTTCTTAGATACTACTGTTTTATCTAGCTCTGACAGTATCACTTCCTAGGATTTAAGTTACTTTGTGGCACTTAATAATTTTAACATTTAAACAAAAAGGTCTGTTGAAGACTTGGTTGATTTCTTTTACTTCTTGTTTTAAAACCTGGATTTCTTGGAATCTTGAGTTTTGTTAATTTTTGAGTTTCATTCAGGGTATCTGCCACCTTTTAACAAATATAGGGATCTATTCTAAAGAGGCCCTATCAAGTTGCCTGCGTTATGAGTTGGGTTGTTCAAATTCTTCTACTAATGATTTGGAAGCACTGTCAGAATATGAGAATATGGATCTAGAGACTCTAGTTTTTGACAAAGTTAATGAAGAAATTGAAGCTAAAATGTGTGGTGGTGAAGAAATCCCTTTTCACCTTCATGTACCCAGGGCATTTTCATCATTGGTCGAAGGTATGATCACTTTAGTAAGTGAGGTAGGAATAGATGTCATAGAATTGTGATAATGTGTATGCTCAAGGTGAAACTCCTTTGGAAATAGATCTTGATGATTATGTTTCCCTTCTTTTTGAAGTTTGCATAATGTGAGGTCAGATGTGAATGCTTGATCTCATTGATGTCCTTTATCTTTGAAAGATGTTTGAACATTCATTTTTTGTATCACAGTTGGCTCACAACTAGACTAAGTCTTAGCATTTTTAACTTATTTAATAATATGGTCCCTTCCACATTGGCATTTATTATTTTGTATGAGTTGTATCTTTTTCACCCCAAATGCATTCAGTTTTTAAGGGTTTTTGAACTTAAATGTTTGTGATATGCACTTCGTTTAGATTTACTTTCTATTGTTGCATATTGCAAGGTCATTATTATGAGATTAACATATTGCACTTATTGTTTTTGCAGATATTGAGGTCATATCTGAGTCAAGATCTAAGCAAAGTGGAAGAGGTAGAGACACATCTGCATCTTTACATCCCCCAAGAATTGCTCTGGGAGATGTTGATACTTGTAGTGAGACATTCATGCGAACAAGTTGGCAAGTACAAGGTTACTTAATGGAGCAAATAGATGATATCGAAAAGTAAGCTACTATATTGACTTTTCATAGTGTTTTAATTGTGGAATGCAACTACAATTGGAATTGCAATATTGTAGTTGTAGTTGGCCCTTTTATTGCAATTTATTGCAATTACGTTTGCATTGTTTGCAATTATCATAATAAAGTTCAAGTGTAGTATACCATGCCTTATGTAATTTAAAACCTCGCTTGGGATCTTGTTCCTTGTCATAATGTAGCTATGCTTAAAGGAGCGTATACATTTTTTTTTTTTTATGACAGGCATGGAAGTGCTTTCAATTCAAATGCTTTTGAACTTATTCTAGGACAGATCAAAAGATTGGCTCCTGAGCTACATTGTGTAAGCATGTGTATCAATGTTCAAGGGAACTTCTTAGTAATTTCTAGTTTTTAATATTTGTATGTTTGCTGCATCTTGCTCCAGGTTCATTATTTAGCCTACTTAAATGATCTACATCATGATGATTATTTTTCTGCTTTGGAGAACCTTCACCGCTACTTCGATTACAGGTAGTTGACACATTATGCCATGCTGTCTAATTTGTAACTTACTGCAATTATGCTGCTTCACATTGTCTGTTTCTCATCCTTGATGTTCTGTAAAATTTAATAATTTTATCTCTCCATTTGGTTGATAGTTGTTGATTGCGAAACTAAATTTATATTAGTGTGTCCTTGGTTTAAGCAAAAGTTTATCTGTTTTTCTTGTCTCCTTATTTTTCAATGTTTTCTTCAATTTTATTGAACTTTGTGTATTTCACATATCTTATGTTTCCTTGAGAGGAGAAAAGCTCATACAGGAAAGGACATGATCAAGGAAATGAGGCAAGAAGGAAGTTGGTCCACTTGAAGTGTTATTTACTTGTTATCATGCTGAGATAGGGTTTAAGGATTTCTTGTGATCAAATTAAGAGAAGTGGATCAAGTGAAAATGAAAAATCAGATCTACTCTTGGAGAATCTGTAGCATAAGCAGTGGTTGAATCAAATTATCTTATCATGCTAGCATGGTTTAGGACGGATGAAGAGATATCAAACTTGACAATTTAGGAACTTTTGGCTAGAAAAATATGTCGTTTCTTGATGGAAAAATCTCAATATATACGAAGTTGTCTTATTTAATAAATTTCATTTTAAAAGTGCAGGGACAGAGGGACTTGAATTTCCTTTATCTTCTACATACCGAAGCCCTGAAAGATATGAAATCGCTTTGCTATGTTTGGGAATGATGCACTTCCACTTTGGACATCCTAAGCAAGCTTTGGAGGTAGGCATAAGGAGGACATATCTTAAAAAAAAAAAAAAATTTATTACATGAGAGGAATTAGCCTTATAGACATTAGAAATCTAGTTTGGCCAAGCTAGCTTAGTGTCCTAGAAAAGATGCATTGACAAGCTGGTGTAGCTCCTGTTTCATTTGGGAGAGGTTTGCCTTCTGTCTTGAAGTCTGATTTAAGTGCCCTCTTTCTGTCAAAAAGAGAAAGCGAGAGAGATTGAGATTTTAGCATATTTGCACTGCTAGTTTCAATCTGTTTTTAGTAATTTGCTTATTTGTTCCAGGCTTTAATTGAAGCAGTTCGCGTTTCTCACCAGGTATTTTCCTTAGTCTTTGTTCCTCACCTTTTGTAGAACTAAATCTCACTATATCCTTGTATGTATATTCAATTTGAAACCTACCTCTTCTGCATTAAGAGTGTAAATCAAATGGGTTGATAACGACTACACGATTGACCTAAATATATTATGTTTTTTTCCCTATGAAAATTCAATGACATTGCATACTAACGAGTTCCTGCACGTTTACTTTCAGAGAGGTCATGTCCTCAATTGGTACTTGATAAAAAATTCTGAATGCCCAGAGTTTAATTATACACGATCATTTTACTTCTATTATTCATTTGATGGTGACATTCTTTGACTTTGAAACTAGTTAGACATGATCACAATTTACTTATATTAGTTTCTGGATGGATGTCATTCTCTCATTTTAAACTAGTGGGCTCCAATTCTTATACCGCCCACTGGCCCCCCTAAAAAACAATCTTTGTGATTATGTGAGCTCATGCAGTTTAATTGTCAAAGAAAAATGGTTGCATTTTGAACTGATTAACTTCGTTAAAATTGCATAGTGAAAGACAATAGTGAGTAGTTTGTTTTATGAAAATATTGTTATGAGTTTCTGGCCACTTGGATTATTCCTTTTCCTTTATCTGCATGTTAGAGTTCCTGATCATCTTGAGTTTTGCAGCAAAGTAATGAGAGCTGCCTTGCTTATACTTTGGCGGCTATTTGTAACTTGCTATCTGAAATTGGCGGCTCAAGTACTGCAAGAATACTTGGAAATTCCTACTCTCCTATGTCCAATGTCAGCACTTCACTTTCTGTTAAGCAACAATTGTTTGTCCTCCTGAGAGGATCTCTGAAGAGAGCAGATAATTTGAGATTGAAAAGACTGGTTGCCTCCAATCATCTCGCTATTGCAAAGTTTGATCTAATGGTAAGGATGAGACTCAGTGGACTCTTGTTTGGGTAGCTCAGTATGGTCAAGTTCTTTACAGAATCTTCAAAACAAGTGGTAGGGAATCATATGACTATTCCATGAATACATATATAAGTTACCTTTTGTCTCACGTTCTTAGGAGATGACACGAAATTAGTAGCTCAGTCTTATTGACCTTTAATTGCATTGTTAAGAGTATTTGGACACCTGAAGAAAAGAGCCATTTGGAGCAATATATCAACTATTATCTCACAGGTTTTAGGAATCTTTACTTTCTACATGTTTGTAAAGTTGGTTCTAAAGTTTTTGGTGGAGCTCAAGAGGCATGGACTGATGAAAACTGTTCTCTGAGGAGTGAAATCTGGACTATTGTTACACTGGACGTACCCTTGCTTTTATAGTATCCTGGTTTGTCGGAGTTCTTTCTGTTGCTGGGTTGTTCTGGATCTTCTGTTTGATGTGAATTTTTCCTGGTGCTAGTTTCGAGTCATCCTCTGTCAATGATATATCTGCACTTTTTTTGGTATATGCAACATCAGTTGATAACTTTGGAATCCTCTTTCTTTCTATTTATGTTGAAGTAGTTGGGTCTATTTTTTGCACTCTCCTTATGCAAGAAACTGCCCAGTTGTTATTTTCACCACTTCATCTTTTTTTTTTTTTTTTGATATCTCCCTATGATAGCTTCTAATTATTTGGGTTCATATTTTCAATGAGCATGAGTTACAAAGTCACTGCAACTGTTCTAATTATTTGGTTCATATTGAGGAAGTAATGGTTTAGTTCTAACTTAAGTACTGCTGTGCAAATCATTCTGGTTCTTTTTGATCAGGCAAGGGACAGATATAGATTTTTCTGTGAGGGTTTGTTATCTTTAAACCATCACAATTTATTAGTTTGCTATATTATCTTTTCCAGCATGTCCAAAGACCTCCCTTATCATTTGGCCCCAAAGCTTCAATGAAGCTTAGAACATGTCCAATCAGTGTTTGCAAGGTAATTGACCAATTTTAATTGTTCCATACGTATGAAAGTTTTGGTTGAAGTTCCTAATTATTTTGTTTGAAACCTCTGTTTTCTCCGCTGCATATGGTGACAGGAGATAAGATTATGTTCAAATTTGATTAGCGAATTTGGCTCTGAAAGCTCCACGATGATGACTGACGGTGCATTCAGTACCTCATGGCTTAGCAGCTTTTCAAAGCCAACAGGTTCATTATTGTTGTCCCTGGAGAGTGGACCTGGAACCAAATCTAGTGCCCTCCAGTTCTGTGCACAGCCAAGTTCACTTCCCAAATCAGTTTTGCAATTAATAGGTTCTTCATACTTGCTCCGTGCCACTGCTTGGGAGATGTATGGCAGGTGAGCTTGGGACCTCATTGCTGCCTGGATTCTGGCAGATACTATCATTTGTTCTTCCATTTCTCTTCCCTCTTCTTCTGGTAGTTTCTGGTACCTGATTGAGGAACATATTTGATTTTCATTTTTTTATTTTCTTATTTAGCTAGTCTTTATAAAATTTTTATTTAGGTTGGACTGGTTACTTTTCCTGTTATGAATATGAATTCTTCTAGGATGTCTTCTGATTACAGATAAGTTTTCTCAGAAATCTAAGATAAATGGGGGTTCTATTTGAGAAATACAGCAGCCTTTGTACTCTAGACTTTTATTAATGGAGGTTTTTCTTATATAATTGTTCTAGCCTCGAGAAACCTTGTTCTAGCCCTAGCTTGGTGAAATTTGCTGATTTATCACTGCTCTGCATTAGTACCCCTCCATTTTTCTCCTTGTACCCCTCCATTTTTCTCCTTGTAGGACTCTTTAAATTGCATGGAGTTTGGAGCACAGAGTCCCACTTTACCAATGAAATTTATCTATCACACAGGACATAGTTGCGTTCTACTTCATTGTTCACACCCATGCCCGATTTGTATATGAACTTGGACCTTCCAATTTTGGGTTTCAAGTTTTAAGGCATGGCCATCAAGTTTTTATGTGAGTGACAAGTCATATTTGCAGTTTTATATTGCTTTATTCTATACTGATTATGGCAATATTGCATACTCTATGATATCCATAGGTAGTCACCACCAGGATGGTCTTTGTTGTTGTTGCCTTTACATACATGAACATTTGTTTTAGTTTGTTTTTATAATCCTGAGATTGTGAACTAAAATTGTTATTCTATAGTGAATAGTGAACTTTTTGACTGCTTCTAAAATTGCTTTGTTACCGATCTTCTTTCTTCACAACAGTGCTCCACTTGCTCGAATCAATGCATTGGTCTATGCAACTTGTTTTGCTGATACTTCAAGGTGATTTTTAACTGAAGTATAAGAAAATGTTATTACAATTTTTCTTTGAACAAAGAAATTTTAGCTTGTCAAAACATCTGCTTGCAAAATTGTTCTTCCATTTTTTTTTAATCTGTTTGGTCATTAATCGTGGGCTTCAATATGTCTTGTTTTCAAGTTCATCTGATGCAGCATTAGCACATGCAAAGCTCATCCAACATTTAGCATTATTTCAGGGATACAAAGGTTCGATTGGATGCCAGAACACATGCAATTTACTTTCCTTCAAGCTTTTGAAAATTACATATTTTGAAACATGATGTTCATTATATTAGTTCTATTTCTAATCCTTTTCTTGTTCTATCTATCTTTAGAAGCCTTTTCCGCTCTTAGAATAGCAGAAGAGAAGTTTATATCTGTCTCAAGATCAGTAATATTGCCAGTGAAACTGCAGCTGCTACATGAGCATGCTTTGCAGAGGTGAGATTATCAGCTTTTAAATCTTTTTGACTGATATTTTATTTTATTTCAAGTTCAGTTTCATTTTCATCCTTGAAAGTCTAGCTTATATCATGATTATTCAGAGGATGTTTGAAGTTAGCACAACAAATATGTGATGAGCTTGGAGTTTTAGCATCATCTGTTCATGATGTTGACATGGCATTGAAGATAGAGGCAAGCTTTCGCCATGCTCGCACCTTGCTTGCGGCAAATGAGTTCAGACAGGTTTACTTATTTTCGATAAATGCTTTCACTGATTTTGTTCTCATTTTCCATACAAAATAAAGCTTTCATGTTAATGTCATTGTTGAAAGATGCTCAATAATGTTTCTTGTCTGCATGTTTAGTTAGCCTTATTTTGAATAATTGGGGCTGTCTGTACTATCCAAATGTTTTTGCCTTTTTAAATGATTCTCATGATTCTTTCTGTCAATTCTTCAAGTAACTGAGATAAAACTTTTTTACAGGCAGTGGCTGTTGCGCATTCTCTCTTCTGCATGTGTTATAAGCTTAATATGCAGGTCGAAAATGCCTCTATTCTTCTTCTTCTTGCTGAAATCCACAAGGTAAAACAACCATCGTACATAATTTGTAACAGAATATATAACTTGATGAAAATGAGCTTGCTATTTTGTTTGATTGTTAGGATTGGATTATGTTGCAAGATAAATGTTTTTGATCCCTTATCTGAAATCTGATTAACCATGCCACAATCCCCAGTGGTTGGTAAGTGTTTACAAAAGTATCTATGGTTCTATTTTAGCTTTGGGCCCCTTGTTGCCTAGTTTTCAGTTAATTTGACTTGGAACAAAATTATTAACTTTGTTATGTATATAATTTTTATCAGTATTGTCAAAACACTACTATGGCACTATCCTTATAGAATACCGTCTAGATTACAGTTAGAGAAGAAATTCTCAGGTTATAAAACTTTTCATGAAGTCAACAGTTTTGTTTTTAATGGACTTAACTGAAAATTTTAAAAACCATAGGGCCTTGATTTTTATCTTTTTAAAAATTTGACTTTTTTTTTTTTGAAATTTAAATGAAGTAATAAAAGACTCCAAGAGGTGAATACAAAGCTCGAAATGCTGGCACAGCTGGAGTGCAAAGGAAGCTCTTAAGAACAACTAATAATAAGCCTAAACAAAAAATGCACTGGGTGTGTTGAGGAGAGACATGAGTGCATGACACGGGCGTGTCAAGGAGAAGCAGAATCCATCAGCTCCACAACCCTATAGAGAAGCAGACTTGATACAAGCCTGTGTTGCTCGCTAGTGTAGCAGCAGCTGATCCACATATCTGTGTGGCATCCCTATGCAGTAGCAGCTGATCTGATAGACACACCCACGTCTTTCCTTGACGGAAAATCTGTTTTTAGTTATATTGTTATCGTATTTTATGAAAAACATTTTAATTCTAGTTGAATATGATTTGACTTGTACAGTATTATCCCTATGATACTCTAGTCCAACTTTCAGAACATCGCCTTTGTCTGAATTTGTAGATAACATAGGGCTTGCTCAATTAGATAACTCTGATGCAAGTTGTAATTAGGTCAGGTGTCTAATGCTGGTTAACTTTCTTAGATTTATCTTATTGGTTTTTCACAAATGGATATTCTTTGGATGTAAGCCTGATAATTTTTTTAATATGCAATACATTTTATCTGAGTACGTTTGTATATAATTATTATGGTAAAACTATTGTATGTGTTTCCAGAAATCAGGTAATGCTGTGATGGGCATTCCATATGCACTGGCAAGCCTATCATTCTGCCAGACGTTTAACTTGGATCTTCTCAAGGCGTCAGCCAATGTCACATTGGCAGAGTTGTGGCTCTCGATAGGATCTAACCATGCAAAGAGGGCTTTAACGCTAATACATGGGGCTCTTCCCATGGTTCTTGGTCATGGGGGATTGGAGCTCTGTGCTAGGGCTCAGATCACTGAAGCAAAATGCTACCTGTCAGATCCAAGCTACTCAGGTCTTTCTTAAACCCATTATACAACTTTCTTTGTATTGTTACTAGATATATGCTTATATTATGTGATGCAATTTCATTTGCAATGAGGGAGTTCGTGATGTAGGAAGGATCAAGGAAAACTTAAAAATTGAAATAAGAACACTAACGAATACTAAAATAGTAAGAACTTGCTAAGCAACATATAATAGACATGAATATCTGTATCAATGAAGAAGAAAACATAAAAATAGTTACGAAATAGACATGAAGGCCCTATTAATCACATCTGGGGTTTATGAAAGACTAGGCATCACAATTATTGTCTAGGAGTCACTCCTAGAATTTAAGAATCATTCTTTAATAAGAAAGCCTCAAACTTTCACAAATTCTTAACCTGTATAATCTCTCCCTCCCTCATATTAAAACATTCAATCCTATCTATAGAATTTGTCCTCCTAATCCTAATCCTCCTTAAATATGCAACTCAAAATACCCAAATAGATACTGAATCTTACTCTAAGAAGGATTCTTATTCTTCCCTACTTAGATCATAAATCAACGACAAACTAAATTAAAAACGCTTTCTTTTTCTAATAATTAAAAATAAAATTATTTTTTATTGTGCATTCAGTTCAACTTATTTTGATTTTTCTTCTGTTACTGTTTCTGTAGGCAGCTTGAACTTCCTTGCTTAACGTTATGACCTTCACAGATTGTTACTATGTTTTGAAACGAAACTTCTCTATTTTGTTTTGACACCACAAGTCTTTACCTGTTTTCGGTCCAATTTTGTTTCAAGAACTTTAGTCTGATGTTGGACAATGATTGCATTGTTATATATGCTCAATTTTATATGTAGTTTTTGAAGACCCCGAGGTTGTGCTAGATCCTTTGAAGCAAGCTTCAGACAAACTACAAGTTTTACAGGTAAGCCAACTCGGAATTTCTCTACTATAAATTCTGGAAGCTTACATTAAGGTGTAACAAAAAACAATAATTTCGGTTATGGCCTGTTGTAAGAATACTATTGTATGCGGACCAATAAGTTGGTTATTACTTTTTCTTTTAAGTTTTGGTTATTGTTTTTGTATTTACAAGTTCTTAGGTCATCCCTCTTTTTTGAATAATGATCCTAAAAAGGTCAAGTCATTCATTAAACATAGGAATTATGTCAAATTATCAATGGAATTTTTTATTTATAGTTTATTCAACATTATATAATTAGAATTTAATTGCTCCTTTGTTTCATTGAACAAAAACACTCTTTTCTGTTTTATATCTATATCAGTAAGTCTAAGTAAAGCTAATCATTATTGACAAGATGGCGTTGCATATTTGGACAGTATCATGACTTAGCAGCCGAAGCTTTCTATTTGATGTCAATTACATATGACAAATTGGGAGAGTTTGAGAAAAGAGAAGAAGCTGCAGTTTCATTCAAGAAACACATAATGGCGCTTGAGAATCCTGATAACGAGGATGATCCCCTGGTGAAAATGCTGTAAAGGAACATGAAGATTTTGTCATGTATATGTAAATTTGTCAGACCTTAGAGACTGTTACCTTGTACCCAATAGAATACATTTTGAATGAGAGTATTGCACCGAGAACTTCGATGTGGCAATGGGCTGGACTGAGCTCCCAAGCTTAAGTTATGGTGCGAAGCTTGAACGACTTGGAACTCGGTTTGAGGTTTGATTAAATTTTTTAATTTAGAAATAATATCATTTCCTGCTGAGTTGGATCGAGTAGTCTGAGTTTGAGTTTGAGTTTGGTTCAAAGATTGACATTAAAAAAAGACTATTGGCTTTGGGCCGGGCGTCAGTTTAATTGCCAAGATTATTGAGATCTTAATTCACAGTGCCTTGTCAATTGGATTAGCATGAAGTCAGTTCACTTTAAAGGAATATGTAGCATCTTTTGGAAAGGATTGCTAGTTTTTAATGGATACTTCTGAGGTTTAAAAGTTTAATGAGTTAACCGTGCTCCTGAAGAAAATGGTTTGATAGAATAGAGTAAATAGTTTTTAAACTATTTTTTCATTGTCTTTCTTTATTCTGTTCCTCTACCGATTTTTTACAAATTAATTGGTTTATAAAATCAGCACGAGGTGTTAAACAGCCAAAATTGATGTAACTGATGTTGATATTTTATTTTTACTTCATGCATCTATGTAACTGTTCAAGTTTGTTGTTTTGGTGAGGGAGTTTTGAAGGCCCAAAACATTCTTTTATAGCTTGAGTGAGTTTTTGTTTTCAAAGGGAAGTTACCTTGCTAGTTAGTCCGTGAATTGAGAAAAGATGAAGATGAAATTAAGGAATGTGATAAAATGGAGTCTTTATAAATGACTTTGTGAGGTATACATTTATCTCTATGTTCTGATCGTGTAGTTAGGTTACTAATCTTTGGTTTTAGGTTTTAAATGTTGTTGGAGAGCCTAGTTTCTAAGGATAAGGGATTGGGACTTCTGTAATTAGAATCTCTTCTTCTTCCCCAAACCTATGGACAGATAGAGTGATTGGAAGATTTGCAGTTTTGTCAACTTCTACACAGATTTTTGCAAATTCTATCCTTTTCATACTTGCTGTCTATTCATCCAAAATTAGATTTTCAATTGAACTTGCTTGGTAGCTCAATCCCATGGTAGAACATACTTATTTACAATTCAATCATAAGTAAATAAATTCACTTCCATCAAATATTAGGTGTGAATGTTGATTTAATACATTTCTTAGTATTGACGTGTATTATCAACATAACTACTGTACATGGATGGACATGGCCCGTGAAAGTACAAAAAACACTTGTACATGATTAACCTATTTCATAACAGTCAATATTGCAATAAACCGTAGATGTATGATGTAGTTGTGGCTAATATCGGCAAGTACAGGTCGATCCTACGAAAACTATGAATACTAGTAATTACCCTTCCTCTATTCTCTAGCGTATAGATTGAATTTAGATTTTTAATAAAAAGAAAATAAAAACTAAACAATTAAAGAATTAGGAAATGATAATGAATGCAAAGATAATGGAATTCACTTAGAAAACTATCATTTATCATAAATTATTATCTAGTTTCGAATCCCCCTAAACCCTTAACAGATTAATTTTTTTATTATGTAATTGTTTTGTTGATGTATTGGAACGTAGAGACTGCTATAGTATGCTAGTAGCTAACCTTGAGTCTACTAACAACTAATCCTAAGGTCTCTAATTGAATTACTCAAGTTAAATAGGGATGGCTATGGGCCAACCTTGCCAATTATTTTAAAAAAGAATTTTAAAATTAAAAAAATAAAATAACTTTTTTCAATTGGATTCGAGTCTAGCTTGCCCAGGCCCAAGTTTAATTGAGGCCCAACTCTTTTAAGTAAAACGATGTTGTTTTACTTAAAATAATTGGGTCTCGAGTTAGTCTGGGCCTGGGCCCGACCCATGGGCTGGCCCATTTAAAACAACTAAATTTAGGCCTATAGGCTAAAAATTGACATCCTTAAGGTTAAATCTTGTAGGATTGCATTACCAATTTATGAGTCCCTCTATTAGGTTTGACTCTAATCCGGAATATTTATGTTATCCTATCTCTAAGGGCAATCAACTCCATCTAATTACGGTAGATCTACTCACACTAGGATTTCTCAATCTTTACATATGAAATCGGATTATGATCTAATATTCTCAGGTTATTAGAACATAAATAAAATGTGTAATTACATCACAATATGTCAAACAACCAATTGCATTAACAAAAGAATCAAATCATATCAAAGTACTAACATAAGGTTCATCTAACCTAAATATTAACATCCTATTATTATCAAACACGAAATTAAACATACAATGAAAGAAAAACGAATTGAAAAATATGGAATCATGATTTTGAGATCTCCCTAATTTTCTTTTATCAAATTTTCTTGCAATGTAGAGGTTTAATCTTATATTCCAATGGATCTTTCGATGAAATCTTTGTGTTTTCCACTTATCTGGACTAAAATTGCACTTAGAGAACAAGTCCTACTTCTGGAAATCGCCTCCTAACATCTCCTATTAGTGCCAGTCACTTCTTCCTTTTTTGTACCCCTAAATTGTCACTTTATATTAAATTCTAGGTTTTTGGGTTATATACGATCTCTTACACGATAGTGCATCGAACTATGCTTAATCAGAATTTGCTGCATATTGCGAAAATGCATGAGGCATGCTAAAGTGCACGGTCATGCACTCTTTCCCTATTGTTGATTCTCTATTTTACGCTACGTTTTTGTCCAAATTCTTGTTCTTTAAGTCTGTAAAGGCAATTATACTCTGTAAGCACACTTGAAACAAATTAAGTATACTAAAAGTATAACATATCAGGCAAGAATACATTAAATATGGGATAAAAATATAGTCAATTCATCATTTATCAGTACACAATAGAAAAGCCATGTCATTTATCCCCCATTCTACTATTTCAACTAATGAAATAACTTAAGATACTTGATTCATCTAAGAAATTAATCAATATATCAATATTAACCTTTTCCAGTCTTATCTACAACAAAAGTTAAATGTGATGGCTTCTTAGAAAACCAAGAAATTATGTAGCAATGGGAGCTTTGTAATGTCCGAAAAATCTTGATTTTATGAGTAGTATTTTTCAGACCATGAATAGTGACACTCGAGACCTAAACTGCACTTTATTTTATTTGGCATTGGATAGTATTATTTAAGGGCATCCCGATGATCAAATTTAACATACCACTCCCATAGAGCATATACCTCACATACCGAAGGATATTCAAGAACATACTCTACGAGAACGACACTTTAAGATGATCAAATCAACTCACTTAAGGCATCAAACATGTTACAAGCATTTCCAAAGTCATTTTGTTCCATTTTTATTCACAAACATATAGAGTCACAAATGTCATTACATTTCAAATTTCACATGTATATTGTACAATAGTTGAGAGATACAATTCTCGATACACAATAATTAAAGACATTTATAGGTACAACTGATCCCGACACTGAACCAAGTCCAAATGCAGAAGCTACTTCAACTAGACTAGCTAGATCTCCTCTGAACTTGAAAGTCAACATTGTAATTTTGATGAGTTTGCGAGCTTAATGAGTAAACTATCGTCGATGTACTCACTCAAGTCAGAACACAAGACAAGTATAAATCCCAAGTCAACAGATGTATCACCTCATTCAGTATTGAATACTAGATCATAATATACATGATATTTCAACAAGCACATCATGAATACAAACATTTCATATCATCATTTTAGAATAAACCAATCATTCATATAATACATGTCAATTTATATATGTAAATACGCATGTGACTTCACTTTCATTTTGTTCTTTGTTGTAACCGAGTGCCTATTTACTGTCCCGTATCCCTTGTGGATACCGAGCTCATTTCATATATTATCCCGTACCCATTGTGAATACCAGACTCATTAATAACTGAGCCTATGGCTCTTTGTGCACATTCCTGAGCTTAAAGCTCCTTTTCACGCTGGTCACTCTAGTTACAACTCCTTTATTTGATCATGCATATCATTGTGATTAAATGCATTAACTCACATATGCCATGTTTCATTACCTTTCATTCCTGTATGCTTCTGTCACACGTATCATATTCATCGGACAATTCAAATTCATCTTTTCACACATTTCATATTCATTGCAACATTTCACATTCAATTGTTCACACATTTCATATTCAGCATACAAATCATACAGAAGCACATATAATTAAGTTTACACATCTAGGTTAACTTACAATACGCTTCCTGGCTTGAAATTTTACTTCTATGAGGAGATGAAACGCCATGTTCCAGAGGAGAATAAGAAACATATTACAGTGAAA
>JANIJF010000007.1:9717593-9729657 GCA_024520955.1 Erythroxylum bequaertii
AGATGTGCTAAATAATGTCCTAGTGCTGTTCTTTATTCTGTCAAGGTTAGAATCATCCTCTTTCTTTTGCTTCTTTGATTTTGCTTGTATCATACAATGATGCAGATCCGAAGTCCTAAGTGTTGTCATTCGCCCCTCAAATCAACTAAGGATCACTTTCTTAGAGGTTTGTGTAGCAACAATCTCTTTAAATCCTATTAGATTCCTCGGAGCTGTTTTCTATTGTTTGTTGTCATAATACTTTTGTCAGTCTATATAATATCCTTTTCTTCTTTTATACATGACATTTTAAGATTGAAATTCTGCTGTATTCTTTTTAAATGTTAACCATTTGTCATGCAATTTGATGACATATAGAACCTAGTTTATATCACACTTTGACTGACATTTGAGCTTTCATGCGATAATGTATCGTTATTTGTGAACTAAGGCTCTGATATCAATTTGATAAAGAATTAATAGGAGAGATATCAAATTACTAACTAAAACTCATAGAACTTAGGAATTTTGAACTTGTTACAGATTGTATAGATTATATAAAAAAGATTATATAACTTAAAGCTTGATTATAGGGATTTCATTACCTAATTAGTTGTTGATTAGCTAGTATACGCATATGTATACTTTATACAAAAATATCAATACATATATATACCTTTCTTTGTAATTTTATGGTATCAGAATTAGGTTTTGCCTAGTGAGCAGAAATCTAGGTTTTCTTCTTTCGCTTGAGTTTTGTTTAGAGAGTAGGATGTGAACCAATTCGGGCCCAGATACTCGGTGGCATCGAACTCCCATCACTTGTTGAGATGTATTCACAAATATCTCGATCCTTGAAGGGGCCAACACAAGAAAGTGGTGACAAGTTTGCTCTAAATGTTCATAATAGTGGAAGAGGTAATGGAGGACGAAGTAACCATGTGGCCGTGGAGGAAGGGGTAGAGGAGGCCAAAGGAAATGTGATCACTGTGCAAGGATGGGCATGTTCGGGACTATTATTGGGACTTACACCCATAATTGCGCCCGAAGCCCTCATAGTTTGCTAATATTGTGGAGGTTTCTAGTGGTTTTGCCTCAACTAGTGCAAACAAGGTAGTTTCTGAAGAAGAATATGCAGCTTTTGTCCAATATCAAATGGCCAAGTAAGCAACCACACCAATAGCATCATTTGCTCATTTAGGTAATTACTTAACTTGTATATCATCCTTTGTTAAACCTTAGGTTATAGATTTAGGAGTCATTGACCATATTATAGTTAAACTAAATTTTTTGATCAAGTTACCAAACTCACATCAACTTATTGTTGCTAATGGTTCCACTACTAGTATAATTGGGTTGGCATTGAATTTTCTTCTCCTTCAATGATGTTATCAGCAACATTATATATTCCAAAATTTCTGTTCAACTTAATGTCTGTTAGAAAACTAACCAAAATTTTGAATTGTTCTGTCTCCTTTTTCTCTGATTCTATTGTTACCTAGGAGCTGAAGACAAAAAAGATGGATGGAGGAACGTGTGAATATGAAGGTCTCTACTATTTTGACAGTTGTTCAATCGCATGTTTAGCTGTTGCTTCACCCCTCTCAATCCATATTCGCCTTGGTCATCCATCCATCCAAAAATTTAAAAAATTGATTCTAAATTTGAATTCAGATCTTCATTTACATTGTGAGTCTTGTTAATTTGGAAAACATCATCATGTTGCTTTTCCATCTAGAGTTAATAATAGAGTCGAAAGCTCTTTTTTGTTAGCTCATTTTGATATTTGGTCCATCTCATGTACCTCGAAATTTGGTTTTTGGTAATTTGTTGTTTTCGTTGATAATTGGTCTAGAATGACTTGGTTATATCCAACGAAAGAACGTTTTGAATTGTTTTCTATTTTCTAATCCTTTTGTTCTTAAATCAAAACTCAATTTGGTCATCCTGTTCGTATCCTTAGAAGTGATAACGCTAAAGAATATTTTTCTGAATCCTTAAGTTTTACATAAGAATTGTGGTATGATTCGCCAATCGTTTTTGTTCTCAAACACCACAACAAAATGATGTTGTTGAAAGAAAAATCGGACATGTAATAGAAGTTGCTCAATCCTTACTAATTGAGATGAAGGTTCTCAAAGATTTTTGGAGTGATGTTGTCCTCACTGCTTGCTATTTGATTAACAGAATGCCATCCACCACTTTCAAAGGTCAGATCCCTCATATCCTTATGTTTCCTAATAATCCTTTGTTTCTCCTTTTGCCTCATATATTTGTTCTTTATTATCAAACCTAGATTTTGTGTCTATCCCTAAGAGTATAACAGAGGCTATACAAAACCCTATGTGGAAGCAAGCTATGCAAGAGGAAATAGATACTTTATGGTCAAATGACACCTAGAAGCTTGTTACTCCTCCTCCTGATGCCTCAGTTGTTGGTTGTTGGTGGGTATATACCATTAAGACTCTTGCTGATGGATCAACCGAACGACTCAAGACTCGTCTTGTTGCTGAAGGATATACACAAGTCTCTAGTATTGATTATTCTGAAATCTTTTCTCTTGTGGAAAAAATGACATCAGTCCGTTTTTTTATCTCCTTAGCCGCAACTTATTCTTGGTCACTCTACCAACTTGATATTAAAAATGCATTCCTGCATGGTGATGTAGAATAAACAATTTATATGGAGCAACCTCTAGGGTTTGTTGCTTAGGGGAGTCTAAGAAAGTTAGCCTATTGAAGAAATCTTTGTATGGTTTAAGAAAATCTCCTAGAGCATGGTTTGGATGGTTTAGTCTAGTTATAAGGAAATTTAGTCTCAAGCAGTTTGGAGTAGACCATTCAGTGTTCTATCAACACACAGGATTTGGTAAAATTCTATTGATCGTATATGTTGATGATATTGTTATTACTGGCAATGATCAAAATGGAATTCACAGATTGAAGGAAATTCTGCAACAACATTTCCAAACAAAAGATGTTGGTCTATTGAAATATTTTTTGGGAATCGAAGTTGCAAGATCTAAAGATGGTACGTGTCTCTCTCAACACAAGTATGTTCTTGATCTCCTTGAAGAAGCTGGCTTGTTGGGATGTAAGTCGGTGGATTCTTCAATCGATCCCTGCATCAAACTTGAAGCAGACCAAGGAAAACTCTTGAAAAATTTAGGAAATTATACGAGACTGATTGGGAAATTAAACTATCTGACGATTACTAGGCTTGACATTTCATTTAGAACAAGTGTGGTGAGTTAATTTATGCAATCCCTTCTTACCAACCATTGGAATGCAGCTATTCGAATCTTGAAATACCTCAAGCACAATCTTGGCAAAAGACTCTTATATAAGAACCATTTGCATTGTTTAGTTTAGGCCTATAGTGATCTTGATTGGACTAGTTCTAGGATTGATCGACTATCTACTATAGGGTATTGCATGTTTGTTTGTGCCAATCTAATTTCATGGAAGACCAAGAATTAGACAATGGTTTCTTTTTCAAGGGCATAATTATAATATGGTGCCATAGCTTATACAACTCGAGAATTTCTTTGAGAAAACATATGTTGCAAGAACTTGGATTTCAACAAACACAACCTATGGAGCTAATGTGTGATAATCGAGCAACCATTTACATTGCTTTTAATTCTGTTTTTCATGAAAGGACAAAACATATTGAGGTAGATTGTCACTTTGTTAGAGAGAAGGCGCAACAAAATGTGATAAAAACCAGTCATGTGAAGTCTAAGGATCAGCTGATTGATCTATTCACCAAGTCTTTGGTTGGAAGTCGTGTAATACAATTGTATATCAAGCTTGGAGCTTATGATATTTATGCTTCAACTTGAAAGAGAGTGTTAGATATTATGATTTGATGAAGAGGATTTTTAGGAATTATGATTGTGATTTGATTGAGTATTTTTATAATTTTAACTTACCTTATGTGAATTAGATAATCTAGCATATAAAGGGAGTGGGAGCTACTGATTTCAACAAGCTCTCACAATTCCTCTTGTCTCTTCTTAATTCATATCAGCTAGTTTACCTATTTTATCTCTATGAACAAAAGGGTCTGACTGTGACTGATGTGATTCCTGTGATGTTTAATATCACATAATATAAGTTGACTAATCTCAATTATTTAGAGTAGTGTAAGACTATTTGGATTTATCTAAGGAGCATTTCCAAGGACCTTCACCTCATTCATGATCTAATATTAACCCATACTTGTAAGGAAATGCCCTGAAATGATGTTCAATTAATCTTACAAATCAAGAATTCTATCGAAAATAAAGTCTTCAGTCTAATTAATCACGTGTATCAAAGAATTGGTGAAGTATTTAAGGGATTTTTCCATGCTTGATAGCAAAATCAATCTCTTGAAGTTTATTTTATGATTTTCAACAAGGCTTATGAAGAATTAAATGTTTTGCTACTTTTTAGTCCTGACGTCAAAGTTTAGTGACTTTAGCGAGTTCAATGAGAACAAATGTCAATGATGAGCTTCTTATGTTCAAATAAAGACAAAATGGTACTGTTTATACTTTGTGAAGTGATAATTTTAAAGAACATGTTTTCACATCGTTCCAAACATACATGTTCTAGAATATCATATTTTTCCATTTCGTTCCAAACCTACATGATCTAGAATGATATTCTTCATCGATTCTCATATGTTGACACATCATCTCAAAATAGCGTGGCTAAAAAAAATTGACCTGTCCTTAAAATTGTTAGGGTACTTTTATTCCATATACACGTTCCAAAATAGTTTTAGGTTGATGTAGTCTCCATAACCTGTTTTTTGATCAAAAGCATGCCTTTATCTGCTCATCATGGTGGGATTCCTTGTAATATTCTTTTTTCTATTAAACCCTTGTTCCGTATTACGCCACAAGTATTTGGTAATATTTGTTTTGTTCTTGATGTTCATTCTCAAGTAATTAAGTTATATTCCAAATCTTTAAAATATGTTTTTCTGGGCTACTCTCATTTACAAATAGGGATCAGTGCTATTGTCCTAATTTTAGCAAATATCTTGAATTAGTTGATTTTATTTTTTTGGAACACATTCCTTTCTTTCCTACTTCTTCAATTTGTAATAAGGAGGAGGATGATCTATTAGTTTATGAGATTATATATTAGACCAATAATATTACCTGTACACGTGATATGTAACCAAAACCACAACCACAACCACAACCACTGCCTATTCATTTGGTCTATTCTAGAAGACAGGATCATTCCGATACAAGTTTGGTACTTAACTCTTTTTTGACATCAAATCCAACATCCGATGATCCTCACTTATCTTATTTTCCTTTTTATTTCTTATGATCACTTTTCCTCTTGTTATTTTGTTGCCTCACTTGATTTTGTGTCTCTTCTAAAAACTGTTCATAAAACCTTAACCCATCTTTGCTAGTTTGATGCTATAATAAAGGAGATAAATGCTTTATACTAATGTTTCGTGGGATTAGTGAACTTACTTCTAAGAAAGAAGGCTATTGGATGTAAATGGGCGTTGCATTCAAAGTCAATTACGACAGATATGTGGCTATTTTAAAGCTCACCTTGTGCCAAAAGGCTATACTCAGATTTATGGTGTGAACTATTCTGCTACTTTATCTCTTGTAGCTAAATAGACCTTTATTCATCCATTCATTTCTATGGAAACTACTTATGATTGACCCTTACATCAATTAAACATTAAGAATGCCTTCTTACATGGTGACCTTCATAACGAAGTATATATGGAGCAATCATTTGGGTTTGTTGCTCGGGGGAAGTATGGAAAGGTTTGCCATCTTCAAAAGACATTACATAGTTTAAAACAAAGTCTCCATGTTTGGTTTGAAAATTTTAATTAGATAGTGAAAAAGTTTGGCTTGAATAAGAGTAAATTTGACCACTTGATTTGCTACAAACATTATGTATATGGTATAATTCTCCTTGTTGTGTATGTGGATGATATTGTTATTACTAGAAGAGATACTATAGGCATTTCATCTTTGATGTCCTTTCTTCACATTCAGTTTCATATGAAAGATTTAGGGTTTTGAAATATTTTTTACAAGTAAAGGTAACAAGAAACAAGAAAGATATGTTCTTGTTTTAAAGGAAATATGTACTTGATCTATTAATAGAGATTGAAATTTTAGAGCTGAGCCAATTAGTGCTCTAATGCTCCCTAATTTATAGTTCACCAAAGTTGGAGACTTTTTAAAGACCTTGGGAAATATAAGAGATTGGTTGGACAAGTGAACTGGCTTATAATAACTCATTCAGTTAGTATTATAAGTCAATTTATAGCTTCTCTAACCATTCATCATTGAGTTGTCCTAGAACAAATCTTTTGTTACTTAAAGGAGCTCCTAGTCAAGGTATATTGTATGAAATTCTTGAACATATTCATATTGAATATTTCTTAGATGTTGATTGAGTAGGCTTTAAGGTTGACTGAAAATCTACTATTGGCTATTGTGTTTTTGTTGGAGAAAATATAATCTCATGACTAAGTAAGAAGTAAAATATTGTTTATATATTCTAAATATAGGGTTATGATAGAGTCAATGTATGAGATAATGTGAAACATCATGTTGCTTAATGGAACTTTTGGTAAAAAATTATTGCCAACACAAGTTTAGAACACTGTACTATGTTTAGGTAGTGTTGGAGTAGTAGCTCCTTTGTCTTACATTTGAGGGTTTATCTTGAGAATATGGGTCTTAAAGTCATAAGCACAATTTTGCATACAAGCTGTGTTGAGGAACATGAGTCCCTATTTGTCCCATATTCTTTATATAGCAAATTATCTTAAGAAGCATAATGCAATTGGATGGAACAAAGGGCCATGTTTGGGCCATGTTTCTTCGTATGCCAAATTGTTGAAGAGGTAGAATGCAACGGTGTGCTGCATGGATCAAAATATGATCTTATGTTTAGGCCATGTTACTAAACATAAGACTATGTTCAATTTGTGTTCAACCAAAACCATTCCAACTTGGCTTCAACTTGTTTGAATTTGTTCTTGCTTTATTGGGTTGCTATAATAAAGCTTAAAAACTAAATATAAATCATGTTAAGTACCAAATCCTTTAGAAATCATCCAAACACATGCACAATACTTTTAAATCATGCTAAAAACACATTGTAATTAACACTTATCAAATTCCTTCACACTTAAGTATTTACTTGTCCTCAGACAGATTAGTCTCAGCACTCTTAACGTAAATTAAGTGGTAACACCAAGAAAGAATTTAGCAAAATAATCACATTAATCAATAATTTTATCATTCATTCAATTGCAAAGTTCATCAAATTGCTGGGCATTTAGCTACTTGCATCAAGTCATAAATTATTTCAATTTACTCTACAATCGTCCAAACTTTAACTTAATCTAAAAATGTCAACCTAATGCAGAAAATTAACATACATGAGAAGATACTTCAACTTCCAAACATTTTTATATCCCTTATTGAAAAAAAGTACTACACAAACTTTAAATTAATGCACGAGTATTTAGAAGGTTGTTTGGAAAGTCACTTAAACCTTTTAATGTTAAGGTAAATATCTTGTCATGCATACCCCTTATTACTCAATTAGGTGACTATTTCAAATAAGTACTAGTATCACTCTTTAACTCCAACTTTTTGACTTGGTTTGAAGTCAGCGGTATTTAATGCTCACTTATTCAAACAAAATATTTTTCTTTTTCTTTTTCTCTTTTTTGTTGTGAGATAATGAAATGCTTAAAAAATTCACTTCTAACCCAATTATATATATAAATTACGAAAAAGGTATCATAGTGTAAACCATGTATCAATTTCTTAACCATCAGTGTGATGACTATTTGCCTAAACAAATCAAATCATAATCATAAACAAACTTATAATGAATTCAAGAATCAAGATCAAAGAGAATAAATAAAATCAAGCAATATTTCACATAAGTTACATCTCTAACCCTAACTAAGAATTTAGTTTGTACTAGAAATACGGAAATCAACAATAAAGAAGAAAGAAAACAAAACAAAAAGGATTCATTCTCATTGTTCTTGAAATCTTGATGTTTTTTATTTGAATCTCGATGAAATCTTGAATTTTTTCCTAGGTTGTCCCTTCATTGTCTCAAGAAGTTCTAATTTGGCTCCCTTTTTCTTCATTTTTGACTCTAGCCCTCTTTTTTTTCCCTTTTATAACATGAAACCCTAGAATTTTCGTATTTTGATGCCAGCACGGTATTGTATTGCTTGACGCCTTTCTCTGAAACTTTTCATAAAAAATCATTGCCAACAGATCCAAGACACGATACTGTGTCTTGGGTTAGTAGCTCCTTTGTCTCGCATTCTAGGACTCACGGGAATACGGGTTCATGTATAGGTTGTTTGGAGGAACATGGGTCCCTATTTGACTTGTATTCTTCATGTGGCAAATTATCCTAAGAAGCAAAATGTACTAGGGTGGAATATGGGACTGTGTTTGTATCATGTTTATTCATGTACTAAGTTGTCGAAGAGATAAATGCACCATTAGGATATACAAGTTAGAACACAGTCTTGTGGTTAGGCCGTCTTATTGAACATAAGACTATATTCAACTTGTGTTCATCTAAAATCTCTAACTTGCTCGAATTCATTCCTTATTCATTGGAGTACAACAATAAGGCCTTTAAACAAACTATAAACAATGTTAATTATCAAATCCAATAAAATCTAACAAACACAAGCAAAATAATTTCATAGCACTTATCACTCTAAATGTGGCTCGAGTTAATTATATTTGTAACAAGTTGGCAATGATTTATCTATGCTCTAACTTGAGGGGGAGTGTTAAAATTCTATAGATTGTATAGATAAGATTGTATAACTTAAGGTTGATTATAGGTGCTTCATTACCTAAATTCGTTGTTGATTAGCTAGTATAAATATGTATATTCTGTACAAAGATATCAATACATAGAAATACCTTTTTTATTTTTAGATAACTGTTAGAATTTGCTAAACGTTTTGGAATTTTGAGTTTCAGGTCTGAAATTTAAGTAAAAGTTGTTGAAATCGCAGATTTGGATTGATGGAAACCAAGGCTGGAAATTTGTTGGAATTTTAGTAAAGAAAACAAACAATGGGTAGTTCTAGAAACCCCTCTTAGGATAGGAAACTAGAAATCACTCCTAGGCTTAAATAATTACTTTTAGAAGAAAGTATTATAACTTCTAATTGAAAGCTCAAAATTTATAGAGAAAATTCAGACTTGGTATATTGAAGTATTGTGTACATAAAAGTTCTTGAAACCATTATTTTAGTAATAAATCCAACGTAGAATTGAATCATACTAAGATAAGGATATTTATCCTAAAATAAGTTTAGGTTCTAAATAAATTATGATAGTTAAATGTTAATCCCTATTTAGTAAGGAATACCTAGTATAAAATATAGCCTTTGTTATACTTGCTTACACATCAACTCTCACTGTTCATTCCACGAAATTAAAACTTGTGGTGGAGTGATTTTTCCTTGTATTTCGTTTATAATCTCTAAGCTCTATTCTGTCAATATTTCACCTAAGAAACTTGGTATGATCTTTTCTGATGAACGTGGGCTTTGGTTCTCTCTTTTGGTGGGCCATATAGGAGGCTCTTACAGTGTTGTCATGGTTGATTGAGAAAGATCAACCCTAAATGCAAGATCCATGACTTGTTAGGGAAATCTACCAGACCACCTTTGCGAAATACTCAATCTAATTGTACTTGCCTTTTCATTACCCTCCCCCTCGACATGGGAGCATGTTGATCTATTTGGATAAAATAGAATTTTCTAGATTGCTTAGTAGTACCTTCGTTGGTGATAACTTTGGTCAATTTGAGATCTCAGATAATAGCCGTCTGAGGAACTCATCTGCTTATGGAACCTTGGACAGGCTAAAGATATCACTGATTTAGGTTCACTGAAGGAGGCAGCAAAAATTTTTGTCCCAGGTCTGTTTATTTTTCAAATACCAGAACTTCTGCAATGTTCATCCTCAAAAGGAGAAAATTTATGAAAACATATGGCTTTCTTATGGTTTACACAAAGATTTACGCACTCCACCACTTTCTTGCTTTTCAATTGTTGCTTTGAAGGGGAAAAAAGTAGGAGGAAGTGATTTGACTAAAAGTTTATTTCAAACTTGTTTCTATATCTCTGGTTTCTAAAATTGCAGTATGCTACAATTGCAGGTGGTGCAACTATATACTCTGCCAGAACTATAAGGATCAAAGAAGATGAGGGTTTCAGGTAAGAATTAAATAATGTTCATTCAAGGTTTGCTGGAGCTTTTAAGCAACTGCTCTCTTCAGATTTGAACAGCATGGTCAGAGATATAACAATATAGAAGATTTCCGGAAGATTTCCGAGTAGGATCTATGCTTCATAAACAGAGATGCCTGTTGTGAACATAACACTGAAAATAATTTGCCCCAAGTAAACTCAACAAATCAACGACTATTAATAATATATCTTGTTTGAAAAGATTTGTACTTAAAGCAGGATTATAATTGCTATCTGTATCGAACTGTTCTCTCATACGTGCATTTTTGTGGATTGATTCATTTCAGGAGTTACTACTTTTATGAATTTGGTAGAGATGAACAGCATGTGGCATTGGTAGCTGCAGTCGACAGCGGAAAGGTTGAAATACACCCCTGTCAGTTTCTAAAATTGATGATACAATCAGTCATCTTTGATAAGAAGCATTCTTCTATAACTCCATGATAATATAAGCGAAGCACAAAGTATTACCATTGTGGAAACCACGATTACCTGAACTCAAGCCCAATTATGTTTAAGCAATTGTCCCTGGTTCCACTTCTAAAAATTTTTAGCGGTTTTCTTGTAGACAATTATTGCTGGAGCAACTGCTCCACAGTCCAAATGGGATGATGATGGCGTGAAGCTTCGGTCTGCTGCTATATCCCTCACAGTTCTGTAGTCGCCTACCTGATATCTTATTTTGCAGGTTTGTGAATCATATGGTTTCCATGCTAGCTGTGCAGTTTATACAAACATATCAGGTGACGTAATTTTGTTCTTGTAGTAACTGGTAGTTGATGTCTCCTAAGAGAAGTTTAGGTTGTCACTCATTTCAGGCTTTGTTTTACTTAAATAGTTTTTTTTGTCCTAATCGGTGTCCTGTTGTGCGGAATCAAACTAAAATGTAGTTCTATGGCCCCAAGAAATGTCCTTGTTCTGCTGGTCTGACTTTGAAACTGAAGTATTGTATGGATGATTTTCTCTAGGTTGACGCCAAATATGAAAATTTGGATCCTGATTGCTGCTAAGCTACCAGCCTTCTTTTCATTTTCTTTTGGTTAAATACATCAATTCTTGTGGTATTATGGATCTTAAACTAGCACCTTATGCTACCAAGTTACTTTTAATGTTTATTGTTTCAGTTTCATTCGACTTATTTGGCAGAATTCTGAATATAATATCCTCATGCAAGAAAATCTGTGCTGTTGGTTAGTAGCATTCATAAACCAATAATCAGAATTAAGTTACTATAATTGATACAGTACATTCATAGGTACCAAACTTGTGAATTTTATAGCACAAGGATCCTTGAAGCTAATTGAGATGATCTTGTACTAGACAAGTCATTTGGAAAAAAACATATCACTCTGCTTATTTTATCAATTTATTCTTGTTATTCTTTTTTTGTCCTTGATTTCAAGCCTCTAGCACTTTAATGTTGTTTATGCTGCATCAGGTTCATCTAAACGCAGAACAAGGTGTATACTGGATTGGGTTTGATAGTATTTGTTATTTGCTCATAATGGCATTGCCAGCGTAATGCTGCTTGCTCCGTTTAATGACCTAAAAACCAGCCTGAGTGAGAGTGGAAGTTTTGATTGAAGAAGAAGTGAGTTTTGTGATTGTATATAGGAAATGATTGGTCAGATGCTCGAGATTTTGACTGGAAAACACTGCCTTAAACTTGCACACCATTACTTATGATGCGGAACCCCAAGAACCTAAATCGACCCTTAGAACTCGTTACCAATCAAATCAGAATTTGTTTCTCAACAAAGCAATCAGGTTAAGATTTGTTCTT
>JANIJF010000007.1:10141822-10152237 GCA_024520955.1 Erythroxylum bequaertii
AGTTAACAATTATGTAGACCTTCCAGTTGGATATTTTTTCTTTCAAATGCTTTGGACTTTACCATGGTTTCTTACTTCTAATGTTAACTTATTTGTAGAGGTATTGATATGAATAGTCCTCATGGTATACCTGTTGACTTCTTGGATCGATTGGTTATTATCAGAACTCAAATTTATGGTCCTGCTGAAATGATACAGGTTGTGCCAACTGAAGTGTTTATTATGCCTTCTATGGATCAACTTTTAAAATCTAAAACATATCTAAAATGCCGCCTTGTTCATTGGGCAGATATTAGCAATTCGTGCCCAGGTGGAGGAATTGTCCCTTGATGAAGAAAGTCTTGCATTCTTGGGAGACATTGGACAACACACTTCCTTGAGGTTTTTTCTAGTGAAGTCATTACGAGTTGCAGTTTATTCTCGATCACATGACCAGCATATTCAATCATGAATTTTGCAGGCATGCAGTTCAGCTGTTATCACCTGCCAGCATTGTGACAAAAATCAATGGTAGAGACAAGATTTGCAAGGTGAGTTTTGCCGTAGAACATGATTGGTTCTTGTTATAGGGTAGAACTTCAAGGTCTTCCTGACTGCTGCAACACATATGCTGTGACTGCTTGGATGAAATTTTCTTTTTGGTGAATACAGAGAATTTCATGTTTATTTTGCTTTCCCGTACAGGCTGACGTTGAGGAAGTAAGTGCACTATATCTAGACGCCAAGTCTTCAGCAAAGCTACTTCAAGAGCATCAGGAGAAGTATATATCATGATTGGAAAGCTGCTATTGCTATTGAGGAGCTCACACCTATAACTCATGTAATGGTTTTTGGAATTACTGAAATGTATGCGGACTGCCCATGATGCGTTTTAAGGATGTAATCCTGTCTACAAAAATACAGAGAATTTCATGTTTATTTTGGTTTCCCGTACAGGCTGACGTTGAAGAAGTAAGTGCACTATATCTAGACGCCAAGTCTTCGGCAAAGCTACTTCAAGAGCATCAGAAGTACATATCATGATTGGAAAGCTGCTATCGCTATTGAGGAGCTCACACCTAGAGCTCATGTTTTGTTTTTTCGAATTACTGAAATGTCTGCGGACTGCTCATGATGCGTTTTAAGGATGTAATCCTGTCTACAAAAATTGAAATTAATTGCTCTTGTCCTGGCTTCTTTACATGTGATTCATAGCCATTAAAGAATTGCCAGAATACCGAGATTGTTAGGTTTTGTATCAAGAAGCATTCTAGAAGAGTATGTTACGAATGATTAACCACCGTACGCAACAAATGAAGTAGAAAACAGAAACCACGTCGAAGGGACAGCAACAACAATCAGAAGTAAAACGCGTCGTTATGTGTAACAGTCATAACAGACTGAAACACATGCCTTAAGCTTAAAGGCTCAACTACTGTTTATTAGCCTTGTTAATTCTTTTAACATTTATAAAATTACTCTTACAGGGCAAACTCTAATCAACGAATATATTATAATTATACCCTATGGAAGTGGAGACAGACTTCGTAAGGCACTTCGATTGCTAAAAGTCATGAAACAAGCTACCTGCACTATGTATCGCTTCATAATCACCAAAACTAATCTTGTTTCGTGTTGATCAACAAATACGGTCAATATGGATTAGTACTACAAAAGCAAACTGAGGTCACCGGCATCCCAGCTCAGCTCTTCCTTCAGTGCTAATGGTGGTATTTGTGCAAAGCTTCTGAAGATCAATGTAACCTATGATGGTGTCCTCAAAAACAGCATTTTCCAAATGAGCTTCATCAAATGTAGAGCCAGATAACACAGTATTCTTAAAGATAGCTCCTTCAAGTTCGGCTTTCCCAAAATTAACCCGATCCAAAACAGCATTGGAGAAGTCCACACCTAGAAAGAATTGTGGCAGTGTGTTATCCAACATTTGATTATTGGCCTTCGTGCAATTTGGTTTTCTCGGAAAAAAAAAAACGTAAAATGAAAAACCAACCCTACTGCCAATAGATTGAAAACTGAAATTTTGTCTATGCTTATGTTCAAAGACTACAGATATTACAAAATTATAGTTTTCCTTTTCAACACCTTCTACCCTGACCTCTCAAACATCCTACTATGAATGATCCCAGTTCCTGTTACACATAGTCATCAAACCAGACGAAGCTAACTCAGGCATCTATATGATATACCTGATATTGCTTTCAGCTAACAACTACAATTCATTTTATTTTTCTTTAATAGATAAACATATTATTTTCATGACCTTCATCATCTCTACAAGAAAATAGACATTTAAATAAGGAGCAAAAGTTAGGAAGTTTCAATTTTTAATAAGGTTTATTGTGTGTTTACGATGTATGTCATTGCATACTTACATCTATCAGCTAAATGCACTTGTGTGTCAAGATACCAGTGAACCAATTATTGATCAACCAGAAAGTATCTACTTCATAAGCTGTTCATGTGCAAGAAATACGTTGATTATCAATCTATGAAAATGAACCAAGGTATTTTATGTTTCCCTCTAGTAAGACTTTAAACACATATCAAAACCATTTGGTGATGGAAAATAATACAAGCAAATGCATATATCAAACAATGAAATGATAAGTTACCTTTGAAGCTAGCTCCAACAGCATAAGCCTTGGACATTACTACTTCTGTCATGTCAGCACCATCAAACTTGGCATCAGACATAAGTGCAGCTGCAAGTGACTTCCCCTTCAGATTGGACTTGTCATTTGTATAATCACAAAATCGAAGATCTATTGGCTTGTCATAAACACCATTTGCTTGGCCAATTGTGTTTCCCACAAATGCTCGCTCACATCGATTAGGCTCCGTTGATAATGGGGGCAACCTCTGCAAGTTAACCATCACATTTTGAATGCTGTGAAGGCAAGTAAATTACAAGTGCTATAGCCATGATGGTAGCATTATCAACTCAAAGATACATGTCCTTAGTATTCACAATTAAGTCATACCTGAAATTTACAAAAGGTGACATGAAAAGAAAATGAAAGCAAAAAAGGAAAAGAAAAGATAACCTTTGTCAAAGATGCAAGAGAATTTTAAAAAGGGATAAGCATTTGGCGAAGTGAAAATGAACGAATCTTTCTGGGGTAAGAATCATTATCTAATCTCAGAAAAAAGGGACTAAAGATGCCTAGGATCCCAAGACACAAAAGAAAGAAAAAAGAAGTGAATAAGTTTCTTCAACCAATTTGGATGCTATGACAACCATCCAACAAAGCATCCCTTTTCTACCCATACTGATAAATAAGGTTGGCATTCTAAAGGAAAATAACAATCTTGGTACGACAAACAAGAACTTAAGAGAATAGGATTAAAATTGGAGGAGTACAAAGCTTGACAGAACACCTATTAAATTTAGCAACAATTACCTGAAGGATAAGAACATAAAAATCTAGAAAAATGAAAATATTATGAATTGGAAAGTGAAGCAAAACTACCATTGTCAGCAATACTATTACCTAGAAAAAAAAAACACTTTCCAATTTCCAATAATATTATTATATCGAGAAACTAAAACATCAGTTCAATGTTTTTTAAAAGCGGTTCACAGGTTCTTTTGATTTATGAGGGATCGTGACTGAGCAAGGAGGATGGGGGAATGAGGATAATCAAATCCAAGCTAAAGCTTCCTGCTATTTCATTATTCATGAAGTCATGTAGCCACTTTTAAATTCAAGGACTTCAAAAGCAGCTGATTATTTTCCTATAGATGATTGTGAGAGGGAGTTTTTTATAATGATATAGATGTTTGCAGAAAGATCTCACACTATAACCATGAAGTCAGAGAAGAAAACCTATCAAATGTGTGCTTCGTGCTGTTGTTTCTTACGGAAAAAGTAAAGCAAAGATCAATACTACTTTACCATACTTACCTAGAATGACAAAATCATTTTCGCCAAACTTGCTAAAAGAACTTTACTAGAGAAACATACGATAAACCAGCTCCTTTTGCAATAAATCATTAATTCCAAAACTTTCATTCAACAAACTTTTATGGAGGCAAATTGAGTTTTGAAACCAATGACCAATCTACTTCATCCATCAGAATAGAGCAGAGTACCTGATACAAACTGTTAATGATTCATAGAGGAGCCTAGAAAAGCATCTGCTTTGTACATATCTGGGAATCCATAGTATCTTAAGATGTTTTTCAGTATTATTAGGCTAAGTTTGGGATGGATAAGACTCTCCACTTCCACGGAAAAGCTGTTTCTAAGATCTCATTCCCGTAATTCTGAATTGGGAAAAAACAACCTACTATTGCACCAAGAGATAAACTGTAGATGTCGCATCTGACAAAAAGTAAAACATTGAACTTCAAAGGTGTGATAGTTACCTGACTAGCAGCAATTACAGGCGTTGCGGTAGTAATGGTCCAAGCAGCAAGAATCCCACATGTTACGCAGTTAAGTTCCTTTGAATGAAACAGGTTTACACTGGATTTACATCCATCCCTTGTAGCTGCTCACAAAAATAAAAAATTAACATTCCTTTATAGCAATTCTGAGCTCCAAAGTCCAAATTACAAATCCCATGGTAACCCATTACAATTCACGGAAAATGGTAAAGCTAAGAAATCAAGTTGGTTGCCAAAAGCTCGAAATTTGATTCTTTCAGAAGGAACTAACATTAAAAGGCAAATTTTTTTTAAAAAAATGAGGGAGACAGACAGAGACCAAGGAACTACGAAAAGAGAGTGGCATGATGATGTCTTACCAGAACAGCTGATTTTGAGAGGTGCATTAGACTCCGAAATTAGGAAATCGCGACGTTTGAGAGATGAGTAAGGATGAGAAAATGCGTTTCGCGCGAGAGGGAGAGACACTGTTGCCATTTCTCTGTGTGTATATAGTTGATGTTCTTTCTATTTCGTTATCTATCAAACTGATCATTTCCCAGGAATCGAGTGGGATATGGCCTTAGTCTTACACCGTACATACATACGTTTGACGTGGCAGAACACGTCCACTCATCTATATCTATATTTTTAAAGATAGATTATTTTAGAAAATTTTATCGTTATAATTATTAATATTATTTTAATACACTAACAAAATTGTGTAAGAGTAATTTAAATAATATTATGAAAATTATTAAACTTTTCTCTTTTTAAAATTGTATTATTTTATTAGAGGTAAGATTTAATATGATTTACTGGGAATTAAATGTAATTAATTTAATATCTAATTTTTCTCATCACTGAATTTTCAGAATTTTATTTTTTAAATTTTAAATAAACTTTTAATTGAAGCAAGTCATTATTTTAATTCAATATTAATATACATGTATGAAGTGTTATTAATTTAAGGATTTCAATCAATTAAGATAAAGTAACAGTTTCTAAAAGATGAATAATATTTTTAATTTTTTGTTAATATATTTTTATGGAATGATTTTTATTAATTTCAAAATGCTTAAAATATTTTTAGGGAGATTAACAACAAAGTTATAAGTTTATAACATACATTTTATTAATCCCTGAGGGAGTTAATATTTTAATTTCCAACCATTTTTTAGATTAATGGAGTAAAATATTTAAATAAATACATAAAAAGAAAGAAGAAATAAAAATAGAAAAAATCTTCTTTAAATTTCTTATTTAAAATTAAAATCTAACATTTTTAAATTTTAATTAGTTCATTCTAGCTTTCATTAAAGTTTTGATAAAATAATTTTAAATGAAAAAAGGTATAAATATTCTTTTAACTCATTTCAATTCGTTTTAACTTATTCTAAGAGAGAAGATATTCAATTAAAACCTTTTTTTTAATTTTAAAATTTTATCCTATGAAAACTTAATATTATGGATAACAATGGGTAGGTCCATACTTTCTATTTAGGCATGGGCTTGGCCCGAATCTTGGGTTAAACCTTTTTTTAATTAAAAATAACAAATTGTCATTTTACTCAAAATGACATCATTTTTCTACAACTTTTGAGCTTCGGGCCAGGCTGAGCTTAAATCCAAGTTGTCTAGGCCTAGTTTGGTCCGAAGTTGAAAAATTAAAGAAAAAATCCGAGCTTGACCTGAAGCTCGGTCAAATAGGGTTAGATTGGGTCAAGCTTAAGCTTTATTTCCATCTCTACTTAAAAAATATGAAGTTTTCTGGAAGAAAAATAATCTCTACAATAAGACATATAATTCGGTACGGAGAAATCATTAAAATTTCTCTCGAGCAATCTAGAAGCTAAAAAATTGCCTATGTTAAGATTTCAGTAACTTATGAAAAAGAGAAGTAGCTAAGTTTAAAAGGACGAAAGACTTTATACAAGTGACTATTTTGATGAGGACTCTCGAAGTTTAAATCAGTTAAACTAATGAAGGCACCAATGGAGAGACCATAAGGCATATTGCTTAGCGATATAATATCTAACCTTAGAGAACTTATAAAGGGGTTAACCTAAAGGTTAAGGAGTTGACAAAAATGATAAAGGAAGGAGAGAGTAAGGTAAAAACATTAATGAGGAAGTATCAACTAAAAATTCCAAGTATAGGAAATTAAGAAGGAAGAAATCATTACTCACGAGGAGGAGTGGAGTGTGAAGAAGTTCTAGATAAGAAGGATCAAAAGAAGGAAATTGTAAAAATAAAATTACATGAAGGATACGCCAAGATCATTAAAGACACTATAATACAAAAGTTAGGTAACCTAGGGAGTTTAAACATTTCTTGAAGTATTGGTGGTGTCTATATTAACAAGGCATTAGCAGATTTATGAGTAAGCATCAATCTAATTTCTTACACAATATTTTAAAAAAAATTGGCATTAGATAAACTGAACACGCTAGGACCCTTTATATGATACTTTATATGATGATCAATAAGAAGGAAGCATCCATATTGCTTTAAAAACTAATCATCTTTAAAAGAATAGTTCAGTTAAAAGACTTCTAAAGAAACACTTGTTGGGAAGTAAACTAATTGAAAGTTTTAATAAATTTCCAATTTTATTTAGAATTGTTTTCATTATGGACCAATAATTTGGACATAAATTTTATAATTAATTCAAATGTAATTTTAGTTAATAGGTTTGGTGTAAGGTTCATTGTCTTCCTACCGTAAGCAACATCACTGCTTTCATAGAGGGCTTAAAGCCACTTTGGCAACTAACATTATGTAAAGGATCTTTATTTGGTCGATGCTAGTTGGTGTGAGGAAGAAGAAAGACAAGAACTTTATATGTTTTATGTTTCAAGCTTTTGTACTTATGTTTTTTAAGTTAGTTGTAATAACCCGTTTCTATACTAAGGGTTAGAACCCTAAATTTTTGTAATTGAGAAATAGCAATGAGAGATTAGAAAAATGCATTTCATACTCATGCATAATGTTAGCAGGCACACATATGAAATTGAATTTTGCACACGTTACAATGATTTGTTTATGCATTCATTTGATATTTTTTTGGTATAAATGATTGTTTTAATGTGATTATAATATAAATTATGGATTATGTGTCTTAAAAATTGCATTCACCTGCTCCATTTATTCCATATTAAGGGAGACAAATTCTATAATTTACAAAGACAGTGGAGATGGAAAGGCACTCTTTAGTTGATAAGCTATCAATTAGATGAGGGAAATTCTTTTTGCTTATGAGATTCACTTAAAATCTAGCCATAGGATAAGGAATGTATGGAACTTATAGTGATTCTCCAGATAGGATCTCCTTGTAAGTTATGTAGTCTTATAACTCACTTACCTACTTTCTTTTGGAGTAGTTAAATTATGCCATTGTAATGTTGTATATTTTGTATAAGCTTAGCTTTTACTAATGAAATTCCATTTATTTTCCAAGAAACAATTATTTCCCTCCTTCACAATTATGTTTTACATTATACTCAATGTACAAAACATGCAAGAATAATGAAAAACATAGAAAACAATGAAAAGGAGGTAAGGATAAATGGTATGCCTTTAATAATAAGTGAATCGTCGGTCTTGTCTAATCCACAAATATTTGTCCATGGCTAGTGCAATATAATCTCTATTTTGGTGTATAAGGGTGATTTGTAATTTAGGTAACATGTCATATGTAACTTGTAGAACTCCATCAAGTCTCATCCTAAAGAAGAATAATCATGATCCAATAGTGGAAAATATAAAGATGAACTTAAATCCATGATTTTAAGACTATAAAAACAAATTAAAACTATTGCTAAAGATCATAAAACTATCAAAATAAAATGAGATTCTAAATATTAGGTTTTCTCCCAACAATCTTTTTCTTGGACTCCTCATGCCCAACATTTGTCCAAGATCCTTAATTGAAGGCTTGGTTTTACTATTTTTCCTAATCAATGACTTGTTTGCTTCTAGTTATATCACATGATTTATTAAAATAGAGTTACACATCTTCTCTTTTTCTCCTTATATGATACAAGCTTATAGTGGCTCTTAAGTGATTATTTCCTATATAGTAAGAGAAGTATCATAATCAACCACATCTATTTAGAAATAAGTACCATCTTTGTCAAGGAAATTTTTTTTTATGGATTTGGATATTTCAAACTCTACTTTCTTATTTCTTACCTCTAGGATTAGCGTTCCATCATACACATATATTATATCCTTAGTAGTAAGCTAGAAAAGATCGTCCTAAGATCAAGAAAGCCTCAGCATCATCCTTTATATACAAAACTATAAAATCTATAAAAAAGATGAACGTCTTAACCTTAACCAAAATATCTTATCTAGGCCCCTAGAATATTTAATTAATCTGCCTACAAACTGAATACTCATCCTAGTTCATTTAGATTCACCCAATCCTAACTTCTTAAACATATTATATGGAATTAAATTAATTCTAGCTCATAAGTTTGCTAATTACCTTTTAATAGTTAAGCTACCAATATGGCAAACAATAGTGAAACTCCCTGGGACTCTAATCTTTTGGGATAGACTATTTGTTAAGATGATAGAGTACACATCATTTAAATTAACGACTAATAACTCATTAAGTCTCTTTCTGATAGAAATGAGATCCTTCAAGTATTTAGTGTATTTCAGCATTTACGAAAGAGATAAATAAAATTTATGTCAATATGTAATTACTTAAAAGTTCTAAAAATCTACCAAATTTATCTTCGTTTTTTTTAATCTATCTCAAGTCTAACAGATATGGAATCTTCAGTTTGTACTCTTTGATCACTTCCTTCTGCAATTTCTTCTCCTTCTTTTTCTCTTTCATCTCTTGCTTTTTTTTCTTCTTATATAGCAGGCTTTTCTTCCTTTTTTATCTTTGTTTATTCAACTTACAGCTCCTTTCCAATCCTTAAAATTATTGCATTAACTTGTTCCCTTGGGTTTGGCTCGGTGTTACTAGAAAATGACCTTATTTCCTTTTAAAGATATGTTTATCAAACTGTCAAATCTGAACTTTCAAGTTGTTGGTAATTTTGAAAAGACTTTTTATTACTCTGGAAGTGAGCCTTATACATAGTAATAAAATTTTCATTAGCTTTTTAAGATTCAATTTCCTTTTTTGCTACTATTGTTACTGAAATCTAGGTGTATCTTGATTGTTCTATAAGAATGAGGACGGTTTCTCCACTGCAGATTGTAAATGTTAATATCAGAGTTTTTTTAGATATATTCCCTACAAATCCAACTTATGCATTTAGCTATCCTATTATAAGGTGCCTAACATTTGTGACTAAGGTGTCCCCCGCTATAAATTTCACCACTTATTACTCACACTAGTTAAGTTTCCAATCACTTAATTTTAATCTTCTTGATCAAGGCTTCCAATTTTGCCTATAACATTATCATAACATCAACACTATAACTGCAACTTGATTTTTGCTTCAGCCTTAGGGCCCCCTAATTTTACTTATTTATATCAATTTTTCTTAATACTCTTTTATAGTTCCTAAAGTGTTTTAAAGCTTGTAGTCCCAATTGAAGGTGTCTTGATCAAATGCTTAGTTAGGTAATTTAACCCATTTAAAATGTTTACATCTATAATCCTAAGTTGAGTCTATAGTGTGGACACATTCATGATAGCTCCTTCCATCTCTCCTATATGACATAAAATTTCTTATCCTTTAATTGATTGGAAAGAGAAGATGACATTATTGTTTGTGCTAGAGAAAAATAATTGGCTAAAGCTTCTTAGCTAGCCCATTCTAAGCGGTAATATATCTAAGAGGTAGAGACTTCAACCATAATTTAGCTTTTTTCCTTAATGTAAAATGGAATAGCCTTTACCAAATCACATCCTACAAGGCTCCATCAATCTTAACAATGTTGCATCCAAAAAAAAAATATAATTCGCACATTTGGATCCTTATTAGATAATCTAACAAACTGTTGGATCCCGTTTCCGGAACCCAACTCTCTTGACTATCATACCGTCATACTTGAGCGTGTTACCTTGCTTATC
>JANIJF010000007.1:10222042-10232307 GCA_024520955.1 Erythroxylum bequaertii
GGTCAATGCTTAGGTGTACTTGACTGGAAGCATAGCAATCAAGAGCATTGTGCTATCAGATGTTACCTAGGATTTAACAGTTTTAAAACAAACCATTTCAGATTTCAGAATTTTATGTAAATGATGTAGTGCATAACATATGACCTTATTCATTTGATCAAACTTAATATGCCTTATAAATACAAACATATGCATTAAAATTTATTGAGTCGCAATACATTATGTATATTCACACCATTAGAAAGCACTTCCAATACAATCCTAATTATCAAACTCCTTGAACAATTGATGGTCCAAAATTATTACAATATCATAATCACATGATAGTGAAATAATGCATAAGTATGAATTCATTTCCTTATGCTCAAATTAAAGTATGAATTCATTTCCTTTAGCTTAAATTAAACCCATTCATTCTCACTCAAACTTATCATGCCTTATAAACATAAGCATTTGTAACAATGCACCAATGAATACATTAAGTAATTACATTTTACATGTACTCACCTAAGTTCCCAATTCTCAAACATTCATAACTTCATCACTTTTATTATTTAAAACACATTTGTGTTCATAAGTATACTTCATTCCTTTAACAACTTAGAAGTTCCAAAATTAGATACTTTGTTCTCTAATAACACCTTGCTTTAAGTTATTACTTCAATTAAAAATCCAAATCTTATTCAACCTTTAACTAACTTACTCTACATCAAACTAGGTTCATTTAACATCTTAATTAAGTCCAATTAAACCATTATTAAGTACCTTAACCTTATATAGTCCAACAATTGTCTAAAACCAAAATTTTCTCCTTCTTAAGTACTTCCCACAACTGTGGGAATAAGCCTTATAAATCCCACGACAGTTCACTCACCCACAACCTTCATTTTGTTTCCAAAACTTGACTCCTTCACTTCCATTTAACACACCTTCACCAAAGACCATCAATTTCACTTTAATTCTACCATATTTATGCTTCAATACCTCATCAAATTCATGTCCAAACCAATTAAAAAATCATTCATTAAGTAACTTACAAATCAATATCTTCCACACATCAAAACCAAACCACAAGTTATCATACAAGAATCATTTTTCCAGCATTCATTTATCATCATCATAACACATACTTCATGCCAATTCTATTATCATAAAACTTGTATTAATACATGCTATCAAGTTTAGAAATCCCTTACCTTCTTAACTTCAAAGAACAATTCCAAAGAATCAAACCAACTAGTCTTCTAATCAACCAAACACAACTCCTAAACCAAAGTGCAAATTTCAGCAACAACATAACAATAACACAGAAAATAACAAAACTTACTTCTTGATACAGTAACTTAAAAATATTTCAAGGGAAGATGATCCCAATTCAAGCAAAATTCCAGAATTTGAGAGGAAATGAGAGAGTTTCGGTGGAGAGAATGAGCAAAGAAAGGAAGAGTTAAGGCAGAAACTAGCCAATGCATAAGGTAATGCCATGTGTAAAATGACTCAGCTTGCTCTAGGGCCACTTGTTACATAAAGACACAAGCCATATATCCTCTCCCTAGCTAGCACACATGTTCATCTATGAAGCTACCAAATGTTACAATTTAATTAAGCCACTTGTCATTCAACCAAAGTTGTCAAATGTTAATGCATCAACTATGCCAAATATCACTAACTCATAAGCTTAGATATTCCAATTTTTATGTACCAACTTATCTTGCCACTTGATAATTTTCCTAGTCTAAATGCACATTCTAATATCTCAATTATTTAATGGTATCAATTAATTCCAATTTAATTTAAGTAGGATCCATTAAACCCAAAATTTAAGTCATATGCGATTCTCAATCATATCACAGTTTTTTAACGCCTATCATATATTTACTTTAATATGCATGTAACATGCCAACTAAGGTACAATTTGGGGCCTTACAACTCTCTCTCCCTTAAAAGAATTTCATCCTTGAAATTCATACCTAATTAAAATAGTTGAGGATACTGAGGCCTCGTGGTCTCTTCTGGTTCCCATGTTGCTTCCTCGAGTCCATGGTGTTGCCAAGGTACTTTCACCAAAGGTATTTGCTTATTTTGGAGTTTTTGGACTTCTTTGGCTAAGATAGATACAGGCCCTTCTTCATAAGCCAAATCTGGTTGTATTTGAATATCTTGCACAGGAATCTTATATGTATCATCCGACCGAAATCTTCTTAATATCGAAACATGAAACACATCATGTAACTTAGCTAACTCTTTAGGAAGAGCTAATTGATAAGCTATTGGTCCAACTCTCTCAATAATCTCATAAGGAACAATGTATCATGGACTGAGCTTACCTTTCTTCCCAAATCGAAGCATGTGTTTCCATAGTGATACTTTCAAGAATACCTTATCTCCTACCTGATACTCAATATCTCTTCTTTTTAGGCCAACATATGATTTCTGCCTATCACTGGCAGCTTCCTATCTTTGTTAAATAACTCGAACTTTTTCTTCAGTATCTTTCACAATATCAGGCCCAATCATCTTATCTTCACTTAATTCTTTCCAACACACCGGAGTTCTACACTTCCTACCATATAGAGCTTCATAAGGTGCCATGCTAATGCTAGTCCGATAACTGTTGTTATAAACCAACTCCATCAGTGCAATATAATTATCTCAACTTCTCGAGAATTCTAACACACAACCCCGAATCATATCTTTTAATACTTGGATAATTCGTTCAAATTGTCCATCTGCCTGGGAATGGAAAGCGGTACTGAACTTGACTTGAGTACCAAAATCCTTTTGCATACTTTTTCAGAATCTCGAAGTAAATCGAGGATCACGATCAGAAATAATAGATAGTAGCACTCCATGCAATGTCACTATCTCATTCATATATTTATCTGTTAGCCTATCCAAAGAATAATCACGACGAACAGGCAGAAAATGAGCAGACTTGGTGAACTTATCTCTACAATCACCCATACAGCGTCATGCTTCCTTTGAGAAGAAGTTTAGTGACAAAATTCACAGTAATGTTATCCCATTTCCATTAAGGAATCGAAATAGGATGTAACAAACCGAATGGAACCTGGTGTTCAGCTTTAGCTTGCCGACATGTCAAACATTTGAACACATAATTCACAGCATCACGCTTCATACCCAACCACCAATAATACTGCTTCAGATCTTGATACATCTTATTTCTATTAGGATGCATAGTAAAGATAGTATTATGGGCCTCAAAAAATAAATTTCTCTTTAATTCATCATTTGTTGGCACACACAATTGATCTTTATAATAAAAACCACCATCTCCTTTCATAAAAAAATTTAGGTTTTTTGCCTTCCCGAGTAGCCAAGATAAGTTGTTGCAACTTATCATCAACTCCCTTCCAAAAAAGAAAACAGATCATCAACTCTTTGAGCATCACAGATTTCTTGCTTCAAGGTAGGCCTAGCTTTAAACTGAGCGATTAAAGCTCCATCAGATACAAGTCCCCATTCACCCTGTTGCACTGACAAAGCCGAATTGGTTTTCCAACTTAAGGCATCATCCGCGACATTAGCCTTACCTGAATGGTAATCCACAATGCAGTGATAGTCTTTAAACAATTCCAACCAAAGCCATTGTCTCAAATTATGTTCCTTCTCAGTAAGTGGATACTTCAAACTCTTATGATCAGTGAAGATCCTACACTTTCAGCATATAATTAATGTCACCAAATTTTCAAAGCAAACACTACCATTGCAAGGTCAAGATCATGTGTAGGGTAGTTTTCTGTTCATGAGGTTTTAATTGCCTCGAAGCATATGCAACTACTTTTCATCTTGCTTCAAAACACAGCCCAAACAATTTCTAAATGCATCACTATACATAACATATTCCTTACTAGAAGTGGATTGAGCCAACACAAGAGCTTCAGTAAGCATTCTTTTTAGTTGATCAAAACTAGTTTGACATTTATCAGACTATTCATACTTCACTCCTTTCCGTAGCAATTTAGTCAAAGAGGATGTTATCATCGAAAATCCTTTCACAAATCGGTACTAGTAACCAACTAAACCCAAAAAACTTCTCACTTCTGTCACATTTCATGAAAATCTGCTCGAAGACTTCTTGATAAGATTCCACCGTCAAGGTTTGCTTGAGTTGTAATTAATGGAACCAAATAGTTGCAAGAGAGCTTTGGAAAATTCTCCCTAAGATAGGGGACCACAGAACATTGTTAGCCATCGGTGCCATTAGAGGGCAAGATCTTCTAAATGATATAAAGCCACTTGAACTCGTTGATCTAAGGCTACCCTCTTAAAGTCAAAAAGTGCTCTGCTTTATAGATCCATCCATCAGGTTATCTCCACTGAAACGTGGAAAAGTGAAAGAAAGGAGAGAATCAGGGTGAGTAGGAGTTCTATTATTGTGAGGGGTAGAAAACTCCCTAGTAGCGAATGGGTTAATATTTGGATTACTATTTTGGGAGTTTCCCATTCGAATAACTTTAAATTCTAGAATCATGGATTGGAGGGAGGAGTGGATTTGATCAAGCCAAGAGTCAACCACATCAAATCGCGACTCATGCCGCCCAAGAATGTCGTGAACCTCTTTTCAAAATTCCACATTAGTCTTTCCTCTAGTCTCCATGAATTAGACATGGGTGCAAGTTAAACTTGGCTCTTATAGCAAGAATGATGTGTAAGAATTTAAGTTAGATAAGGAGAGAAAAGAATAGGACGTTGGGAACATGAAAATTTCAAACTTCTGTAAAATTCACAATGACTAGAGTCTTTACAACCTATAAATAAAAGCAAATAACCACCCAATATGACTAGAGTCCTTACAACCTATAAATAAAAGCAAATAACCACCCACTAACACTATTACCCCAAGTTTTATCCATCCACTAACATTACTGTCCTACTAACAGAACACATAAAGACCCATAAAATATAACAACCCACGTAGCCACCTTAACCCCCACACTAAGGCCTACGTGGAAGCCAACAGAAGCATCCGCAACAGATGATATGCATATAATCAGGCTTTCATTCTTTAAATTGCAATATTCATTCATTATATATGCAATCTTTACTTGAAACCGTATGACTTGAGCAATTTACTACTCCCTTAATTCTGGCTAGATTTTTTGACATATTATCCTTTTGTTTCATTCATGTTTCTTTTGGATCCTTAAATCACATTTCACTGATTTGCAACGCTACTTTGTTATTGCCAAACCCTTCACAAAATCAATTGTCAATTTCCTTTTCTATTATTTTGACAATTTCACCCATTCTTACTTTATTGCAATATCCAACATCCACCACCTCCTGTCTTACCACTTTGTAATGCTTCTTGGTAGCGCTTATTGTTGCGTATCATTTCTTCCAGCTCCCGAGATTTTATAAATTATATGCAAGTAATATGACTTTTACCACAAATCCTTTTCAGTTACTTTATCACCTTACTGTTATTGCTCAATAAATACTGAGCTTATCTGATTAATATTGCTATGAGAAGTAGACACCTTATTAAGGGACAAAAAAAAAAAAGAGAAAAAGGGGACGAGGACGAAAATTAGGATGCATGACTTCTAATGCTCAGGAAGATAGCGGTGGAGAAAGTAAAAGGCGAGCCATATTTTATATACATGCGAGTTATATTTGAATCAATAAGGAAACGAAAGTTCTTGCAGTGGTCGCTCACTGTTACCTTTCAATAACACGACGACTATTTCTAAACTCACCAAAATCAAAATCCTTACTAGTGGATTCATATAAATTTTCTCGTTGTCCTCTTCGTCCTCTTCGTCTACTATTTGAATTCAACGGTTCGTCACCTCTGTCATTCATCCTTTGCCCAGCTCGATTATTAACTTGAAACCCTCTATTTTTGCCATGAGACCTGGGACTTGTTCTATCAAAACCATCATTTTGAACATTCCTTCTATCACCCATTTTATTATTGTATGTGTCCCTAGCAAAGTCTCTGAAATTGGCACCTCTTCCACTACGTCCTCTGTTTCTTAGGGACTTGCTTCCCCAAGAATCTAAGTCGGTTTCATCAGATTCTGAAGCAGAAAAGGAATCATCTTCCAAACGAGCACTTCTTTGAGAATTCACACTGCTGGAGTCCCAACTGTTTCCTTTTCCTTTTCCTTGGTTGGAGCCAAACTCATCGCCAAAATCATCATCTACATCAGAATTGACCTCAAGTTCTCCATCTGACCCATAACTTAACCCCCTGGAAGGGGCCCTTGAACGTGTACCTTTATTTTTGTCCCTGATGCCTGAAAGATGACTAGCTTTAAAACTGTGATGGGTTGAAAACTCATCATCTGAATCAATATCCAGTTTATCATCCTCGTTGTCTGAGAATGATGCTCTTCGAGTAGAGGACTTAGATGGTTTACCACGCAAGAGGGGGTGCTTACCAGAACGAGAATGCAAGCTATCATCTGAGCCTTCAAGATCTTCCACATCAGATACCTCCTGCTCAGGATAACTACTCCGTGAAGCCTTCCATGCAGGACTATTTTTAGTATCTAACTCATAACTGTCAACATCATCTTCATCTTCAAAATCATTAAAATGCATTGCTTGTCTGTCAATATTAGGTACAGAAGCATGAATCCTTGGTGTTTGATTATTTAAAGGAGATTTGTCACCCATTGTTGCAGAATCTGCATACTCAAAAGCTGCAACATCTGCCCCATCTGATTCATTATCATCGAAGTCAAAATTCCATGCATTTGAAAATTCTGGCCTCCGGCTAGTTTTCTCCAACCTCCTTTGGGAATCATGCCGCATTTCTCCTATGCTATCATCCATGAATGTATCGGATGGTCGCTTGCAATCACAATGGAAACATGACATGTTTCTTCTATAATTTAAGAAGTTACACCTGCCAGAACAATGAGAAAAAAATACACACAACAATTATTTAGATGAGTTATATCAATAGATATCATAACCCATTTAATAGGTTGCACGAAGTATTTTGCTGTTAAACATATTGAACAATATCTAAAACAGAAGATGATCTAGAATGTTTGATGTAAAGTAGAAGTTGAGATTGTCAAACTTACGCTGGGCATTCCCATTCACCTGGAAGCAACTGTCTTTTTGGCCGCTTGGCATCACATTGCAAGCACTTTGTGTTCTTTGCAAAATTCATGAAATCACACCTAGAAAGATACTCAGCTGTTAGTACAAATAACATACTAATCAAAGAAATTGCTAAAAAACCTAATAAAGAAAAGTAATTAGTTAATGCATCATTAAGCACAATATTAAAGCATTTTATTCTAAGGAAGTCCAAGATTCCAAGTACAGGTAGAAAGAGTCAGAGACAGACTACCAACTGACAACTTTGTTCATAGTTCAATATGTATAAATTTATAACATACTTGGCGCATAACCAATCTCCCTTTTTCATCTCAACATCATTGCGCCCAATTCGCTTCCTAGGAGGAGGAGGTGGCTGCTTCACTTTTACTGGAGGTCTTCTAATCACTGGAGGTGGGAGATTTGGATCTATTGGAACTGCACTCAGCTTTACAACTTCATGAAGCAACTTACGTACTACAGTTTTTACAGTTTTTGGTTTCAAAACTGACTTATTTACAACCAATCCATTTGTGAAATCAAAACCATAGGTTAACAGAACCCGCATAAGGTCAATCGTTCGTGCCTCATCCTCTTTATTTGTCAGTAAAAATGCTCTATCACAGGAACTTCTCAAACTGCAGGTACTGCAAACCTGGAATGCAAATAAGCAGTTGCCATCACAAGTAACTAAAACTATTTAAGAAAATGAAATGAAAGGCATGTGAAAGAAAGAAAGAAAATCAAGTTATAAATTTGTTATGTGAGATAAAAATATTGCAAAAAGATAGTTACATATTCACTTTTCTTTGAGAAGTTGGAGAAAACTGCATCTTGCGTAACTTCATATCAAGATAAAGCAAGAGTTTGAACTATAATTGTCATCTCAACCAATAGCTCTCTTGGAACTAAACAAAATCACACAGTTAAATCAACAGACATTAGACTGGTACACATTCCATTGTTCAGTGAGAGAAAAATGATATTATATTAAAAGTTATAATATTAAAAGCCTACTGCAAAAGACGCATGAAATTTCAGAAAGAACACAGCATTGGCAACATAATACTTACATCCCCTTCATCCAGATGGGAATATTTCCTCAGAAGTTTAGCTGAGAAAACAACCTTCCTGTCTGCACTCGGGCATCCATATCCAACTAACATTTGAATATCCTGTCGTGACAATGACCTGAAGTCAAAATCAGTCCATTACATGTCAAGAAACTAACGTTAAAAGTGGGAATGTATTCCCCTAAATGCATAAAATAGAGTCTGACAAGCTTTAGACAACAATTGGTTGTTAAATACAAAAACGAACTATTGTTATTAGCGATCAAATTGTCATTTAAAATTTTATGTAAGGTCATGAAAAGGCGAAATTAAGTGAAGGCAGAGTACGGGCATACTCTTAGTCTCATTGCTTGAAAGCAACGAGTAACTTGAGGTTCCCAAAAATGCCAAAAACTATTATTCTAACATAACAACCCCAAAATCTGGCACAATTGAAATCTGAAACTAAAATACTGATGTCTTAATCGCGAAGAGCATTAGAAATTGTAGAAAAGATAATCAGAAATCACAGCCACCTGAAAACATCTACCCTACAAACGTTAGAAAGTAAGTAACAAACTCCTACTCATCCCATTACTAAACTGAGGTAAAGCAACCCAATTTCAATGCGCATAATTACAGATTTGTACTCTGAATGAATTAATTAACAAACCTCAAGATGTCGAAGCGGTCTTTGCCAAAATTAAGGCAAGCGGTATGTACAGCTTTGAAATCCTTCAAATTAATCCCACCATCATCGTCGATGTTTGCAGTACCATCCATTACATTAAACCCTACATCACGGACCATTTTGTCCTCATCTTTCCTTCTATGATCAAAGTAATTATGCTGCACCAATCTTTGCATCAACTCTATCCACTCAGGCCATGGGTGCACAACCTCTATTTCCTTCTTATTCGTCATAGACTTATTCAAATTAACGCCAATATCAACTCTAGTACCATCTCTGGTCGATGATTCCAATTTATCATTTTGAGCGTCAACCCGCTCTTGGTTCTGGGAACTGATACATTCTGAGTCCACCTTCTGCTGTTGTTGTTGCGATTGTAGGGTGTCTTTGGACTGGCGCCAAGCGCGAATCCGTTGGAGGCTTTCGTGTTTCTCAACACGCTCACGCTCAATAGCTTCGATTTGATCGAAAACAAAACTCATTCGAGCAGAGAGAGAGGAGGGACTTGGTGGGTCAGAGGAAGAGTTGACGGTGGAGTAGGGCTTAGGATAAAAGAGGGAAAATGGAGGTTTAGGAGTATGGAAGGCGAGAGTTAGGCGCCTCAAGAGAATGAGGGAGAATGGCGTTTGAGCCATTGGAGAGATATAGAGCAAGTGTTAGAGCAAAATCCTAAGTATAGGAAACAGTAGAGGGGATGTTTGGAAGTAGAAACAGAGACAAGGCCTTAAACCCTTGTGGTTAGGGCCAATGTCTGGTTGACGAGAGAACGGAGAACTTGAGAAAAGAATGGTTTGGCCATCTTTCATTCACAAATTAGAATAATTTAAGTAAATAAACTATTTTTAACCATAGTATTTATTAATTATTATACACTAAATATTAAAAAAATGCAAAGTATAAAAATCGTTTTTAAATTTAAACAATAAATTGACATTAGAAATAATAATAAAACTTTACTAAAAATTTTGATGAAATTTAGTGGAAAATCTTATATTTGATTAAAATTTAAAATTATTATTTCCTTATTATAATTATATCATAATCTAGTAAATTAAAAATATCACATCATATATACAAAATTGGTAACTCAATTATTAATAGTAAAAAAATGTTTTTATTAAAAATTTAGGAAGTATTAATATTATTTTGAAAACGTTAACGTGTAACATAATATTATAAATAAATACAAAAACCTTTTTAAATCCTTCAAAAAAATACTAAGCCTAATTTGAACCTTTTGATCTAAATTAGTAGGAATAGCGTGCTTTGTACTGGTGTTATGCTAATCTATCATCGCAGCTATACCAAGTTACCTGATGCAATGTACTACATTGCCTAAGGCTGTGTTTGGTTACCGTCCTCGGACGCGAGGACGGATGACGAGGACACAAAAGTTCTGTTCTCATGGTGTTTGCTTACCGTCCTCATCAATTTTTGTT
>JANIJF010000007.1:10247650-10261111 GCA_024520955.1 Erythroxylum bequaertii
ACAAGATAAAGAATGCCTTTAAATAATTTGTCACTAAATTACAACCAAAGCGATTAGCTGTAGGGCATAAACCAACACATTCTACATATTGTCTTTATACTAATATATGTTGAACAACTCTTACCTGTATAATTGCCATTTTTTATGCACATAATAAATGATATCTGATGTAGTTCGTAAAAGCCATGAAGTAAATATTAAAATTTTGAATGTATTAGAACATTATTTTGATTTATAATAAAGCCAAAGGCTTAACCAATTATAAGCAAAAAAATGTTATTCATGAGATGATAAATTGAAAAAATGCCTTAAAAATATTATATTTTAGTTTAATTGATTTGAATAATTTCATTTTTATGCCGTACCATTCAATAAATGATAATTATAAATCTCATTTTTCTACATAAAACTATTTTACTCCAATTTTATGGCATTTTACTATTTATGTATCCTATATTTTAACTTATATTTGATGTTAAGAAATTAAACAATAAATATAAATACTAACTATCTTAACTAATTTTCTTATAAAATTTGTACCAATAAATAGTTATATTGATAAATTTTGCAAAAATGTTAATTGGAACAAAAATATCACTTAAGACATTTTTTATATAAAAGTACTTTTTGTTAAGGATGAAATAAATATAAAAGTAGTTTTTCATTTTAACCGTATAAACAAATATCATTTACATTATAATTTAATATTTTTATCTATTAATTTTTTATGATATTAATTCACTTGATATTTTATTTATAATATTTAGAAATTAAAACTATTATTCTTAACTTGTTATATTGTATTTAATATTTCAATATATTTATTCTCAACTTATTATATTTTATTTATTAATTTTATAAAATTTATTATTCAATTTAAAATATAAAAAATTTGTTCAATAACTAGAATTTCTAACTTTAGCTTTGGTGGAGAAGAAATAACTTTTTCCAAACAAGTATCTAATTCAGGAAAGAATATTTATATTTTAAATGTATTTATAATGAATATGAAAAAAGAAAGGGTGGGTTAGAATCTTGATCATATTTATATGATATTGAATATATTTATATTATAATATTAAAATTTTATCTATTGGCTTTTATAATATTATTTCACTTGATATTTTAATTTGTTAATATTTAATATAATTATTAAATTAAATATTTTTAACTTATAAATAAAATGTAAAATATAAAAATCTAGCTTCCTTTGACTAACATTTTTAACTTCACTCAAAGAAAAAAATTGATATTTTACCGAGTATGCATATAAGAAACTTCAATTTTTAACCAATATTTAAATTTTAAGAAAGTTTTAGAATTTGGAATTATAAATGAAAAGATGGCAATTACCATATTCGACCACCCAAATCACCAATTAAAATTTGTTATTTGATATGATTGAATTTTTTTATATTTTTTTATATTTTTATATAATTTTAATCCTATTTTTAAGATAAAATATTCAATTTATATTTAATTTATGTTGATTACTAGGTTGGATTTATTGTTATATTTTTAAGATCAAAAAAAAAATGTAAAGCAAATTGGAGCATAAACAATATTTAGCTAAAGGCAGTTTAAAAAAAATTAAAAAATATATAGCTTGTTTGCTGCGTTTCACGCTGATTCACGCTGATTCACGCAGCAGTAAACGCAGCGTTAAATGACGCTGCACGCACAAGCTGTGCGTTGGGAAGCAGCAAGGAGGGACATAAAAGCAAAGCACTGTTCCATCTACAGTGTCGTCGCACTTGAGAGGCGAAGATCAGAGAATGTTGACACTGCTGGGGGGCAATTAATCTCATTTTGTCTTTTCAGGTACAGTGGCGGCACATGGAGACGGAGGAATGAAGCACTAAATATTGGCGGCACATCAGACGAGAACAGCTGCTGCATGGAATGAACAGTACGACCCCTCCCCATTTATTTGTCCCATCGTGAATAGTAAATAGTGAATAGATGGGAGTAGTTTGAGTGCGGAAGTAACGAAGATACGATTTGTCTTGGAGCATGAACATAGAAATGGAAGGCTAATTTTTTGACACCAATTTAACGGGAATATTGACACTAAGTTACGGTGAAGCTATTTTTGTCATTTTAAAATTATGATTTATTTTTGAATTGTTGTGTTGTTGATATTAATTTTGGTGGTTTTTAAATTAATGATTTTGATATATTATTTTGGTCATTTTATTTCGAACCTATTGCTAAAATATTAATTGTAATCTGTAACCGTTATTTTTAATATTTGTAAGTAGCATCTAATGATCGTTAATCGTTAGGAACAACATAATTTAGGTTAGATAACCCGAACGTGTGAGGTTACTGCCTATATTGATCGTTTTCCTATTCTTAATGCGACTGCTCGTTTTCTTATTCTTAATGCGACTGCCAAATCGAATCTAGAGATCGTATCCTAGGTTATTTGGTAGTTAAATTTAATCAATGATCGTATCTTGGTTAAATACAACCTAAGAAAAAATCGCGATTTGTAGAGCGTTCTATTAGTCTCAGATCAATAGTCCGAAAAGAATTGTAAAGACTTTAGAATGAAGAAATATGCTTGATTGTGCCTTGGCCGAGATTGACCCTAGAACCGGACCTTACTCATACTCCACACTTTTCTCATTTTCGATTATTTGTTTTAATCTATTTTCGATAGTTTAATTTTACTTTCATTTTCTAAACTGTTTAAAATCGAAAAACCCCCCATATACTTTACTTGCATCAATTAATTTCATTCTGAAAATTAACCGAACATTCCCTGTGGATTCGATCCCGACTTACCACAATTACAAATTTTAGTATGCAGAGTTAGGTAAATTTTGCAGTGCACTCGACACGCGCTGTCACAAGCATAAACCATCAACATTTCACAATTCACCAACCACATTCATATTTCAAGTATAAACCGTTTCTCAACTCATTCAAAAGCCACAACTACAACAATCATGAAGCAATTAGAAGTTATTCTCACAATTCACAACCAACAACATATGACACATTCTCAAGCATTTGGAAAACAATAAATACACATTTATAGGGTATTTAGAAAATCATTAAATTCCATTTATTTTGAAAAACATTTATGGCTCATTAACTCAATTATAAAAATGTCACCCACCTTAGTTCCCTTGCTTGGAAAATTGCTCAAATGTGCCTCTCCTCTTGCTCCTCTTGCCTCTCTTGATTTTCTTCAACATTTACAAAAGTCCCAAATCAATAGACATTTAAATTGAAAAATCCAAAGAACCAAATGCATGAAATTGATCCTAGAATACTCATACCCATGCATTTCCTAAGCTCTTTGAACCAAAATCTCTTCTAAAAATCCAAAGATTAAACACAAACTTACCTTGAATCTTCACCAAACAATTTGTTTCTTGGCTCTAATGGAAGCTCTAATCCTCCTCTTCCTCTTTCCTTTTTGAACAAACTTCAAAATTACTCCTTAAGACCATGAAAAATCAAGACCTAGCTTAGCCTTCTTTCTCTCCTCTCTTTCCCCTCCAACGACACTCTCTCCCTCTTCTTTCTCTAAATTTCGTTTTTCCCTATTCAATGTAAGACAAGTGTTCTTTCTTTCCTTTAATGAAGATAAAATGACTAACTTGCCCTTCCTTCAATGCCTTAAAACTTTACAACTTAAGTGATCTTCCAACAATGCCCTTTATACATACTTACCACCCTAACACTTTATTCAATTTACCTACATCATATCATCTTACTCACATTAGTATGCTAATTAATTCCAACATTAATGAATCTAGCAATACCCCAAAATTAATCTAATCATGCTTATTTATTATGAAAAAATTTCAGGGGCTAACACTTTTGTTATATAAAAATTTTGATAAATATTGTTTAATTATCACTTTTGTTGATTAGTATTTATTGCTTCGACCTTTTGAACTCAGTGGCAAGTAGAGAAAGGTTTTGTTTTTGACACCATATATTGTCCTTTCCTAATAAATGGTTTTAAAGCTTTAGTTCATTATTTACGGATTTAGCTTGAGTGGAAGATAGAGCCTAATTATAGAATAATGATTAGTTTAAATGGCACAAATTATCATAAGTAGAAAGGAAAGATAAAAGATTTATTATTTGTGAAAAGATGCATTTATCAGCAGTATTTACCACTGAAAAACCTGAGTCTAAAAGTGATGAAAGGGATATTTGAGCATGTTATACTTTGTGGTTTTATTAGATAGTGGGTAGAAGATAATGTTTAAATCACATCTTAAATGGTTCATATGCCACAACTTTTAGGACAAGCTCGAATCCTTGTACATCAAAGACATGTAATAATAAACTATTTTTACACAAATAAGATATGAATTTAAGGTATAAAGAAGATAGTTTCATTTTTTATCACTTGAATGAATTTCAATGGTGCTTTAATCAATGGCTTAGAATGGGCATAAAATTTGAAGATGAGATTTTAGGACTTTGGTTGCTAAATACTTTGCCTAATTCTTGGGGGAACCTATATGTGACCTTGACTAGTTCTACACCTAGTGGTATACAAACCATAAATTATGAAAAGCCTTTTATATTGAATAATGAAGTAAGACAAAAAAAAACTCAAGAGGGCTCTACTTCTCATTTTTAGGTTATGTTTGCTAAAAGCAGGGGGAGAAGCAAAGAAAGAGGTTAAGAAAAGAATGAAAGAATCAAAAGTAGCAATATAAGAAAATTAAAGCCAAAGTTCAAAGATCTTGAATGTCATCATTATGGTAAGAATGAAAATATCAAGGAATTTTTATTTAAGCTTAAAGTTAAAATAGGGCCAATAAAGATAAGTAAGAGAAGAAAGAAAAATATCGTGATAATCATATTGTCATCACTACTACTTAGGATCATGTGTCTATCTATGATGATGATATGATTAATATTACTTATGATGAGTCAATTTAGGTTGTTGACAGCGGTGCCTATTTTCATGCCACATCAAGGAAGGATTTGTTCACGTTGCAAACTTTAGGTGATTATAGAGTTTTGAAGATGGGTATTGATGGTTTATCAACAATTTAGGATCGAGACTGTTATATTAGAGACCAAAAAAGGTTCAAAATCACTTTTGAAGAATGGCAAAGATGCACCTAATACCCATCTGGATCTAATTTCTACTAGTATTCTTGATGATGATAATTATTTTAGTAATTTTAGTGATAGTCATTGTAAGATCATTAAAGATTTTTTAGTTTTGGCATGTGGAAAGAAATCTTTAGGTTTGTAATAGACTAAAGATTTAGTTTCTATTGATGTTATCCATGTAACTAAGAGTGATAACTCGTCAAAGTAATGATATAAAAGACTTGCCCACATTAGTCAGAAAGGACTTGATTCTTTAGCTAAGAAGAATCTACTTTTTAATTTTAAATATTTAAGATTGCAAAAGTGTGCCCAGTATTTGGCTAGTAAATATAATAGGATTTCCTTCAAGAGCCATCCTCCTTGAAAATAAAAAATACTTGAGTTGTGCATTTAAATCTCCGTGTCTTATAAAGATAAGGACTTTTAGTGGTGGAATTTATTTTGCAACATTTACTAATGATGAATGTTTAAGAAATCTTTTCAAAAGATCACGTATTTGGTGTCTTTAAATAGTGTCAAGCTTCTATTAAAAGAGAAAATAGAAAGAAGCAAAAATGTATTCGAACCGATAATAGTGGCGAGTGCTATAGACCATTTGATGAGTACTATAAACAAAAGCGTACTAGAGATTAGAAAACACCTTCTAAGACTTCTCAGCTAAATGGTCTGGCAAAGAGGATGAGCAGAAAATTAGTAGACAGAGTTAGATATTTTCTTTTAGAAACATGGTTGTCTCAAATCTTTTTGGGATGACGCATTATATATTGCTATACATGTTATTAAATTATCTCCTGCTATTACTTTGCAGGGTGAAGTTCTTGACCATGTAAGGTAGGTAAAGAAGTTTCCTATAACCATTTGCATGTGTTTTGTTGTAAAGCATTTATATATGTGCTAAAAGATGAGAGATCTAAATTAGATGTTAAGATAAGGTAGTGTATCGTCATTAGTTATAGCTATAATAAGTTTGGTTACAAATTGTATGATCCAGTTAAAAAGAAGCTTATTAGAAGTTGTATGTTATTTTCACAGAAGAACAAATTATTGAAGATATTGACAAGGATGAGAAGTAAAGTCTAAATATTTTGATGGCTCAATTAATATCAATCCAACTTTGGAGACACATATGCCTATTGTAATTGAGTTTTGGAAATCAAAATGATTTACAAATCATATTCATAATGATTAAGTTAAAGGCGTCGTTGGTAATTTTACTAGTGAGATAGATGCTTTTATTACTAAGGTTATTAATTAACTTGTAGTTCCATTTCAATGATCTACTAGATAAAGAATTCTATTCTCTCATTATTCATATAATGAATATTTGCTTCTCACTAAAAAGGTAGAACTTAAGAGCTACATAGAGGTTATAGAGAGTGATCATAAGGATGAGTGGTTGCAACTATGGAAGATGAAGTACAATCTTTATATGACAACCTTACATTTATGTTGGTTAGCTTGACTTAGGGTATAAAAGATTTGTATAATCAATAGGTTTATAAGGTGAAGAATTAAGAAAATTCTTCTCAATATAATACAAAGATAGGTTAGTTATAAAAGGTTTTAGATAGAAAAAAGGAATTGACTTTGAAGAGATTTTCTCACTAATTATAAAGATGCCTTCCATTAAATTTATTCTTAATTTAGTAGTTAGTCTTGATTTAAGGTTAAACAGTTCGATGTGAAAACTGCTTTTTTGCTTGTTGATTTTAAGGAAGAGATTTATATAGTGCAGCTAGAGGCTTTTGTGATGAAAGGTAAGGAGAGTTATGTTTTTAGGCTAAAGAAAAAATTGGATGGTTTGAAATAAGCTTCAAGATAGTAATATAAGAAATTTGCATCAGTTATGATCTAGAAAAGATATAAAAAGACATATACTCTATTAATTTTTCAAAAAAAGAATATAAAAAGACTACTTCTGATCACTGTGTATTTGTTCAAGAATTTTGTGATAATGACTTCATCATTTTGTTGATCTATTTTGATAACATGTTGATTGTTGATAATAATACTTCTAGAATTGACATGTTGATTGTTGATAATAATAGTTCTAGAATTGACAAGTTAAAAAAGGAGCTTAATAAGTCTTTTCCAATTAAGGACATAAGACCAAAAAGACAAATTATTAGCATGCAAATTCTCCATAACAGAGAAGTAAAGAAATTGTGGTTGTCTAGGGAGAGGTTAATTAAGAAAGTACTTTAGCGGTTTCACGTGAATAAAGTTAAAGTAGAAAGCACAGATGTTGGAGTCCAGATCTTCTGTCTAATATTATGGTGTCTTATTGTATCCAATAAATCTCAGCCGTTTATTTATGTGGGTCCCGCATGGGACCCACAAAATAAATAGCTGAGATTTTATGAGAAAGAATAAGACAGAGTAAAACTGGACAGAAGATCTGGTCCCCAGATGTTGTTACTCACTTTAAGCTTAACACTAAACAATCTTTGTCTAGTAAGAAAGTGAGAGACATTTTTAGTACTTTCCTGATTGTGACGATTTTTTTATGTCCAATCCATCCAAAGTTAATGATATCCTTGCAAAATATAAGAAAAAGAAAGGATAGAAGGAAACAAAAGAAATAAAACTTAAAATAAAATAACACTAAAGAAAATATCAATAAAAGCATAACTAATTATAATGTTAGAAATGACAAAATAATTAACGAAAAGAAAATTAAAAACATCCACAAAAGATAAATAAAAAGAAGGACAATATCAATTAAAACATCTTATGCATCGCATGATCTTGGCTGATCTGACGAGGATGGGTGTTCCTAATGATGATCCTAGATATATGGAGGAGCTATAGATGAGGTGCCTTCTTGAGATGGTAGAATCAGACAAGCAACGTCAAGATGGCTTGCTATTGATTCCATCAACTCTCTCATCTAGTTTGATGAAGTCTCAAGCCTATTTATCTGCTCCGCAAGTTTTGCTTACTAACTCTCCAACCAAGCTATAGTCTGCCGGTCAGGATGAATCTCCTCTAGTGCTCTTCCTCCCATTTGTGATGGTAAGGACTAAGGTTGCTGGTAGTTCTCTCAAATTCCTCCCAATGATGATGGCTCATTGGGCTCCCCTAAAAGTTGATACATGCATCCCGTAGGTCCCCGATGTCGACAACCATGTGCATATGATGCATAATAGTCAAAATGAGTGCCTTTATAGTTTTCATCTTTAGCATCGGCGGTAGCCGATCAAGAATTCCCATCCAACATGCTAACCTTGCCATGATGTGCTATCAGAGCAAGTTTACACTTATAGGGAGATGATATTGTTGGCCCAAATTAGATTACAAAATTTAATAATTTGATTTTTCCTCTAGATGTGCCTAATTAGAGGGATGCCAAAGTGAATCAAGTAGGAGGAGAGATGCCAGTGCCACCTTAGAAGATACAGTTCTTTCAAATGATGCAATAGGCTATTACTATGGCTTCAACCTAAGGTGATTCTAGGGCAGAATGTAACTATGAGCGGATTTGTAAAGTGGGTGTAGTTTAGTTTTAATGCATTATAATCCTGAGGAGGCTGAAGCATAGTGAGGGTAGATAGACTTAGTTTTAGACTGTTTGGAGTGTACCTCAGAAAGAAGGTTAAACTACATTGTTTCATTATTCTAGGGCATTGCATTGACTTAGTGGAGATTAATAAAGAGATCTATGAGTCACAAAAGACGATTTGGTGAAAGTTCCATCGAGATTCTAGAGTTAAATACACTGCATGGATATATTAGGATTGAAAGAAGAAAAATTTTATCAGTTTGCTACAAAGGAGATGTCAGTAGCAAATTATAAGGATCACTTTATGATTTGTTAACTAAGTATACATTAGAGGCCGTGGCAAATATAAAGGACAAATGTTATTGATTTAACTAGGGTCTAAGGATAAAAATTCATTTGGGTTTGAGAGCTACTACTTATGATTTCAAGAAGTTACTAAAGATTGCACTCAAAGTAAAGGATGTGAGAAAATAGGGCAGAAATAGAGGAGAGCTGGAGGTAGCTAGAGAGTCATTATAAAGAAGGGAGTTAGTCTATTAAGAAGGGAGCTAGTATTTTGTGGTCTGCTAGAATGGGGGATCGAGGAGAGCCGATGCTACAACAAGTAGGAGTGGTAGTTTCTACAGGTTTGGTGGAGATCGAGGAACTGATAGGGATTCAAGACAATCTAGTACTGCTAATGCACCATCAATTAGATTAGGCAAAAGAGTTAGTTAGAGTTTTAAAGGACCTTTTAGTAGAGGATTTGGAGGGGTACATAGTTATGCTACTTATGGGAGACTTCACAGAAGAACACATTAGGGACCTATTGGGATCAGTTAGGTTTATTATATATATAAAGAGTAAAGACATTTATAGAGGAGCTATGTGATAGTAGGGAGAACTTCAGGAGTGAGGGAAAAAGAGATAATATGTGGTCAAAGTGCTGCTTTTCATTCAAGTAAAGGTTTAGGTCAAGTTAGTAGTAGAAGTGGTGGTAAAGGAGTTGGACATGGACCAGCAGTGGCTATAAGTCCAAATGGGACATTGATTGACCTAAAATGTGTTAGTCAATATTTAATATTGCAAGTACACGGCATAGTTGCATCTAGTACAAGCAAATAAGGGTCGACCCTAGGAGAACAATGAATACTAGTAATTGTTGTTGTTCTATTATCTATCCTAAATATTGATTGTCGTTGAATTAAGAAAACTCAAGTTAATTAATTAAACTAAACAAGCAGCACGAATTAGGCAAAGAATTGGTGACACTAGATTATATCAAATAATTAGTATCTAGGCATCCAATCCCTCTAAACCCTTAATCGATTGATTGTTTATTATGCAATTGTGTTGTTAATTAGTTGGACTGTGGAGATTCCGAAGGTATGCTAGTAGCTAACTTTGAGTCTACTAACAATTAATCCTAAGTTCTCTAACTGAATTACTCAGGTTAAAACTTATAGGATTACATTATCGTATTATGAATTTCTCTATTAGGTTGGACCCTAATCTAAAATATTTATGTTGTCCTATCTCTAAGATAGCAATAAACTCTTTCCAATTATCATGGATCTATTCAACCAAGGATTTCTCAATCACTAAGTACGAAATTAGATTAAATTCTAATAAAGCAGATTAATAGATAATCATAAAACAAATAATTAGATCGTAACAATCAATCAATTCAATTACATTCACAAAATAATCAAAACATGTTAAAGTATTCAACTAGGGCTTATCTATCCTAAATAATAACAGAAAAATTAGTTATACATTAGAGAATAGGAAATCGTATCCATATATTTAGAAAGTAGAATAGAAAAAATCATAATCATAATTCTAAATCTCCTTAATTGTTCTCTATCATGTATTCTGTTTTACGCCGCCTTTTCATTTGAATTCCTCACTTTTAAGTCTATGAAGGCAATTATCACCTATAAACACACTAGAAGCATGTTAAATACCAAATATACAACAAAAGTGTAAAATATTAGGCAAGAATACATTAAATAAAGGTTAAAATTTATAGTCAATTAATCATCTATCAAATATCCCCGCACCTAAGTTTTTGCTTGTCACCAAGCAAACTATAATCAAAATTATAAATTTCGCAACATCAATCTATCATTAGTCTTAACATGTCTAGTCATACAATACATCATCATATCATATTGAATCAAATTAACATGCAATCATAATCAAGTTGTCATAAAATTAACTTCCTAAGTAATATCAATAATAATCACATCAACAATCATATTGAAATCAAAAGCATATCTGTTTACACCCTCACTAGGATTTTACTCAATGCACTCAAGTGTTTAGGATGAAAAGTGTCAAGAGTCGCAATCAATGCATAATATGATCCTTTCCATAGGCTTGTAATAAAATCACATCTCCACCAATTATATACAAACTAGAAACAAGAAATCAAAAGCTCTTTATGCAGGCTGTATTGGGGCTTAGGTAAGGTATGAATGGGTTGATAAAAAGAGTTAAAAGTGAAGGAAATTTACTCACAAAATATTTCAAGATTTGTTACAAATATGCATAAGTCCTTTCAATGTAACTCTATTGGTACCACTTACTTTTAATAATTTTTTTATATGCTATTTTTTATATGTTCAATTTTGATAAAAACAAGTTCTATTCTGATAAGAGATAAGCTCTGATTTGATTCAAACCAAATTATGTTCTAATATAAGTCATATTTTGATCTAAAAGGATTATATCCTATTCTGATATTCAATTCTGATACTTGTACATTCTGTTTTGATATTTATGAGCTTTGCTCTGATGCAAGAATGTTCTATACTAATTGATGAATGATATTCTGTTCTGAGACATAATGTTTGGATTACTCTGTATTATGAACAATTAAAGATTATTGTGATATGATTTGAATTTGTATCTATGAATGTTAGACAACGGTTAGAAACAGTTGCCATTATGCAATATGTTTAATTATCCCCACTAAGTTATATGCTTAGCACGATGGTTTTGCCTCCGTGTAGGTTCTGATAAGAAGGTTAAAGACTGGGACAAGGACTACCACAGTAATGGAATTGCGATTAGAATTTCATAATGGTTAGGCCTCTATAATTCCAAATTGATTGCAAACATATGTAGCTATACTGATATAATGGTAATTGGAAGGTAAGATAATGATAGCGATACATGTAAAAGCTATCAAGATTAAGTTTTGTGAGTACATACTGAATAATGGGATCACCATGACAAGTGAGAATATTAAACACATATGTATTATATGTGTAGAGATGATATAGAAAGTAATCTATGACTTACTGAATATTTGTTGGTAATAGTTCCCATAGTTCTATAGTGATCAACCAGGGATAGATTGAGATTGTTAATGGTGTTAGTATGGCTGATGAATTTGAGGAAAAAGAAGAAAAGCATGATCGTGGCATAATCCCCACAATCGAGGACAGGCGCAAAAGGAGAAGTGATGTCCAGAATCAAATTAGATTAAGGTATCTTTAGCATGAGCTATCAATTGGTGAATTGTCATAAATGCATCTCTAGATAAGATGTAATGATCTTGTTGGAACATACCAAAGTATGAGAGTAAATTAATACGTTTACTATTCCATTGAGTTTTATTATAAGGAATATACTAATTGTGTAAGATATGATAGAAATTGGTCTTATTAAGAGATCATGAATAGTTGGAATTCATCTTCTTGAGGTATTAAAAATGACTGAAAAGCGCTGATGAATATAGTTGATTGATAAATAGTATGTAAAGAGTAAAGATGATTAAGGAGAAAAATCTTCTTTTGATATAAACTTTCATCGAAGAATATCATGTAAGTCAAATGTTCCATTTCTAGAAATGAATGATTATTGAACAAATTAGAAGTGAATATTGGAGTCCCATTTCTATCAGAGACTCAAGAATAGGAGGTTGAATATGCTATATAGAGTACATGTAGCTTGTTGATGCAAAGTAACCCGTTTATGTTAATAGGTTCATGAAATTGGGATGATATTATTGTTATTGCTCAAGGAACTTAGGTCACCCTATATTCTATGCAAATATGTTCAGGAGATACAAATTAGATTTGATGAATGTGTTACCAACACAGGAAGTTAAGATTGCAAATAAATTGAAATGTTTGGAGAAACTAGTATGGATGAATAGACATTAGAATAAGTCAATGTGAAATCAGATGAAATCGAATGAATGGAGAAAATCATTCGAAAAAAGAAGTCAATTGGGAAACCTAAAAATAACATGGGATAATATTACCTCATTTGAGGAATTAGTTACTTAAGGAATTACGAGAACAAATCATGAGCACATTGAGTTTTGGCAATATCTGTTTGAGTTAACAATGCCCCCGATAGTATCATGGTATTGAAGAGTAAAGTGTCTCAATTTTGCTTGGATCAATTAATGACTATGATCATAAATGATATATTGAATGTATTCGAAAAGGTGAGAAGAAAATTTTGAATACTTGAGGAAATCTTACATATCATGAAGGTAGAAACAATTATATGCCAAAGACAAACATAGTGAATCTTAGCTTGATCAAATAAAATGTTTGGTTGTATAGTATTTGAACATGGCATATTGGGAGACCCAAATAGAAATTAGAGGTTATGATGAAGTGAGAAACTCCAAGGAATATATATGAGATCCGAAGTTTTCTAGAATTAGCTAGAAATTGGACACTACCAAAAATAGCATTTAACGGCTAAGGAGGTAGAAACAAGTGACTGCAAGTATGAGTTGCCAACAATCTTAACTGTTGGAGATATGCTTAAACCTTATATTTTGGAGTTCATAGGAACATAAGTTCAATATATAGTTTTAATTGACTTTAAGCATAACAATCATTATCATAGTG
>JANIJF010000007.1:10334951-10348286 GCA_024520955.1 Erythroxylum bequaertii
TTGTTGTAGTGTGGTTATATAAATATAAATTAGTTTAGTTAATAACTAAATTATTGTGATATATTCTTTGGAAAAAATTGGTGCAAAATGATTGAAGTAACGCCAAATTTGGTGTAAAAAGATTCTAGGAATATTCTATTTTACACTAAATTATTTGGTGCAAAGGTTAGAGATGGACTTATTACCCTTCACATTATTCTGACCCTTTTAGACTGTAACTTTGTTAATTAGACACATCTTGGAGTCGTGAAGTGACATCAAGCATAGATTTGCGTACTGTACACACGGCTTCTAAAGGATTTGATTCAGGCATGGTAAGCCCTGTCCCTTCGTCATGTCCACTTCTTCTTCACCAACTCTTTCCCACTCAAAGCACTGAATTAACGTTGCCAGTGTCAAGCTCAGCACTCTATTTGCAAGCCCAGCCCCAGGGCAAGCCCTCCTTCCCAATCCAAATGGTATCAACCTGTATACTTCATCATCAACACCTTCGAATCTTTCTGGCCTAAAACTTGTTGGGTCCTCCCACACATTTGGGTCTCTATGAATAGCCCATGCATTGACCAATAGCATTGTTTCTCGGGGAATATGGTAGCCTCCGATAGTACAGTCGTCTGACGACTGGTGCGGTACTAGAAGGGGTGCTGCTGGGTACAGTCTAAATGTCTCCTTTATGATGCTTTGGAGATACGGCAGTTTGGCACAATCAGCTTCATCCACCAAGCGGTCATGACCAACACAGTTCTCTGGCTCGTCTCTAGCCTTCTTTAATGCCCCAGGATTGTTAAGCAGAAGTGACAGTGCCCACTCAATTGTTACTGCAGAAGTATCTGTGCCAGCAATTAGCAATGTCTGCGTGGAAAGGTAAACTGTCAGGATAGTATGGAATAATGCAGAAAAAGAATTTACCACTACAAATGCTACTACAAGATGGACAAAACAATATAGGATAGTATGGAAGAAAGAAATGATTCAAATTATCACGGTTAACTGTTCTTGAAATGTTAATCAACCAAGATTCAACTGAGAAGAAAGTACGTAGAAACGTACCATTATGAGGCCTTTGATGAGCTGATCAGAATAGTATTCAGGTTCAGATTCTTGCGAAGAAAGCAGAACATTGATCATTGTCTTTGTTCTTTCTTCCCTTGCTGGCAAAGATTCCATCTTCTTCCTCCGGTGCTCGTCTATAAGAGCTTGCATAAATTGGTCAGACTTTTTATGCAATTCCAAAATCCTTTTTTCTGTGCCCTGGAAATCGAACCATCCAAGGAACGGCAGGAAATCAATAAGATTCGTCGCCCCGCTTACTTCAAAAACTCCTCTAATAACATCACGAAATCGTTTTGCCTCATCAATATCTTCTACGTCAACACCAAAATACCGCTTCCCTGCAATCATTCTCATAATGATGTTAAAAGATAGCTCCGATAACCATGATTTCATCTCTACCTTGGAACACGTTCCGCCTGAAATTTGATATAGTCTTTTGACTAGCATTTCGGTTTCATATTTTCGAACATTTAGGAATGTTAAGCCTGCTAGCTGAAAATAATTGAACTGCAGCTACCCGACGAAGGTTACGCCAGTGTGGACCGTGGGGGGAAGATCCTATGGTTGTGTAGTTATAATTTAGATGCTTGCCAGCCAAAAGACCAGGCCTATTAGCGAAGACAAGGTCATTTTTGTTGAAGCATTCTTCGACCAAGGATGGTGATGATATGACTAGCGCATTCCGATAACCAAGTGATAGGTAGAAGATAGGACCTAACTTTCCTGTAAATTTTGCAAGGCTCTATGGAGTGGTTTTCCAGTGACCACATGCAGATGGCCAATTAAGGGAAGTGAAGCTGGGCTTGGTGGGAGATTTTTGCACCCTTTTCTTCTAAACAAAAGAAGCATGAAGAAAAGACACAGAAAAGTAACGGAAACCATGTCCACCCCTGCCTCGTCCGTGGACATCTGAACTTTCTCAAATTGTGAAGTTTTCAGGTTATATGAAGAAACGATAGCAAGATGATGGAAAAATAATGCCAAAACAGAGCATTTATTCGCACCAAAAATGGTTTAACATACATTCGGACGTTTAACGTTTTCATTAGTCGTTGCCCAGAGCGGATAAATTGTTGATAGTTAGACAGTAAATGGAAGAATCAGAGAAGAATACTGTCGTTATGTCACACATTTTATTAAAGAAGAGAAGCCTTTTAAATAGGCATAAACGTAAAGGAAAAAGAAAGGAATCATTGATGTCTATATAATTACAGCAACAATTATTGACCAATAAAGTGGAAAGTAATACTTCCTAAAAAGTAGGACAGCTTGTTGACTGTTTCAAAATCACAATTCAACACCCTGCCATAATTCGAGATTACACACTCCAAGCAAGGTTCGAAATAGAAGAAATTTCTCTTTTGACAATGATTTTGTCAAAATATCTGCTAACTGATCATGAGTGCTGCAGTATTGGACATCCACAACTCTTCCAACCACCAAATCTTTGACAAAATGTAGTCGTGTATCTATGTGTTTAGTTCGACTATATAACACTGGATTTTTAGTCATGAAAATAGTTGGTTTGTTGTCGCAAAAAATAACAGTTGTTGCTTTTTGTTGTTGTCGTAAGTCATTCAGAATTCCTCTTAACCAAACAGCCAGACATGCTGCAAAAGCCACCGCTACATACTCTGCTTCAGTGCTGGAAAAAGCTGTTATAGGCTGCTTTTTGGAGCTCCACGCAATAGCTCCTGACCCTAAAGTGAAAACATGAGCTGACACACTTCTTCGATCATCAATACAACTTGCAAAATCAGAATCCGAGTACCCATATAATTTTCCATCACATTGTGCATTCATGTCGGCAGAATACCAAATCCCATAACTTACTGTACCAGCAACATATCGTAAAATCCGTTTTGCAGCTCCAAAATGTACTTATGATGGCTTCTCCATGAACCTAGAGATGGTATTAACTAAGAAGGCAATGTCGGGCCTTCTATGTGTTAAGTAAATTAACCCGCCAACAAGACTTCTATACGATGTAGGATTAGCTGCTCCTTCGCCATCTCTAGTAACAAATTTATCGTTAAGATTTAAAGGAGTACTAACCGGTGTATAATATAACATACCAAACTTTCGAAGCAGTTCTTTGGCATAGAGCTCCTGAGATAGAAAGATACCATCAGCTTCTTGCTTTACTTCAAGACCAAGAAAGTATCGTAAAGAATCCAAGTCAGTCATCCCAAATTCCTTCATCATCTGATACTTGAACTCATCAACAATAGTTTTTGTTGATCCTACATAAATCATGTCATCCACGTACAAGCAAACCATCATAAAAGCTCCATCATCTTCCTTTTTCACATATAAGGTAGGCTCCTTTTCACTCCTCTCAAAACCATTCTTTAAGAAGTGCTGATCAATACGACTATATCATGCTCGCGGTGCCTGTTTAAGCCCGTAAAGGGCTTTCTTCAACTTATAAACTTGCTCTTCTTTCCCTTTTTCTGTGAATCCTTCGGGTTGTACAACATAAACCTCCTCATTAAGATAGCCATTAAGAAAGGCTGACTTTACATCAAATTGGTAAACATGCCATTGTTGTTGAGCTGCCAAAGCTAAGAATATTCGAACCGTCTCAAATCAAGCTACGGGAGAGAAAGTTTCTTCGAAATCAATCCCAGCTTGTTGTGCGTAGCCTTTCACAACAAGTCGTGCTTTATAGTTTTGAATCTTACCATCTATTCCAAGTTTTGTTTTAAACACCCACTTGAGTCCAATCGCCTTTTTGTCAGCAGGTAAGTTGCATAAAATCCAAGTTTGATTCTTGTTAATAGCCGTGATCTCCTCTTCCATTGCCTGCAACTATTTCTTCTCTTGACAAGTTTCTTCAAAATTAACAGGACCAGCGGCAATAAGTACAAAGCCACACGTTTCATACAAGTCAGCTAATGATTTGTACTTTCTACGAACAGATGGTGTAGATAAGTAGAGGAGCTGCCTGATTCTGTCTGTGACTGTGGAATTGATATTGATGAAGGTGTGTCTAGTGGTGTGTCCATCGTCACAGTTGGTTGTTGGAGATTGCTGTTATTTTCTCACTGTTGTTCGTCATCTTCAATAACTTGACTGGAAGTTGTCACAGTATTTTCCTGCCAACTCAAACTCTCATCAAATACAACATCTCTTCTTATTAAAATTTTATTGTTTGTAGGATCTAACAATCTGTATGCTTTTGATTGAGTGCTATATCCTACAAATATACATTGATGAGACTTTGGATCCAATTTCCTTCGCTCCTGTGACGTGATCAAAGCATAACAAATAGAACTGAAAATTCGCAAGTGACTTACAGAAGGTTTGTACCCATTCCAAGCTTCGAATGGAATTCGGTTTTGTACGACTTTTTTAGGAGATATGTTGAGAAGATAAACAGCAATGGCTACTGCTTCTGCCCACAAGGTGTTTGGTAAATTCTTGCCCTGCAACATACTCCTAGCCATTTCAACAACAGTACGATTCTTTCGTTCCGCAACACTGTTTTATTCTGGAGTGTATGGTGTTGTTAATTCTCTGTGTATGCCATGCTCTTCGCAAAAAGAGTTGAATTTGGTAGACACAAATTCGCCCCCATTATCAGTGCGCAGAACTTTGGTACAACAATCACGTTGCTTCTCCACCAAGACTTTGAAACTCTTGAATTTGTCAAAAGTTTGAGCTTTGTTGTGCAAAAAATACACCCAAGACATTCTGGTATAATCATCAGTTATTAACAGAAAGTATTTACTACCTCCAAGAGATGTTGTTTGCATAGGGCTGTATAAGTCAACATGAAGCAATTCTAAACATGATGAGGCTCGCCAAGCTTTACCTACAGGAAATGATTTGCGTGTTTGCTTCCCATATACACAGCCTTGACATAACTTAATATCATTGATCTTTGGTAAGACTGTGACCATATTTTTATCTCGAAGTAACTGCAATCCCTTAAGATGTAAGTGTCCATAACGGAGATGCCATAATATGGATTCATCATCTTCTCTTGCTGTAAGCACAAAATTTCCCATTTGAGACACATCAAGAGGAAACATTTGGTTTGAAGTCTTTTTGATAGTTACCAAAGTTCTTTCCGTTTGTTTATCTTTAATGCAGCACTCCCCATTATCAAACAACACCAAATAACCACATGACATTAACTGCCCAACACTGATAAGATTGAAACCCAAAGTAGGCACATATTGGACATTACGTAAACATTTAGTTTTGCCTGAACTTAATTTAAAACTTACAGTCCCTTTGCCTTTTACAAGAAGAGTGCTTCCATTCCCTAGCTGCACTTTTTGTGTATCTGTTTCATTAAGAGAGGAAAACAAATGTTTAAAACCGGTCATGTGGTTCGAACATCCACTGTCGACAAACCAGATATGTTTGTGATTGTCTTTACTTGATGTACTGTGAGCCATAAACAGTTTCTCTCCGTCGGCTATATCTGCATCATCATTCTCGTCTCCAGTTGTGAAATTCGCTTGCTCCTCTTTGGACCAACAATCTGCTTGCATATGTCCATAGTTCCCGCAGTTATAACACTGTATGTTATTCATATGGTGTCGCTGGTCATCATTATGGCCTCTACCACGTCCAGTTGATCGTCCGCGCCCCGAAAAACGACCCCTAAAGACTCCGCGACCACGTCCTCATCTGCTGATATTGTTATTCTGCACTTGAAAAGCTTTGTCTTCCACTTTGTCGACATTTCTATTAATTCTAACTTCATGGGCTTGTAAAGAACCCATAAGTTCATTAAAAGAAAACACATACAAATCCTTGGATTCCTCTATAGCAGCGACAACGTGATCGAATTTAGAACTGAGACTACGAAGTACCTTTTCGACAATTGTTTGATCTGTAATGTTGGCGCCATATGTGCGCATTTGACTAACGACAGCAGTAGCTTTAGCCAGAAATTCAGATACAGTCTCATCGTTCCTCATCTGAAGCATCTCAAACTCTCTGCGGAGAGATTGAAGTCGAACCACCATCACTTTAGAATCTCCTTGAAATTCTTTCTGTAGGACAGACCATGCTTCTTTTGATGTAGTTGTTGCTGCAATTCTTGTTAACACAGTGTCATGAACAGCTTGCTGAATAATCGCTAGTGCCTTTGCATCTTTCTTCCTTGTTTCTTTAAGTCTGGTTTGTGCCTCTGCTGTGAGGACTGTCTCTGCATTAGGTTCAGTGTAACCATTCTCCACATAATCCTAGACATCCTGAGACCTGAGTAGCGTCTTCAGTCTTATAGACCAGAACTCATAATTCTCCCCTTTGAAAATTGGAATAAGAGGCTGTGTAGCCCCGTTGCCACTGCTAGAAATGAGTAATCTCTGATTATCTGCTTGCAAATTTCACTTACTGGTGGCTCTGATACCACAATGTTGATAGTTAGACAGTAAATGAAAGAATCAGAGAAGAATACTGCCGTAATGTCCCACATTTTATTAAAGAAGAGAAGCCTTTTAAATAGGCATAAACATAAAGGAAAAAGAAACGGAATCATTGATGTCTATAATTACAGCAACAATTATTGACCAATAAAGTAGAAAATAACAGCTCCTAAAGAGTAGGACAACTTGTTGACTGTTTCAGAATCACAATTCAACATAAATTAAAGATGGAACAAAATATATCTTTGACAATTCCTATTTGAACGACCTTTCATTGCCGACCAGAAGAATCACTAATTGGGATACTCGCTTGAGTTGACACCCGATCATTGCGGACCAAGGATGTCGCTGTTGGAACTCGAGGTTTGAGCATTAACATACACAATAATACGCATCATGTTGTCTTAACATAAATACCGATAGACGATTGCATTCGGGTATTTGTATCATTGCTTTTTTTTTCTATTTTCTTTTTAACAATGCAGAAGAGAAATTCGCTCCTCTTCAATTTTAACTTACAGAGATGTAGAAAATAGGAAGTTGCACCTGCCAAGCAAACTATGAATCACTAAGGCCTATTGACGATGCTCAGTTCATGTTGATTCGCAAAAGTGCCTGCTTTTCACACGCTCCCACTGTAAGCTAAATAGTACTAATACCTACTAATAGATATATTGACTAACAATTCCTCAAGAAAATTAACCACAACAATGTTATCCACAATCTGTTGTTAAATATAATAGCAACTCTATTGATTAGTATTGGATAAATTATGAATTTGTATAAATAGAGATAATGCACATACTCTACTCATTTTATTATCTATTTTGGTTTGAGAAAGTTGCTGAAGATCTCGAGTAAATTCATCCTCTTTCAAATAAGTAATTGTAATTTTTACTAATTAAAGATAAAATTGTATACTTTTATATCTTTTCAAACATCACATCTCAGTGAGATTCTTACTACAATGCTACTGTTGTGATCATCTTCAACAAAAATTGACTAAAACAATATCAACAAGATCCTTTTGCACCCTTCTTAATAAACGAATCTCTTAATAGATGAAAAGAAACTGTATACTCGTAAAATTACTAAAGCAATCAGCAAAAGATTTAACAATTTATAGTAATTTTATTAGGCATTCCCATCATAGTTAATTAGAACATGCCTCATACTAATAAGGGGCTTCATTAGATTTCATGAACTTACTTAGATTATTTATTGAGTCATTATATTGTCGTTATATCATATCAAATTTTAATTTTCTTAGCATTAATCTTTTGAAAATGGTAATTGATAAATATCCAATATAAATAGAATTTCATTTTTTCCCTTGAACAAACATGAATTAGTGTATTTATAATAAAGAAAAATAATAAAGGATAAAAGAATCAAAAGTATAATGAATTGATGAACCTTTATAAAATATTTGACCCAAGAATAACAAAAGTCCATCATCAGGTCCCATAAACCTCAGATACTGAAAGGAATTAGAAACTTGTAACGTATACAACACAAATCTAATATAATCACATATATCTAATAAATTTATTAACATGAATGATAAAATAAGGTGCATAAATAATAATGGTACTCGTATGATCTGTAATGTATCATGTTTTGTTTGTTTGTCTCAATTTTTTTAAACTTTATGCTAAATTATAATAAAGAAATAAGTTTTCCCTCACTGTATGCTAAACTACATCAGGGAAAATCTTTATAAGATTAAAAACTTATATCTATCATGTCTTATAAACCCTTTAATATCTTGAGATATCTGGATATGTTAAGAGATATATGATCAATGTTAAATTGTATATATGGCCAATAACATGTAATATGCTTAAGATTGGTATAAACCTTATAATTTCACTTCTAATATGATAGTGCAAAAATATATGATTGAGAATAAAATGATAATCATCAATATATATAATCAATACAGTCATAATACATGAAAACAAATATGTATCTGAAGCAGATACATAATGTTAGCTAATTAGCGATGTTAAAAGACTTCAAAATACCCATATTATAGAGATATCTTTTAAAAATGGATGGATGAATTCTTTTATTCAAAGGATTAGCCAACATATGCTTACTCAAAATGTGCTCCATTATGAAGTTACCTTTTTGTACAAGTTCCTTTATGGTCAAATATTTAACTTTTAAATTCTTAAGCCTTATGATGTTCTTATTATTGTTATTGACAACACCGTAAATAGAATATCATAGTACAATCAAATGGCTCTAGCCACTAAATTCACTATAAATAGCTCATAATAAAAAATTTCAACTAATTTTCTTATGAAATAGGCCCATAAAATGCAACAAACTCTACATGTATAGTCGAAGAGGTCAAAAGTGTCCATTTGACACTTTTTCATAAAATGACACCATCTACCAACTTAAAAATATAATTTGATATAGACTTTCTATCGTTTGGATATATAGCAAAATTAGAATTTATGTACCAAATCAAATTTAGTTTCTCAACCTTATATGTTAGCATATAATCTTTTATTCCTCAAAGATATCTCAAAAATCGTTTAACTATATTCAAATGCTTTATACCTAGGTTGGATAAATATCTACCTAATAGTGCAATAATGAATACAAATGTTCGGTCTAGTGGAGACTTGAGCATACATCAAGTTAGACAATGCATTAGAATAATGAATATTTTTCATAGTCTCTCTTTTTATCTTAACTTTTAGATATTATGCCAAAGATTATTAATATCTCTCCATAAAAAATCAATGTTGCATAAGGCTTACAATTTTCTATATTAAACCTTGGCAACACACACTCTATGTATTTTTTTAACAAGATACCTCAAAATTTTCAAAATATGCCCTAATGAATATGAATACCAAGGTCAAAACATACTTCACCAAGATCCTTCATGTTAAATGCTTGGCTAACATTTATTTATCCTCATACAATATGGCCAAGTCATTTGAAGTAAGTAAGATATCATCTATATTAAATAATTTTTCTTCCCTATCTTTGTGCTTCAGTATTCTGCTCGGAAGAATGAAACTGAAACTTGAAAAAAGAAAAAAAAAAGATTAAGGCAAAAGAAAAGGTATTGCAGGATGAGGAAAAACATGACCAATCCCCATCCCAAAAGCTCTAAACAAGATGAGGTTGCCACGGTGTTCTTTCTCATTTACACGTTTGGATGCCAGGTATTCAAATGGGGAAAGAACCTACGTTCTACTCAAGCTCAACATTATAATATTATATTCTGATTGGATAGCTTAACTACTTCATAAATTCAACAAAACTAAGATATGCTTTGATTTCCAAGATTCTACACGGAGCTGACAAGTAGCACAAATTAAATAAACTTAGTTATTACAGAAATAGTGAAAAATCCAATTTGAAAACTGGCACTTTCAGGTGTAAAACTTGAACAAATAATCTAATTCCAATAATCATGCATTCCTCTTTGGCAACATAGAATGGTCGACGACCCCATTTGCTACAGTTACAGATCCCATCAAGGAGATGCGAGAATTGCATTCCATCTATTAAATATGTGCCAAAGAAACTCATCCTCCTGTCAAAAAGTTTTAAAATGTGCACATTAGCTTCAAGAGGTGATTGATAGATCTTTCAAAGCCACAACATATGACCACAATTATAATGACTGCAATTGTGGGGATGCCCATCCAGGCAAAGGTGCATGAAAAACATGAGGACGACCAGTAATAGGATGTTCAAAAGATAAAGACTCGGCATGAAGTTCATGTCTGTCATATATTTTCCCTTTCCACTCATACACGCCTTCATACTTCACATCCCCTCTTATAGGAATTCCAAGATACTGACAATGCAAGCGGATTTGATGTGTTCTTCCACTCCGAGGAAATGCTCGGACCAAAATCTCATCCACTTTTGCTTCTGCATCAATTTCAGGTCTTTTTTCATCTACTACAACGGTTTCACCTTTCTTACATTCGTATAGCTCTTCCAATTTCCCTTGTCCATTGACTGATAACAATTCAAAAGAAGTTTCCATGTCCCTGACTACAGACCCACCTGGTAGTGTCCGACCTACATCTGATGCAGCATATACACGCCAAATTCCAAATTTCGACCGACCATGACCTGATTTAACAGTAATGTTTTCCCATTTTGGTGCTGAACCAATGCACTGAGCAATGTATGTTTTCCTAACCTTGTGATTGGTAAATGCCTTTACAAGCTTAGAAGCTACTTTGTGTGACTTAGTAATTAACATTACACCACTTGTATCACGATCAAGTCGATTGGCAAGATGAAGCTCTGGCTGGCTGACTTTAAAATCTGAAATTGAAACTTTACCCAAATTAGTCACTCTCAAATTGAAGGTCACTTCGAGGCTCAATCAAAAAAACTTATCCTTTTCTTATACGTCAAAATACTTCATGTCTTTGATATATGCATCAAAAGCAGAACAGTTTATTGCTTATAGCATCAGACTACGGCCGTTATAAGATCCAGAGTCTATGGATTTGGAACATATATATAATTAAAAAGATTGGTTTTTAGTGAAACCAACAGAACCCTAACCTAAACTGCTTTGCAACTCTTTCCAATCTATGAGCTTGTGGGAGTTTTGTTTGCAGAGCTCCCAACAGAAACCAACCGTCTATCACATTAAGAAAAGGCCTTAGCCGAACCCCCCACCTGGAACAAAAGCAAACGATTCACTGCCTATCCTAACAGCTAATGCCATGCCTTTAATGAGATATTGAGATGAAGACAACTACATATGCAGCTTATGAACAGTCACATTCCAAATTAAATCCAGCAGTTATACCAAATTCAATTCAGCAGTTGTTGCTTAGCTAATTACAAGATGGGAATGTCGCATATGTCTGCTCAAGTGATCTCAATCGTTTTATATATGTTTGTGTGTGTGTGTGTGTGTGTGTGTGTGTCTATTGCACGGAAAAGGTTTTAATAGCATTGGATGAGGATGAGAAATATATCCAGTCATTGCTCAAACAAGAAGCCGGCAATTGTGGCATATATTTCAGTATCAAATCAGAAACTTCTAACGTTCAACAAGAACTATGGGAAGACAAGAAAATCCTATCAGTTAGAAAGATATAAAGGAGGAGCATACCATCATTGAGTCCAATTGACTTTGAAGAATCAACACAAGCAGTAAGGACCTTTTCCAACATAGTCTCACAGTAAATTCCCTCAGGTTTATTGACTACAATGAGCCACTGATCTTCGTACAGAATGTCACTCATTGAGAAAGAGAAAAGGCTTGATCTTGAAGAGGCAGCCATAGCTCTGGCTAACTCTATTTCCTTCGAGATTGGAGGGAGGGGAGGGGAGAGTGGTATTGGATACTTTTGTAGTTCCAGAGGTGTGCTTTGGGAAGTGACATCTGAGGGCTCATTTTGGGACGACATGGAACTGCTGTAGGAACAACAAAGAGAGAACGTCAAGAGCTTTCTGGGAATTCCCGATAGGGGCTTCGGAGTTGGGGAGAGGGTGGGCTTGAGTAACAACAAGCAGGCCATTGATGTGCCTGATCGCAAAGGTTAAACGTTGGATATCTTCTTAGTTCTTGCCTATGTTGGTGGGCCTAGACATTAGAATGCAGGACTGGTGGTCTTAGTCCAATTATTAGGTAATCGGGTCTTTCTTGGTCCTTAAACCCTGAAGCTGACTTACTTGTTAAACCCTTAGGTTATGTTTTGTTGAAAGTTTGTTAATGAAATGATTATTTTATCATTTGGGATAAGAGTTTATAATAGAATGAGATAGAAAAGGAGGATTTCATATTTAATTTAATTTTATTATAAACAATAAAAATAAAAAACATCCTACTTAGAGAGTTTAATAGCATGGAAAATGATAAACAACTTTTTATTATATTACATTATAAACTTTTCTTTCAAACTATACTTCACTATATTATATTATGAAATCTTCCGTCCCTCTTAAATAATAATTTTCAAATATTACATCTATTTATATTTTATTTATTATAAATCATTTCATTATATTCCATTAAAAATCTTACTTTACCTAAAAATAGTCTTATAGTTTACTTACTATATTAGATCTTTTACTTTTCAACAATAAGTCTCTGTGATGAGCTGGTGAAACTTACGAGACAATTTTTGTGGGGTTCGTCAAACGAAAAAAGGAGGATTCACCTTGTTAACTGGGAGGAAGTCTAAAAACCAAAAGAGAAGGGGAGTCTTGGCATTCGGAAAATTCACGAAACCAACGATGCCTTATTAGCGAAATTAGGATGGGCTCTGATTGCCAAGCCTCATGTCTTATGGGTTAAAGTCCTCTCTGCCAAATATCATTTTGATGCCAGCAATATCCCCACAAATAGTGGTTCAATGCTCTGGAAGAGCTTAAAGGTAATTTGGCACATAGTTCTACAGGGCATGAAATAGATGATCGGCGATGGCCATCGAACTCGCTTCTAGATCAAATCTTGGATTGTGAGAACAGGACCCCTACTTAACCATGTTACATCCCCAATCTCTGATTCCACGTTAAACCTTAGTGTCTATCAATTTGTCGACATTGACGATAATTGACATTGGGACGGAATTCAATCTTACCTTCCGATGTCGATCTGCAAATTAATAGTCGGTACGTTTCCTTCAAAGCCTTACCTAAGGCAGGATAAGTTGATCTGGGGACTTTTTGACATTAGAGAATTCTCCATAGCTTCCACTTATTCCATGCTTTTGGACGATGAAGATGCCCTGCCTCATAGGGTTTGGAAGGAAATATGGCAAGGAGAATACTGTGAACTGTGATGATACCGAGCGATATTACTGTGGAGTGATAATACTGAGCGATCCATCATAATGATGCCGATCCCTACTACTGTGCTAAACTGATATCGATCGGATATACT
>JANIJF010000007.1:10491475-10506498 GCA_024520955.1 Erythroxylum bequaertii
GAATGAATGAGTTTAATCTAATTTAATTTTTTCAAAGAGTTAGAAATATCATTTTAAATTATGAAGATCAATAACTAGAATCAAATTAAGCTTGATATTTTATGCATATAATTTGATTATGAGTGCATAAGATGCATACTTTATTTATATGGTTGATATTTATATTAGATGCATGTTAAATTGTATGTTTTATATGCGTGATATTTTACACGCAATTTTATGTTTGAAGAGACAAAAGAAATTAAATCCCTCATTAAAATATTAAGTACATGCTGAGAATGTAATTATTGCCTTCCATTGTTATAAGAATAAACTAGAGTCTTGTTTATTATTAGACTTGTTAAACAAACTCAAGGTTACTTTATCCCGAACATGCTTAATCTTATGACATTGTGTTCTACTGAACTAAATTTGTGTGATTCGGATGAGCAAACTCATGATCACTTGACTTTATAGGCAAGGTTAGGAGTGACATATGAGATATTTTGGTAAGAGTTGTCACCTAACGGATTTAGGAGTCATATGAGATGTGATTGATAAAGTTATTATCTATCTAATTTAAGTTTAGTTGGTTTGTTGAGCAAACTCAAGATCAACTATAATTAAATGGGATCCTAGCCTACTAGAAAGATTAGAGTAAGCTTTTGGAATAGTTATGAGGACTATTATTACGAATAAAATAGTGGGAGTAACTAGATATATGATTAAAATCCTAATCTTATTTGGTAGTTATGACATATAATTAATTACTTTCTTTTCTTACATTTATATTTTGTTATGAGTGGAATTTACCTTGTTTAGTATAGTTGATATTGATACTAAGAGTTAGTGAACCAAATTTATTAGGCATAAGTTATGTTTGAGAAAAGTTCTCAATATTAGAAAAGAAAAATTGTATATCCATTATGCAATCTTACTATAATCCCTTTTGAGGATTTGATGAAAAAGTTTTAGAGATATGTCAAAATTGTATAGATAACAAAATGTATTGGTATTTTAAGTTGATTTATATCTCGTAAACTTTAATGACAACATGTAAGATATATGTCAACACCATGATAGCAAGATGCAAAAGGTTGCATATAATAGAGCTAAAAGGTATAATACCTTATTGGAATTGTTATATTTAATTTAGCCTACTAAAAGCATAAACATAGACATCAATTAAAGGAATTTGCTATAGTATGATAATAGTTTTCATAAGAAGCAAAATGGTTGCATGACTTTTCTTGCTTATATAATAAAGATCATTTATATTTTTAGTTCATACTTATGAATATTTGATACTGAATTTAGATTCAACATTATTATAATGTTCAAAGCATGATAAGAAATAGATTATTAAGTAAAAGTAGTTGATCCGATTTTATATAAATAGTTTGTATGTATTGGATCAAAGGAGACTTACGCTTAACATAAATGGAAATAATACAAAGCTGAATAACTAAGATTATCCTTTTATGCCATGTTAGTTAAATCAACATAACTAGAATCATAAAATTACATACAAGGATATGTGTAACCTTTTGATTATGAATTGTATGAAACTTGTTAAGTTGAAGAATAGCCAAAGCAATCTTTGGCAAAATGATGATGATGATATTTAATTGTTAAATCTTATACATGAGTTGTACTGAATAGAATAACAATTCATAAGAGGATAATACTTATATTTCATTAGATTACTAATGACTTTATATGATATAATCATATTTATAAAAAATAATGATTTAAAATTTTTGAACAATTCAAATTATTTAAATCTAAGTAGAAATTAAGCATTAAGAATACTGAAGCACTTCAATGAGATCACTGTGGTAAGTTTTAAATATTTAGTTATCTACAAGGAATGAGATTTTGGTTAATACCTTCATAATAAAATTTCATAAGAGTATGGACTTTTGTAAGGAGTAAAATACAATATGAGATATTATATAATGCTATAGTATTTTTCCTATAGCAATGCCCAGTAAAATGATTTACCTTCAATAGTTTCATTTAAATCAATTAGTAAGATTTCATATTAGATATGAAATGCTAAGTCTTTGAAAGAGTCAAGGCTAATGGTTTAAGGATGTAACGCTTGCTTGAAGCATACATTATCCATTAAGTTTAAAACTAAATTGGATAATAAAAGGTTATGAGATATCCAAAAGATTGAATATAATCTTACATATCCATTGAGCAAATTGTTTAATTCAATGTATACTTATAAGAGAATAGTTCCCAAGATATGTAATAGGAGTAAGATAAAATTTGAAAGGTTCAAATCTCATGAAAACACATCCAAATGGAACTAATGCCTTTGATGATACATGTAAGGGCCCAAATTGTACCCTAGTTGGAATATTACATGAAAGTACATGTATGATAGGTGTTAAAAATTGTGAGATGATTGAGAATTGCATATGACTTGAATTTTGGTTTAATGGATCATACTTAGTGATTTAGAATTAATTGATACTATTAGAGAATTATGGTATTAAAATGTACATTTGGGCTAGGAAAATTGTCAAGTGGCAAGATAAGTTAGTACATAAAAATTGAAATGACAAAGCCTACAAGTTAATAACATTTGGCATAGTTGATGTATTGACAAATGGCATAGTTAATAAATTGACAAATGGCAACAATAAGTGTGTGACAAATGGTTTAATATATTGGTGACATTTTCATCTCTAATGTGGGACAAATGAAGAACATGCATAGTGACTTATGTTGATACAACTTGATGACACCTAGCAATGGATGAGGTAAGTTTCTGCTGGAGTAATTTCTTTTTTTCTCATTCTTCACTATTTTGCACTCTCTCCACCGAAACTCTCTCATTTCCTCTCAACTTCTGGAGTTTTTGGGATCAATTTCTCTTGGAATCCTAGTAAGTTACTACATAAAGAAAGCTACTTTATACTGCCTTTTATGTTGTTATCATCTTAGTGTTAAGATCATCTTAAATCTACCTAAATTTTGGAAGTGTTTTGGTTGCATAAAGGGTTGGTTTGGTTAGTTCTTTGGAGAAGGAACTTGAAGGTAATTAGGTAAGGGATTACTAAACTTTATAGCATGTATCACTACAATTTTTATGATAATTGAATTGGCATGAAATATGAATGCTAGAAAAATGATCCTTGTATGATAACTTCTGGTTTGGTTTTGATGTGTGGAAGATGTTGATTTGTAGTTACTTAATGAATGATTTTTGAATTGGTTTGGACATGAACTTGATGAGGTATTAAAGCATGAATAAAGTTGAATTGAAGTGAAATCAATGGACTTTGGTGAAGGTGTGTTGAATGGAAGTGAAAAAGTCAAATTTTGGAAACAAATTGGAGGTTGTGGGTGAGTGAACCTTTGGTTCACTCATCCCATGATCGTGGGAATTATAAGGCTTATTTTCACAGTCGTGAGAAGTACTTAGGAAGGATAAAAGATTGGTTTTGGGCAATCATTGGACCATATAAGGTTAAGGTACTTTATAATGGTTTAATTGGACTTAATTAAGGTGTAAAATGAACTTAGTTTGATGTGGAATAAGTTCATCAAAGGTTGAATAAGATTTGGATTTTTAATTGAAGTAATAACTTAAAGAAGGTGTTATTATATAACAAAGTATCTAATATTGGAACTTATAAGTTGTTAAAGGAATGAAGTATATTTATGAACAAAAATGTGTTTTAAATGATAAAAGTGATGTGTTAGTTATGTATGTTTGAGAATTGGGAACTTAGGTGAGTACATGTAAAATGTAATTAGTTAATATATTCATTGGTGCATTATTACAAAAGCTTAAGCTTATAAGGCATGATAAGTTTGTTCATGTGAGAATGAATGGGTTCAATTTGAGCATGAGAAAATGAATTCATACTTATGCATTATTTCACTGTTACATGATTCTGATACTGTGATAATTCCATACCATCAATTGTCCGAGGAGTTTGATAATTGGGATTGTATTAGAAGTTGTTTCTAATTATGTGAATATACATAACGTGTGATGACTCAGTACATTTATTGATGCTTTAATGCATATGTTTGTATTTATAAGGCATGTTGAGTTTGATTAAATGAATAAGGTCATATGTTGCACAACATTATTTGTATAAGATTCTAAAATCTAAAATGGTTTGTTTTAAAATTGTTAAGTCCTAGTAGTGGGTAAATAGGCATGCTTAGAAGGGTTTGCAGCTGCTTTTGTAATCAGGCACTATAGTGTCTTCTGATTTTAGACACTTATGTGTCTTTTGTTTTAGAGACTTAAGTCTTTTCTGTTTCAGATACCAATCATGGTATCTTCTGTTCTGGTCTCGTTACCCACTTCTGTAAAAAGAATTAGCAGTCTAACTTATTTTCTATTTTGATAAATGTTAAGTTTTGATAAAAACAACTTCTGTTTTGATATAAAACAAGTTCTATTCTGATAAGAGATAAGCTCCAATTTGATATAAAACAAGTTCTATTATGTTATAAGTCATTTTTTGATCTAAAAGGATCATACTTTATTTTGATATTTATGAGTTTTATTCTGATGCAAGAATGTGCTGTATTGATTGATGAATCATATTTGGTTCTGAGACATAATGTTTGGATTACTCTGAATTATGAACAATTAAACATTGTTGTGATATGATAACAGTCGCCATTATCCATTATGTTTAGTTATTCCCCACTAAGCTATATGCTTATCACGGTGGTTTTGCCTCCATGTAGGTTCTGATAAGAAGGTTTAAAGACTGGAATAAAGACAACTGCAGTGGCCAAGGAGAATGTGTTCTATTTTGGAAGTTGTTTTTGTTTGATTCTTTGTTGTGTTTAAGTTTGAGATGTATTTCAATGTAATGATACATTTTGTATATTTGTGGATAAGGTTTGTAATATCCTGTAAGTAATTTTTAATAATGATTATACAGGTTGGCTTTTGAAATTATGGCATGTATTTGAATAAGTACAATATATTTGATATGTTCTGTTTAAAAACAACTTTTAATAAAAGGTAATGTATGTTGCTCGAGTTGCTTGGAATGTATGTAAGAAATGTTTAGAATGTTTTGGATTCTTTTGGTTCTATTTTATATAGCATCTGCATATCCTCCTAGGGAGTATGTGGTTGTTACATAATTTGTGAGAGTAATAACCATTTGAGTTTGTTATAAGTATAAATAATCCATAATTGAGTTGTAAGAAGAAATTTTAGCATATTGCAAAGTTTTTAACATTCTTTGAAAGGTTAAAGAGTGCATTTAAATGCATTTCATAAACCATATTGAAACTTAGTTCTTGGACAAGATGAGCATAAATCACCCTTATCTAATAACAAATTTTTATTAGGATTTGTAGAAGAATCATAATGACAAGACCCTAGAATTCCAATATTAATATCATATGTAGATCATATTTAAGTGGAGATTTAAATATACATTATTGTAATTGAGCAACTTGTATGCTAAGAAGATATCAAAGAGATTCCACATTCTTAACCTGAAATTTTATCTGAAGAAACATCTTGAGATCTTATACACTAGTAGAATTATCCCTAATAATGAGTATATCACTGACATATAATAACAAAAATATATGCCTTTTAAATGGGGGCAATGGCAGAACATTGTATGATCTCTTACATACTAAGAAAGAACAAATTACAGAATGCCCTTACTAAAAAATTAATTAAAGCCTAGGGTGAGACAAACACTTAGATCATACTCCACCTAAGAAATAAAGCTACATAATTATTCTATATACATATGAACATAAAGAACACCATTAAGAAAGGCACTTTTGTCATATAGCTAAATACTATAAAGAAAATAGAATATAAATAGAAGTAATTTTAGCAAATAGAGAAATTATCCTTATAATCTTAACCATAAACCTAAGTGAAGCCTTTATAAATAAGAAGACCTTTAAGGCAATCAATGCTTCCATTAGGAGACACTTTAATAATAATCGAGAGACAACAACTTACATAAATTTATTTGAGGAAAAGATACAAGCTCTTAACTACCATTAGCCTTTAAAGCATTCATCTCATATATCATTACAAAATGCTAAACTATATGATAAAGTTCCTCATTAAGAGATTTAGGAATAGAAATATAAGAGAAGGAAAAGATAATAGGATGATAAGTAGTGGATAAATAAGAATATGTAAGGTAACTCTATAAAGGACGAGAACTACTACACGTATGCTTATCTTTAAGAAGAGTAATAGGCAATTATAAATTAGATGGACTTGGGGAGGATGAACCGATGGATAGTATGGTGAAAAAATAAATATTTTTTATTACAAAATAAAATATAGTTAAAATTAAAAGTGACTTTTATTTTTATGTTGCCAAATAGTCTATTGTATGAAGCTTTTTCAAAAAAGCTCCGTTTTTAGTTGACAGCCAAACAGTCAACTGGCTTCTTAGAAAAGCTCTTTTCAGAAAAGCTCTACTGGTATAAGCTCATCCAAATAGGCACTAAGAGGTGGTGAGCAAGGAGAACGTTGTTCGATGGTGATATTAGGAGGTTGAAGGGATGGAAGTAGACATTTGAACATAAATGAAGGGTAGGAAGATGGAAGAAAGATTCTCTCTCTACATTATCATATTGTCATCGGTGTTTCTGCCTTCTAAGAATGTTCCTTATTTGTCACTAAGGAAGTGTTTTATTAAGTTATTAAGAAATATATTTTAATTAAATTTATTTATTTCAATTTCATTGAGTTAAATTAAATTTATGATTTTATTTGTTTAAAGAATCATTATTCTATTTATTTAGAAACTATTCCTTTGTTTATGAATAGTAAATTCTTTTATTTATTAGAAAAATATTTTCTTAATTAAAATTTGAAAAGTATTTTTATTTATTAATTAAGAAAATGAGCTTTCTTTAATAATTTTGGAAAATAATTTTCTAATTTTACAAGGAAATATTTTCTAATAAACTAAGAAATCAATATCTAAATAAATAACATAAATGACTTTCTTAATTAAATAAAATGTTTTTTATTTAATTTTGAAAGTAGTTACTTTTTAATATTAAAAGAGAATAGTTTTCTAATTAAGGAAAACTTATTTCAAATGAGATTAGAAATACTTTTCTAATTGGATTAAAAATGTGTTATTTACACAATTTTTTAAGGAGTTTTTCTAAATAATAATAAGTAAGAATCATAATTTACTAAAAATTGTTTCCAATTAAATTTTGTTAAAGGGGTTAGGATAATTGAAAATAGTTTCCAACTACGTTTGAAAATTGTTTTCAATTCAAATTAAATTCTATTTGAAATCGGAATTTAATTCATTTAAGAATCAATGGGCTTAATCTACTTTAATTATCCAAAAAGTTGGAAAAAATTTAGATTATGAATATCAATAAACTAGAATCAAATGAAGATTGATATTGTGTGCATATAATTTGATTATGAAAGCATAAGTTGCATTCTCTATATGTTTGATATATATATTAGATGCGTGTTAAATTGCTATTTTATATATGTGATTATTACATGTAATTTTATATTTGATGAGATGAATGATATTAAATCCCTTACTAAACCATTAAGTACACACGAATAACATGATTTTAGCCTTCCATATTATAATGATAAAGTCAAGCTCTATTTAATGTTAGGCTTGTAGAGCAAACTCAAGGTCACTTTAATCTAAATATGTTTAGTCTTATAAAAGTGGGTCGTACTTAACTAAATTTGTGTTATTTGGATGAGCAAACTTATGATCACATAAATTTAGAGACAGGGTTAGGAACAAGATATATGCTATGTTTTGGCAAGAGTTGTCACTTAAGGAATCTAGGAGTCATATAAGATGTGATTGATAAAATTATAATATAAAATAGAAGTCAAGAGAATAACCAAGTGCGATTTCATGCTTTCTTATCTAGTAAAAAAGTCTTAATCATATTCTATTGAGTATAATTAAAGAAGAAAAGTGTAATATTAGTCAAAATTGCATCAAAATATAAGTACTCAACTTATAAATTTCTTTGTCACTATAAAAAATAGAGGACCAATAAAAAGTGTATTTGAGAAGACAATGATAAGGATTAAAGAAAAAATACATAGAGCTAAGATACAAGAGCAATAATGAAAATTTCAAAAGAAAGAGAGAGAACTAGTTAAAAGAAAGAAGCAATAATAAAAACACAAAGAAAAAGATGGGAAAGAGAGAAAAGGCTTTGGCTTTTACGTGAAGGTTCATCTTCTCTGACACCAACTCATCTAGCTCATATCAACTCTCTTTCTCTAATCAATCGATGGAGATTTCTTATTGACTATTTGTTGTGAACAATTTTGGGAAGGTTTCAACTTTCTCTCGAGAAGAAACCAAATTTATTATAATTACTCTTTAACAAATTTTCAAGGTATCAAATTGTCTAATTCAACAAATATATGTTTGTGACTTTTCCTTTTAAACTGAACTTTGGAACCATGTTAAACCTTAAAGATAAAAAAATTGAGTCCAATTTAAAGCCTTAATTTTTTTATTATTTAACCCAATTTTGTACTGAAACCTAATTAACTTAATTTTTATCCATTAATATTGCATCGTGGTCTAATTAGATTGCACTGAATTTGACCCAACTTACCATTCCTACTATATAATTACACTACAATAGAGAAGGGTTTCGGCGACAAAATATAATGTTGTAGAAAGAAACAAAATTGTTGCAAAAAGTATCTAGCAACGAAAAAATCGTCAAACAAATGGTCGTAAAATCCCGATAGCAAAAAATTATTTATGACGTTTTAAAGAAATTGTCGCCAAAAGATTTCGTTACGATCATCACTTCATCGCTAATAAGAATATGCGATGAGAGGAGATATAGTCGCATATCACTTATTACCACGTTTAATTTTGGTTGGTAAAGGTAATTAGCTTCGTTAACATAGGCGTAAATAATAATGTTTACTAATGATTTATTTTCGTAGCAGAACATATTTAGCTACTAAAATTAATACATAGCTAAATATTATTAGAGATGTTCTGGAAAGCGTAGATAAAAAGATTTAGTGACGATTTTAAATTTGTAGCTGAAAACTTTTAGTGACGAATATTTATTTTTAATTTAAGATCCCTATTACCAATTTAATATTTAATTATAATTATTAAAAACAATTTTAGTTCATGTTATTGTTTCTAACATAGTTTGAATTATAATTTAGTCACATTTGGTAATTACTATTGGTGACATACTGTTTAAATAATAATACATTAAAATAAAATTTCATAATTAAAAATGAAATGAATAATAAATTTATTGATTTATTAGAAAATATATTTTCTTGATTAAAATTTGAAAAGTATTTTTATTTATTAATTGAGAAAATTGAGCTTTCTTTAATAATTTTGGAAAATAATTTTCTAATTTTACAAGGAAATATTTTCTAATAAACTAAGAAATCAATATCTAAATAAATAATATAAATGACTTTCTTAATTAAATAAAAGGTGTTTTATTTAATTTTGAAAGTAGTTTCTTTTTAATATTAGAAAATAATTTTCTAATTAAGGAAAAGTTATTTCATATTATATTAGAAATACTTTTCTAATTGGATTAAAATGTGTTATTTATACAATTTTTAAAGGAGTCTTTCTAAATAATAATAAGTAAGAAGCATAATTTATTGAAAATTGTTTCCAATTAAATTTTGTTAAAGGAGTTAAGATTATTGAAAATAGTTTCCAACCACATTTGAAAATTTGTTTTCAATTCAAATTAAATTCTATTTGAAATAGGAATTAATTCGTTTATGAATCAATGGGTTTAATTTAATTTAATTATCCAAAAAGTTGGACAAAAATTTAGATTATGAAAATCAACAAACTAGAATTAAATGAAGATTGATATTGTATGGGTATAATTTGATTATGAATGCATAAGTTGCATGCTCTATATGTTTGATATATATATTAGATGCGTGTTAAATTGCAATTTTATATATGTGATTATTACATGTAATTTTATATTTGATGAGATGAATGATATTAAATCCCTTACTAAACTATTAAGTACACACTAATAACATGATTGTAGCCTTCCATATTATAATGATAAAGTCAAGCTCTATTTAATGTTAGGCTTGTAGAGCAAATTCAAGGTCACTTTAATCCAAATATGCTTATTCTTATAAAAGTGGGTCATACTTAACTAAATTTGTATGATTTGGATGAGCAAACTCATGATCACATGAATTTAAAGACAGGGTCAGGAGCAAGATATAAAATATGGTTTGGCAAGAGTTGTCACTTAAGGAATCTAGGAGTCATATAAGATATGATTGATAAAATTATAATATAAAATAGAAGTTAGGAGAATAAACAAGTGCGATTTCATGCTTTCTTATCTGGTAAGAAACTCTCAATCATATTCTATTGAGTATAAGTAAAGTAGAAAAGTGTATTATTACTAAAAAATGCATCAAAATATAAGTACTCAACTTATAAATTTCCTTGTCACTATAGTTGTCGTTGCCACATTTTCATTGCTCTTGTGATTCTTTTAAGACAGGGTAAAAAATAGAGAACCAACAAAATGTGTATTTGAGAAGAAAAATATAAGGATTAAAGAGAAAATACATAGAGCTAAGATATAAGAGCAATAATGAAAATTTCAAAAGAAAGAGATAGAACTAGTTAAAAGAAAGAAGCAATAATAAGAACACAAAGACAAAGATGGGAAAGAGAGAGAAGGCATTGGCTTTTGTGTGAAGGTTCATCTTCACCAACACCAACTCATCTAGCTAATATCAACTCTCTTTCTCTAATCAATAGATGAAGATTTCTCATTGAATATTTGTTGTCAACAATTTTGGGAAGGTTTCAACTTTCTCTCGAGAAGAAACCAAATTTATTATAATTACTCTTCAATAATTTTCAAGGTATCAGATTGTCTAATTCAACAAATATGTGTTTGTGATTTTTCCTTTTAAATTGAAATTTGGAACCAAGTTAAACCATAAAGATCAAAAAATTGAGTCCGACTTAAGGCCTTAACTTTTTTTATTATTTAACCCAATTTTGTACTGAAACCTAATTAACTTAATTTTTATCCATTAATATTGAATCGAGGTCTAATCAGATTTCACTGAATTTGAACCAACTTACCATTCCTACTATATAATTACACTACAATAGAGAAGGGTTTTGGCAACGAAATATAATGTTGTAGAAAGAAACAAAATTGTCACGAAAGGTATTTAGCAATGAAAAAAATCGTCAAACAAATGGTCGCAAAATCCCGATAGCAAAAATTTATTTGGGATGTTTTAAAGAAATTGTCACCCAAAAGATTTTGCTACGATCATCACTTCATCGCTAATAAGAATATGCGACGAGAGGAGAAATAGTCGCAGATCACTTATTGCCACGTTTAATTTTGATCGGGAAAGGTAATTAGCTTCGTTAACGTAGGCGTAAATAATAATGTTCACTAACGATTTATTTTCATTTCAGAGCATATTTATCTAATAAAATTAAATCATAAATAAATGTTATTAGAGGTATTCTAGAAAGCCTAGGTAAAAAGATTTAGTGACAATTTTATATTTGTAGCTAAAAAATTTTAATGATGAATATTTATTTTTAATTTAGCATCCCTATTACCAATTTAATATTTAATTATAATTATTAAAAACAATTTTAGTTCATGTTATTGTTTTTTTAACATAGTTTGAATTATAATTTAGTCACATTTGGTAATTACTATTGGTGACATATTGTTTAAATAATAATAAATTAAAATACAATAAAAATGTTTCATAATTAAAAATGAAATGCATTTTATACAAAAACATATGATTAAATGTTAATTACAAAACTTAAGAAAACAATTTATCGACAAACTAAGACTCCTCATCATCGTTGCTACTTACATACTGTGACCTAAGTATTTGTTTGACCATGTTTTTTAGCTTGGTCAACTCTCTTTCAGTATGGTCTAGTTTTTGCTCATTACGTTGTTATTTTTCTCAAGTATGATCTAACTTTTCTTCCTTACATTGTATATGAGCTTTAAGAGACCGGTTCTCCCCTTAAAGCATTGTTACATATGCTGATCATGACGATGATATACCAATTGGCTTAGGTTCATGCCCAAGACCTTTGATATGCCCCAATATACCTTTACAAATATCATCCAAATCGGGCTAATTCCCAGCAAACAATGATCTCTACAATAACTCCTGCATTTTTTCCTAAAATTTAAAAAAATATTGAGATGTAATTTAAATATTATTAGTTAGTATTATATAAATAATTAAACTTTAAAATTAAAATTTTTATACTTACGTAATTTTTTTGTGCCTTATCAGACGTTCAGCCTTCACCTTCCTTGTAGTGTGTTAGCTTATAGAGTGTGATACTATCACACTTTGGTTGAGTCTGGCTCTGTTATACGAATAAAAAAATTGGAACACATTAGATTATATTGTATTAACTAATATAATAACAACTTCTAAACATTAAACTTTCAAATTTTTGTCGTATGACAACAAATGATTTTGAGCCAATGTTGTGAGGAGTTTTTATTTTTACTTTATTAACTTTGGCTTTCTCACACTTTTCCTAAATAAAGATAAGAGATTGTCATTAAATGCAAAAAAAAAAAAAATTAATGGAAGGAAATATGAAGAGAAAGAAGACAAACCTTAACCTTTGCAAAGGCCTAATAATTACACATTTCACTCCAATTTTCTGGAATCACCCGTTCTAGAACATGTCTCTTTGCTTCCTCATCCAAAAGAAAAGAGTTGTAGTATTTATGAAGTCAATAACGATGATCCTTTTCCCTTTGTTTCAATAGTGAACTTGTTGGCCCCCAAAATTTTCTTGATGAATTAAGCATGATTTAAAATGAATTATGAGGTTTGATGGATTAATTTTTGGAGCTCATTATTATTGTTAAGGTTAGTAGGATTTTTATGACATAGGTTAATTGAAGTTAAGTGTAAATGTTGTATGAATGAGAAAGCATGATGAGCATCCTTATGTATTTTGTTCTAAGCTTTGATATGTATGATGTTATGTTAGCAAAGTTTGTTCAATCTCCTTGAAATTGTAGTGACATGAAGGATTGAGGCTCCTTTTGTGTTTGAGTATGTTTAGCTTGTTATTAGGTTTGAATGCATGTGATTGTTGATTCTTGGATGACGGATTTATGATTTTGGAACTCTCGTCGCGACGAGGCTAGTGGTCGCCGCGGCGAACTTCCATTGGTTCGCCGCGATGTACCGATGTGACGTCGCGACGAGTGCCCCATTTTTGCGACTTCGCCGCGGCGAGGAAGGGCATTTTGGGCAAGTCACTTAAGGTTAAAAGATATAAGGCAAAATGGAAGGGCAAAGTGGTCATTGCTCATTAATAAAGGGTATAAATTAGAAGAAGAAAAAGGAAATGAAGAGAAGAAGAGGAGAAGTATCGAAGAAGAGAAGAGAAAAGATGAGGAAAGCTAGGGTTTGGAGATTTTGAGGAATTTGAAGCATCAACAAGTAAGTATAAGCTTTAATCCTTCTTGATTGGTTGGATTAACCATGTTTAGTGATAATTAGAAGTGAAAATGGGGTTTAATGTGTGTAAGAAGTTTTTGATAAATGGTTTGAGAAATGTTTTAATCTTCTAGGGTTAAAGATTATGTTATGTTTGTTAATGATTTTGGGTTGTAATGAGCTTAGAAATGAAGTAAGAATGATGTTTTAGGGTTATATGGGTTATATTTGAAATATGGGAGTTATATGGTTGAATAATGTGGGAAAAAACAAGTTTTCGGAGGATTTTGGCCTTGCACGTCGCGACGTGCTTATGCGCATGTCGCGGCGCGCGCCAGCATCCTCGTCGCGGCGAGGACCCATTTTTCAGCACTGACATGCTTTAGTATTTTGGGCATAACTTTTGTTGTAGATGTATAAATGAGGTGATTTTTTATTCGTTGTACACTAGAGACATAGGGCTACAAGTTGTATGAAGTAATGGAGTCCCAATTCAGTCCCTAAGAATCTCCAATTTTGGATGGAAGTTGAGTATAGAATGTTGTTTCAGTATAAGAATAGTCTGAAAATGTTTTGGCTGTAACTTTTAGAGTACTAAACCAAATTCAATGATTTTGGAGTCTTTAGAAACTTAAGACAATGGGGAACATTTTTTTAGAAGAGAATATTATCAGATTTTGTCATTTACTTGATCATATATTGGAATTCCTATTGAATGAAATTTTTGGCTATTGTTAAAGGAAATCAAGGAAAGCAAGAGGAGCAAAGTATGAGGCACCTTTGAGCAAGTATTTGAACAAGGAAATCAAGTGGGTACATGTTTATAATAGGGTAAATAAGTTATTACGGTTTTCTTTAAAATCAAAGAAGTTTTCTGATTTCATTTGCATCATAAGCATTGCATTATTGTTCATGAATAATTTATGAAATATGTTATATGTTTGTTACATGATTTGAGTGATGATTTTCAAAAAAGGAAAAGACCTTGAAAGTGGCATTTTTGAAAACAAGATGCATGTTTCTGAAAGTATGTTTACAAGAATGGTTTTCAAGATATACGACAAGTATATGAAAAAGCAAGTTTTCAAGAAAATGTGTCATTTTAGGCAACAAGTTTACAAGATTTTGAACTATATGTGTTATGTGGGTTTGTGGTAGTCCGTCAAGAACCGTCACGTGCACGTTGACTCAAGTATAGGCTTCTCCGGCCTGCTCGCTAGTGGTATGGAGCTCCCTCAGGGACTCCCTCAAGAATTTACGGCTACATATAACCATCATATGGGAATGTGTAGTGCGTCATGAATTCGGACTTACCCAAACCATTCTGATATGCTTATGTGCCCATAATATGTTTGGCATGATGGATGCATACATGATTTGTACTATTTTAAATTTTTGACAATTTGGGAATTGCATGAAATAAGCGTTTTATGATTTTTAAATGCCGAATTACTATAGTTATGAAAAGGTTCAACGAAAATGAGTTTTATAAAGGGTTTTTGCTTGTTTCTCGATTATAAACCTGTTCCCACGA
>JANIJF010000007.1:11633184-11643526 GCA_024520955.1 Erythroxylum bequaertii
TAACATGTCAAAACTGTTACTAAAACATCATATCTTTAGTAACATGGGCTGTCATAGCATACTCATTAATGTTACCATTCATATTTAATAACACTTATCACCTGTTACCGTATGTTATTTTTGTTGTAGTGTGGATTGTGTTTTTTTTTTTAATTGAATGTTTTGTTTTGTAGGATGAATCTAGTTCAGTACAGTTAGGAGGTCAAAAGAGGAGATCAGTTTCTCCTACTCCTCCTCGGTATTTTAACGCAATGGAGATCCTATCTTTCAGCAAAATAGGAGAGTCCAGTTAAGAAGTTTCAACCTATGAAGTCTTTATCATGATATTTTCTGGTTTTGGTCGCTAAACTGCTTTACTAGTTCAATCTGTAAATGTGTGTGTTTCTGGTTAATGTTGTAACCTTTCAGCATTTTCCAAAGATGTCCTCGGGTGGATGGTATTAATAGGTCTTGATTGTAGCTTTCCGCTTCTTTGTATAGGTTTAGTGTCCAACTATTATTCCTTAAGGAAGTAGTCGTTGTAGAGGTTGCTTGCTTCTCTTTGGTCTGTTGGTTCTTTTGGTTTTGGCACGAGACTTGCTCCTTTGGGCAGTCTCTAGTTATTGTACATAACTCTTTTATGTTGATTTATCATAACTACTGATATGCCAAAAAAAATAACTTAATTAGTTTATAAAGTTAATTTATATATAACTACTTTAATATTAATAACTAAATGAATTTATGTTTTTGTTTAAGAAACCAAAATAAAAAATCACAACATAACAAATAAAAGTGAAACTAAAGGGTAAGAATCACTACACACATAAACTAAGGCTGAAATACGTATGCTCCTATTTATTCTCAACCAATCGTGTGCTTTGCAGAGAACATATCTCAGCCACTGTGGCACTTATTTGGTTTAACTTTTCTTCTGTTAGTGTTTGTGGTTATGCTTTTTGTTGTCTCCCCGCGTCTTCTGTCCTAGCCGCCACTACTTATGGCATCAGCTAAACCATAGTGCAGAGAACATGTAAAGCCTCTGTACATTTGGTCTCTGGGAAAGACTATAATTTAGTGAAATACTTTTGCAGATGCGTAGAACTCACTCTCAATGAATTGCGGTCTTAAATCTTCTTGACACATAAAATCCAAGGGAAAAGAAACAAGATGACCCCTTACTGATTTCAGTCTCCCCATGGGGTCTATCTTCTTAGCTTCTCCATCTTCATAAGTTATTAACTTATTCGGCGCAATTCCTAAATCAATGGTAGTATGACCAAGTTTCTCTTTCCAAGAGTGCATGCTTTGTCGGAGAGCAGATCTGCTTGTTGGCAACAGAAGAGAATGCGTCTTAGAGAGTTTCAAATGAAGAAGAATATAAAATCTTCATGTTTCAACTCTACCTCGAGTGTATAAGATCATTGGGAAGACAAGCGAAAACGTCATGATAAATCATTGAATTTTCCTGACAGGTATTTTAGCAAAGAGTTATTGGCTCTCCAGAAAGAAAGAAAACGTGTAAAGCCAAATATACAACACATTTTCAACAGATCTAGATATATTCATTTGTCAAGAGCTTAGCAGTAAGCAAGGTTACTGTACAAGTGAAAACGTTGTCACAAAATCTTTAAGCAATTGGCTTCGTGCAATGGGAATAACAACTTTCCATTAACAATAATATGGTAAGTGAATCTTGTCAATTGGATGCAAAGCATCTTTTTTCTTTCTTCCCCTCAAAATGGTATCTTTTTTAGTAACGCATTGGGATAGTTTATTGATGCAAACTCTTCCGGAAGAAAGATCCTATATTTTGTTAGGAAAGGGATGGTACTTGAAGGCATGAATAAGTTGAAAACATCAAGCCAGTGGAAAATAACAAGAATACTTCCCAACATCTCACTTTAGCAGTTGCCAACCATAAATCTGTATAAGTTGTCTCCACAACAGGATCTTTGATTCGATCAACCTGGATTCAAGTATTCAGTCATTGATTGGAAATTTGTATACAAGCAATAAGGAATAGAAACTTTGATATCTGGTTAGCTATTTCATAAACAAAGCCCTAACATTAGTACCTTTATATAGACACTATTTCTGTATGGAAGAACAATGAATTTATTCATATCGATCAACTTAGTTTTTACAAACCTCTCCTGCTTTTAGACCAAGATGCTCTGACCACAGTGCTTCTCGCAGGCTAAATGTAAATTTTCCAGCTTTCCAGGGTTCTCCATTCATAGATGAGTCAATAAACTCCTTATCTTCAATAACTACTCCAATCTGAACCAAGAAATATAATTGATACAATGAAACATGATGACTCAAATGAATACTTCATCTTCTAAGAATATTTCAACTCACAATCTGATGCAACATGATAAACCTAAGAAGGCAAGCACGAGGATAACAAAATGTAATAGTAGTACCTCCGAATCTCTGGAACCAAGCAAACTCCTATCGTTGATATTAGATGATCCAATTATGGCAACACGATCATCTACAATTATAACCTTGCTATGCACATAAACCTGAAAGTTAAATCCTTAATTTCAACCACTTGCAACAAAATAAAAGTAAGTGCAATTTCTCAATCAAGTAAAAAGAAAGTAGGTAACGGCCCTCATGATTCCAAGAATATGTTTTCTTTTTGGAAATTGAAAGAATAATATTAGAACTCCAAAAATATGTTGCTTAACTATAAAAGAGAAATAGCTTGGTTATCAGGGGAATTATACCAGTTAACATACTCCGATCTTGGAAGAAAATAAAGTACAAGTCTGGTTGATGACTAGGCAGACCTCAAGTGTTGGATGCAGATGCGAGGGGAGCTGAGAGGTTCATAAACGAGTTCACTGTTATGGATTACACTTTACTTTAAATCTTTTCTTTGGGGTTATATGTTTTTTCTACCCTGTTAAAGCTTTTCTTTGGAGCATGGGTTGAGGACTTGTGAAAACCTTAACATCTGGAGGATCATGCAAGAAGAGCTGAGAGATTCATATACGATCGAGTTCACTATGAGAAGACTATGGGGAATCTGGTGCAGATTAGTTATGAAACAAATAATTATATGATCTCAGTCGTAGAACACTTTTTGTGTGAAAATAGGCAGAAACCATAAATGAACTGATTGGGTACCTGACTTGTTGCTACAGCACCACCCTCAAAAAGCCTGCCGTGTGTCCTGAGGCCATAAAAGGAAATGTAGTCTTGTGTTTTGGGGCCAAACAATGCGTTGAGATTATACAGTATCGAAGTCTTTTCTCTAGAAATGGTCCGATACTGCCAATGCATAATGGCTCTTACAGTTGCTGCCCCACCATCATCAACACCTCCCTGGGATAACAAAATTTAGAGAAGCTACGTAAACTTGGTTTAGATGTGGAATTTTAGAATCAAAACCAAAAGATGAACCTGGAAGCCTGGTAACAGTGGTATAACAACCACAACTCGAAAGCATTTCTGTTCCTTACGGGCAAGCAAGATGCGCCTGTACAATGCTTCCAAGACACGGTTCTGTATAACCTCATCTTCATGAAGACCTGATATAAAAAACTGATTCTGAAACAAGTAGCCAATTAAGTGGAAGTATTAGCTAGAATATTATCCTTCTATTATGGAACAGATATAAATTAATCTTGTAGATTAGACAGACACGTTGGCATCTCATGGGATCATGAATAACCAATTCAATATTTACATCGGTTGACATTTGATACATATCAATAAGAGAAATAGAAAAGATGAAGAATTTCTCTTCATGGAGTTACCTCTATATATACAAAATGTTCTGCTTTCTCAATGAGAGAACAGTAAGCGTTATGAATGCTTTCCTCTGGTTGATTCACACCAGCAGACCATTGACTGACACTTCTGATAACCTACGGATCACATTTCACAAAGTCGAAGTTAAGAGATAAATGGTTAGTTGGTCAGCATTCATCTTACCCCGATCATTCTATGATTGGTATGATATGCCAGGCCAGTTGCAACGAGTATGCTACCAAATTGTAAAGGAAAGACGCCAGTATATAGAGAAGTAGGGTCCTAATTAAACTAAATAAAACAGATGTAATGCTAAGGAATAGGAAAATTTTGGGTCACTCATGGAGCCATGTCGGTAGAATTTGTAAGGCATATCTGACCTGACAATGACATGAAACACGTGGCCCAACTTGCCCATACTCCTCTGCAAAACCAGCATGGTCATCTTTCTCTGACGCTTCTAACCAGTCATCTGACTGCATATTACTTGTAATATCCACAAAATCAATTTCATCATTAGAATCTTTTGCTGGTGTACTTGGAACCAAAATATGAAGCTTCGGACTGACAAACGAAAATCTTCCAGGGAGCCATGTTGGCTGATTAAGAAGATTATTGTCCGTTAACTTGTTATATACACTATGACCAACAGGTGTGTCAGCTTCATGAGGCAAAAGGAGTGGTATATCTTGCATTGGGGACAGTGAAGAGAAAAAATCTTGTCTGCTAATGCCTTGCTTGTTTTCTTCATCGTTCTCGCTTTTTTCAATGTCTATTTCTCTACTTCTTCCCAAATAATGAGGGAGCACCATATGATGGTGAGGCATGAGCAATGGAATTGTTTTCTCACCGGGGGCTTTGCTCAGCTGAAAAAAGCACTCAGTCACATCAGAATCAAATGGGTTGAAAGATGTGAGAAGAGAAGAGACAGGTTGAAGATCAACCTTCGCATGGTTCCAGCGTTGAACAAAATGCCTTGCAATATCACTACAAGGTGGACCCCAGAGAGCACAATGGACATCATGCCATGGCATTCGCGGATATTTTCTACGATCCAATTCGTCTTCCATTGCATCTTCCCACGAATTTGGTTCAGATTCTCTAGCCATAACAAAAATGTCAACGTTTTATACCAGAAATGCACATAAGATATTCACGCTTTTTAGGAAGTCATTGGCAATGGAATGCATCTATTTTGAACTTTCTGCCATCGCTTCAACATCGTAACAGATGCAGTAACTGAGAATATATTGCCAGTTTCAAATCGCTTTATCTGATAAATGAAGGAAATACCTCGGGTTATAGTAATCTTTCCCTGGCCATACGTTGGGAGGGCAATCTCCAATTATGTGTTCAATCGTATCAAAACGACCAAAGCATAAATCTAATCCTCCGATAAAGCAAATCTGATGGTCAACTATCACAACCTTCTCATGATGTGACCTGAAAATAAAGGATGGGCTACATCAGCAAAATTTATGGCCTAACAATCAACAGTGCATAAGAGAAAATTGATGTCCAACTTAATACATACCATAAGTATATTCCTGTCGAAATATGGTTCGGATAACGCAATACCCTTATATTCTCATGAATGTTCTGAAGTATTTTTTTGCTGTACATACTGTTAATTTTCAGAGCAACGGAAACCTCTTTGTAAAGAAGAATGTATATCTGCAAAGCCATGGAATGAGAACTTATAGCTGGTAAATCAGAAAACAACTAGGAGTCAAAGAATGCTTTCAAAACGGAACACTCAAAGATTGGTGCATATTATCAAGAGATCTGCACATCATAACAAGTTGACAAGTAAGAGTGACGAAAGTTAATAAACCATATGCACCTGGACACCTTGTTTAGCTTTAGCTTCTAGCAAATTATCAAGCCGGGAGATGGAATGATCTCGGAAAGGGCGTCTTAGGTAAAGCTCAGGGCAAAGCCACCAACCGGTAATAAATATCTGAAGTGTAGGCATTTAAAGGGTGCATTACAAGACTAACCATACTCTCATTTAAATGGATTGCTCTAAGGTAGAAATGAACCTCTGATTTTGCATCCTCTATTGTAGAAGCAATTGCATCAAAAGCTGCTAGTCCATCTACGAACCACTGGGCTTGACTCCCATCTTCTGTTAAACCCCTTTGAGGGGCGAAGGAGCCAAACTGGTGAGGATGACACCAACCCTCAGGAGGCCTTAACGCAGCATCATTTATGGAAGCAACCCATTCTTTCACTTTACCACTACTTGAGGTTCTTAATTCTATGTTCCGACATCCAGATAAAATCTGTTGCCAGTTTACATGTTGATAACACTCAATCAGGCAGTGGAGCCAAACTTAATATTCAATATGTCATTCATATAATAAGGTACCTGACCTCAAAAGAATAATGCAAGAAGCTGCGGTCTTTCAACTGGTTTGCTAAACATATTTTGGGCGCTTTGCTGCCATTTGATGTTGGTAAGACATCGAAGAATATAACATCTAAGGGTTTGGTCTCAAAAGGATCTTCGAGCAAGGCCAAGAACCCAGGTTTAAGAACAGCCCACACCTTGACAATTGAAAATAATGTGAAAGTTTGATTCACAATTACACATTAATTGAGAACTACGTACAATTCTGTGCAAAAGAATTAGCTCATAAGAAGTACAAATGCACATACTTGGGTGCTGCCAAAAAATACTAATCAGAATTTGAATAAACAAATATCCTGACCAGAAGGTCAACTAGAGACATGCCCAACGAAGCATTAGGAACTTATTTGATAGCATAAATGCATATAAAATGAGTGTCCATTAGACGTAATTGTATTGACTTCAGAAATCAAACATGTAACTACCTTTTCCCAATTGTTAATGCAGCAACCAAACCACTGGCATGGAAAACAACCTACGCTATCATCTTGCCTGGAGACTTTCGATAGATGCTTCACTATTATGTAGCCCTCCTTCATCTTTGGACCATATTCTCTTGAGAAAGACAACTTAGAGACCTCCAAGAATTTGCACACCTGTATTCCAATATCAGATAGTTATCATAAGGATAAAAACATCAGCAGTAAGGAATATTTTGTACAAAACTCTCTGAGTAATTTCTATATAAGACGATTTGCAGCATCTCATAAACAATTGAATCCTAGATATGAATTGTCATCTATATAAGAAACTCGCTGCACCTGTTCATAAACATCTGAGATTACTCATCACAAAAACTTGAACAATTATAGGAACTACCAATTATTAATGTAATTGAAATTTCTCTGCTCACCTCTCGAGAATTTACAATATCCAGATTTCCTAGGAAATGATTCAAGTAATTCTGCATTGCCACCTTTGACCTCTCTGAAATGGCCTGTTGGCCTCCTAGTGATGGACGGAGAATCGGTAGAGCAGCCTTGGTAGGAACATGTCTGGAAAGCAGAACTCTTCCTTAGAGCTAAAATTAGAGTAATAAATTGCTTTTGAACTTTTACAAGGAACCTAATAGCGTTTAATTCTGAATCATATGCCTTCACCTGTTCCTAACACTATCTTCTTGATTTACAGGAAGAGCACCGTCATCAGGTTCATCACCATCTTGCACCACTGGCAAATGATCAACTATTCCTAGACTATGGAGCCATTCTCTAACCTTTCAATGACAAGTAATACAGAAATCAGAAAGTAAAAAACCAGTCAACCAATCATGTTTATAACTTGAAAGATTACCAACAACATGAATTAAGTGAAGCTGGGGAAACAAAGAGGCACATATATGTTATAAAGTAGGAAATGCATCTTGCATTCTGGAATACCTGCTCTTGTTTCTCATGCAATTCCTCTATAATTGCTCTTCTTTTCAAAGCAAAGTGTAAATACAGAACTTGGGAAGCTTTCTTGTTTAAGAGCCACTTGAACTGTTAAATAGAAAAAAGAAGAAGTCAGTATTCACAAAGTATTAGAAATTTTTAAAGGGAAACAGAGAGCTTTAAATAGATATATAACAGCTGATGTCTGAGACAGGGAATTCGTCATCTCCTTTGAACAAGGATGATCGTTATACACAAATACTTGGAACAAGTATGATCGTTGTACACCCTCGGAAAATGTAGCAGAACAACCACCTTAATTTTCAAGAAGAAAAAAACTGACAGAACAAATTCAAGTGCATTGATTGTTCACCTGAAGTTTTCTTGTTCTTGTCATGTTCTGTTTCTATCTTCCTTTCAACATATGTTTATTAATCACTCTCTATACAGAAATAGGTCGATATATGGTAATTTTTACCTGTTTGTATTGCAACTCAATGGTGTAAGAGAGAAGAATGGGGCTAATATCTCCGGTATCTGGTCTTGAAACCGAAACAACGTAGGCTTGTGGCAACTCATCGAAAATCCAATCAGGTTCTGGGAAGTGCCTGAAGGAGTGGGATTGGTGCAGAAACAAAGCGTCTGAATGCGTGGTGGCCTCGATGAGTGGCTCCATTGCCGTTGACATCCTTCCCAAAAATCCTAATATACCCAACGGAAAGCCGTGTTGGCATGTCCTTTTACGTCCACTAGAAGGTGGTGATGTTGGTAGTTGTGTCAACAAGCAAAAACAAGTAGTGAGACGAGGGAAGACAAGTTATTTCATTAGCGACGATTGGTTTGTTTTGTTATGGTGCATACCGGTTTTTTGAGGTTAGAGTAACGGTAAAGAGAAGAAAGGTGGCGTTTTAGGACACGGTAACTAGGATAGCAATTAGCATGGGATTTGGCTGTAACATGTCGCATCCGAACGGTTTTATTACTTGACATGGAAAAATAGGTGATTTCAGAGGATGATAACAGAATATTTCCAATTTCCCCACGTTTGTGTTCTTGAAAGAGATCAGAATATCCAACTCTTCAGAATATCCGGACTTTTGTGCTTTTACAAATAAGAATATGCTAAAGAAGACGGCGGCCTTCACTGACACTTTGGTTAATTTAACACTCAATATTAAAAGCATCTGACTTTTAATCTTGCAAGTTGATGATTCCTTATTCCACCACAATACTCCAAACTTTCAACCAAATATGATATTGAGTACAAGATTTTTGTCGTGCACGGCTACACCTACGTCATCTTTCTGTTCAGAAATATACTCCTTCCAGTCATTTTCTAGCATTTACATACCTCGCAAGTCTTCTTCAATCTTGCCTTATTTGTACGCCTATCTATTTATTGTTTCTTACATTTCACAGGGTTTAGTTTGATGACAAAACACAAAGTGCAAGTAATTATAACGATATATATATATATATATATGTACAGACACATTTTTTCTGATATCTTCAGATGGTCTTCCTTTTATATTGGTTAATTTTGTACACCTTTCATTTCTAATTAAATCAAGTTCAAGGTTTTCTTTCCCTTTCTGAGGATGACGAAGCTTGGCATAAGCTTAAAGTGCAGAGGCAATTAAGAGAGCAAGCAACAAGTAGTGTTTTGTCTCTTTAGACAACGAATTAAGCCAGTTGAGAGCCAAAAAGACCTAGAAAGCGATTGGCATCCACTATTTAATCAAACTTGATTGAGCTCGATCGAGCTTTGGTTTTACACAGGCTCAAGTACTTTTTTATTCCCCTAAATTGTCTTCGATACAAGTCTTTTCTACCATAACATCGCATTGAGAAATCATGTCTCAAATAAAATAATACGCAATGTCAATGTGCTTTCTATTCAATCATTGCAAGATTTCAACTTCCCTATAGGGCAATTTTAAGAGACTGGAGGTCGATTCTAGGAGATTTTGAAGATTTGTTGGAGAAGGTTTGACTTTTCCTCATTTAGCAAGGAGATAAAAGGGAGATTTAGAATTATGAATTTGTTACTTTCTATTCATCCTTTTTTTTTAATCTTTGATTTTGTTTTCTATCATGTGTTACTAAATTTCTTTAGTGGCTAGATAAGATGAACCCTATATTTATGCCTTAATGTTTTGATACTTTTATTTAATGCAATTTTTTTGATTGATCTATTGTGATTCATTTATATGTTTAATATATATTCTAATACATCCACAATATTAGATCATAATTTGATTTCGTAACATAGAGATTGAGAAATTCTTATATGAATAAATCTACCATAATTAGAGAGAGTTGACTTCAACCCTAGAGATGGAATGTCATAAATCCTCCGGATTAAGGTCAAACCTAATAAAGGAATTCACAATTCAGTAAAGCCATCTTATAAACTTTAACCTGAGTAATTTGGTTGATGATCTTGGGATTATTTGTTATTAGACTTGAGAGAGATTTTAGCATACCATAGGATTTTTCATGATCCAATAGTCAATAAAACAATTGCATGATAAAAGATCAACTAGTTAAGGGTTTTTAGGGGGATTTGAAACCTAGACATTAATTCTCGTTATAGGTAATTTCCCTCAATTTCTCCAATGCCTCACTTAAACCCCTATTTCATGACAAAATCCCTAATTAATAAACATCGAAAATTGAACATCATATAGGGCATAATCACCAAAATTAACTATAGAAATCACAACCCATAACATTCTTAAACTATCTAAACCAAAATCTCTTTAAAAAATTCAAAGATCAAAAACTTCTCTTACCTTAAATCTTCACA
>JANIJF010000007.1:12034747-12044991 GCA_024520955.1 Erythroxylum bequaertii
GTTGCCTCCCATCGTCCGTTCAATTCGTGTTTCTTGCTATTTTCACTTTTATTATTGGATAGAATTGGAATAATAGTTGATGATAGATTTTTGGATGTTTATGATGTTCTAAACTAACCTTTGGGGTTTAATCTTTGATTTAATGAAATATGATTATTTTATGTTATTTGGATTTATTGTGATTTAATTCCAAGCGTGCATAATTCAATAATAAACTGACTAGGTGAATCGAATAAAAAATAATTAAATTGGGCTAATGAGAGTTAGGTGATTTAATAGAACAAGAATTAAATCAAATCAATAAATTGTGTGAAGAGAGATCTTGTATAGGTTTTTGATAGTTTATTAAACAACTTCAGATCTAATTAGGGTTATAGATAGGTTGTTAATTGAGAAATTGCAACTTCTATAATTTGATTAGGGTTTATAATTTAGGGTTAATAGTTATAACTTAAGAAAGAGTAATCAACCCTAGGATCGTCTAGAACCAATAAACCAGTAATTCATAATCAATTAGGTTAGTGTTAAGGATAGGTAAAATTCCTTTTCTCTCAATTGGTAATTCCTTTAGGTTGATTCTTGAGTGTGTGTTACAACTGCTAAATTATTAATATTTTTGTGATTGATTTGCTTGATTGAATTGAATTCTCAATTTAGTTCTGTTACATTTTGAATATTTGCGAATTGTTTTGGCCTTAGATTTTAGGATTAGATTATCCCTCCTCTTAGGATTGACACCTTAGGTACTATGTGAACAAATCGTGCGCTTACAGATTATCGAGGTTCATTAATTAAAACTTACACACATCAAATAACCCAATAATGTTTTTGGCACCATTGTCGAGGAGGTGATTGGTTTAATTCTATAGTTTAAGGCGTTTTAAATAGTTTTTGTTTTCTGTTTTGTTCTTTCTTGCTATTTCTAAAATCTCACTCTTGAACGAACACAAGAGTCATCAAAAATTCAAGTCGTGAAGTAGAAACCTTAGATTTAGACATCACTCGACTAGAATGATCCATTAGGAAAGCTCAGCGTGAAGAAGAAGAGGAAATCGCAAAAGCAATAATGGCTGAGGAATTTCAACAAGATTTAGACCACAGACCGAACCAAAGATGTCGACAATGGACCCTTATGGACTTTATGAGACCAGGGTTTAATTCGGCTAACCAAGGTGAAGCTAGGCAACCCATAAAATTAGCATCTTTTGAATTTAAACCAGCCCTCCTAAACATGCTTCAATAGATCGTGCAGTTGTATGGGCTAACAAATGAAGATCCTAATGCACATATAGTGAACTTCCTTGAAATTTGTGATACCTTTTGGTACCATTAGATGACAGAAGATGCGGTCAGAATTATGCTCTTTCCTTTTACCCTTAGAGATAGAGGAAAGGCTTGGTATTATTTCCTTAACCTAGCCGATGTCATAACTTGGGATTAGCTAGTTCATGCCATTTTAGATAAGTATTTTCCCCTTACCAAGACCACAAAGATTATCAAGGAAATTACTAACTTCTAGTAAAGTGACAGGGAATCGATTTATGAAGCGTGGGAAAAATACAAGGATTTGCAACAGAAATGCCCACACCATAACTTACCTAAGGAATTGTTGTTGCAGACATTTTATGATGGAGTAACCCCATATACAAGAGGGATGATTGATGTAGCTTTAGGAGCATCACTGGTGAGAAAGACTATAGATGAAGCGGAAGAGCAGATAGAGGAGATGGCGAGCAATAGATGCCTATGGACGAACAAGTGGAGTAGATAGACCACTACATTCTGAGAACAAAAAGGAATTGTGGTTGTTGATCAAATGACGAAGATGCAAGCTAAAATTGACAACTTAACTCGACAGCTCAACAATATGAAGGCTTTGCCCTTAGCTTTGATAAAATTCATGTAGCTTAAGCGTAAACATTGTGAACAAATTGACCATGATACGGTGGATTGTTTCTTAATGAAGGAAATCGATCCAGAGTAAGTGAATTATATGAAAACTTAATATGGACAAGGAGGGGGAAACAATCCCTACTCCAACACTTATAACCCTAGGTGGCATGGAGGATGCACATAGGAGGCTTGCAACAAGATAAATCAAGTTCAAAGGAATCTAAATTGGATAGGATTTTAGATAAAATTGGAGGCATGGAGGATGCACATAGGAGGCTTGAAAGCAAGTTCAAACAAGTCACTAAGAACCACGCCTCTCCAATACACAATATGGAGGTCCAAGTAGGTCAACTAGCAGAGGCAATTTCTACTCAGAATGCAGGAACCCTTCCAAGAAATGTCGAGTCTAACCCAAAGGAACAGATCATGGCCATTACTCAGACCCAAGAAAAGAAACTCAAACATATGAAGGAGCATGGAGCTAAGGGAGAAGGACAAACAATTATGGAATTCCTTCCAAGTGAGCTCATAATTGATCTAATCGAGGAAACTCAACCTAAATTTTTGTACCCTATTCTAGCTCAGCGGAGGTCAATTTCAAGTAAGACGACGAGGAATTCTTAGGAGGTTGAATTAAACAAGGTTTAAGACATAATGGTACATCTACAAATGAAGCTCACTCACCCTAAATGAATTAAACAAGAAGAAGGTTAAGGAGTGCATAGCGAAAGAAAACCATAACCTAGCATAAAAGAAAGAGGACCCAGGGGATTTTTACATTCCTTGCAGTATCAATGGGTTTAACATAGACAAGGCAATCACAAATTTGGAAGCGAGTATTGATATGATGCCCACTTTAGTCAAAAATTAGAACCCACAAAGATGCTAGTGAAGATAGCTGACAGAATATGTCATCAGCCGAAGGGGATTATTAAGAATGTCCAGTTAAGACAGTTAATTTGATGTTATTTCCCTTGATTTTTAGATAGTTGAATTCTGTAGTTAGGTTATTTCGTTTCCAAATAAAATCAGGAAGGTATAGGACTTCAACATAATTTTGATGATCAGGGAAATAAGCAAAAGAGAGGTGAAAGGGCTATAAAGAGTTAAGAAGTGATTTCAGAAAAGTGGAGAAGGAAAAAAGAAGAGAAATTTCATAAATTGGTGGAAAAATTACAAGCCACAATCGTGGCCTATGGCAAGGTAAAGCTGGAACATGTGAATTTCAATTTAAATTTTTTACCATTTTACCCTTCATTCACCTATATATTCATTTCTTACTTCACTTTTTCACTCACTTTCATTTTAACTTTGTCTCTCTAAGTTTAGAACGTCCAAACACTCTCACTTCTCTCTACCTAAATTCTTAACTTCTAGTCTCTTTCAACTTCTACCTACTCGAAAGCCAGTATGTCGTGAATTAAGCAGTCAACAAAGTGTGATAAGTCATTGGGGTGAAACTAAGTCTTGAGATGTGGGAGAAAGAATAGGGTAGCTGATTACGGAGCACCTTTCCTAAACTTCTCAATGAAGAAAGTACCCGCTTTCATTCTCTTCACAATAAGCAAATTATGCTTTCAAAGTATTTTCATTTTGAGACTTTAGATAGATTAGAATTGTGAGACAAGGTCGAAAATTTAGTAAAGAGAATTCAACTGGGAAAGTTTATTCAACTTCAATACCCAGTTTACAAAGAACTTACCTTAGAATTCTTTACATCCCTTCAGTAGGAATCCAATAAACCTAGGGAATTGTGGTTTAGGTTGTGAGGACAACCTTATAAGCTTAATTACAAGACTTTGTATGAAATTTGTGGTTTCCCCGAATTGTCTATAGTGGATCAACACGATGATTTCCGTGTCACCCCTTACTAGACTAAACTAACTGGGTTAGACGGGTTTGATGCTAAGAATGCACACAACAACATCATCAGGAGCCACGAACACTTGTTACTATACAAATTCATGTGTCAAATAGTTTTGACAAAAAGGAAACCAACAAACGCTCGATGAAGGAACTTTTCATGTTGTGGTGTATGGACCATAGTATCCCAGTTTACACAACCAACCACATCTTTAACGCAATTATTGCTACTTGAAGTGAGAGGAGCAATAACTTACGAATGGGTTATTTGTTTTTAGCCATAGCTAATTACTATAGAGTTGAGTGCAATAGACTCACAGTCTACTGTCCTAAATTCATGAACCATCATCATTTCTGGTGAGCTAAAATCCTGAAGTCCCATAATCTGGATCTTTGGGATATTAGTGCCAAGACACATGTCAAGGTTAGGATTATTCAAGCAAGTTCAAGTGCTCAGCAACAACAAGAAGAGGATTCGACTAGAGAGGAATCCAAGGAGGAAAATGCTTGATACAATCTCTGCGAACACCAAGGAATTACAAATACATTTATGGATAACTCTAGAAGAATGAAAGAGATGGCTCAAACTTAACGACATCAGATCCGGGGCATACGTCGTATCTATCATTATTTCGAGGCTCAAGGCATCCAATTACTACCTTCAACACCATCCCTGCCTCCATCACCTTGAGGCTTAATTTCTAAACTTTTTCTTTAAATTTAGTCTTTATTTTATTTTTGGTTTGGTTTTACTTTATTTTAGGTCTCCTCTTTCTATGTGTGTTTGATTGTCCCCTTCTCACATTGAGGACAATGTGTTGTTCAAGTGTGGGGAGTGTTATGTGTTTTATTTTGAATTTGAATTTTGCATATTGTAAGAAGTGTTGTTAGATTGCATATTCTGAATTCCTTGCTTGGATACATGCTTAAAATATGCCTCTCCTCTTGATCCTCTTGCCTTCCTTGATTCCCTTTATCAAATACAAAATTCCCATTCAGTAGGAATACAATTTGAGAACCTATATATTGCATATTCACTAAGATAAATTCTAAAAACTCAAGCTATTCCAAAAGTCCAAACATTAGGGTCAATTTTTCATGATCACTCTGATCAAGTAAATGACAAAATCTGATAATATTCTCTTCTAGAAAGAAGCTTCGCATTGTCTTAAGTTTCTAATGACACCAAACTCATTCAATTTAGGAAAACAGGGTTTATGAAAATGTTGGAGCTCGCCGTGGCGATGGCAAAAGTTTGCCGCGGTGAACATGTCCAAAAACCTCCCGAAAACCTATTTTTTGACATTCTTCATCTATATACTTCCCATCTTTCAAATATAAACCATATTAACCCTAAACCATCATTCCAACTTCATTTCTATGCTCATTCCAACCCAAAATCATTCACAAACACAACATAATCATTAACCCTAGAAGATTAAAACATTTTTTCTATACCATTCCTTGTCATTTTGACTTCTAACTATCAACCAAGAAGGTTTGAGTCTTGTACTTACTTGTTGAAGTTTCAAAATTTTCAAAAATCTCCAATCCCTAGCTTTCCTCTTTTCTTCTTCTTCTTTCTCCCTTCATCCACATTTCTTCCCTCTTAAATACAAGACAACATTTCTTCATCTTCTAATTAATACTCTTAATGAATGTGAAAGGTTCACTTTGCCCTTCACTTTAGTGCTTATAGCCTTATATGCTTAAGTGACTTGCCTAAAATGCCCTTATGCATTCTTACAACTTTTAATACAACCAACCATATAATAAAATCCTATTAACATTTACATAACAAGTAGCTCCAAAAATTTATCCATCAAACCTCATAATTTTTTAAAATCATGCTTAATTCAACAAGAAAAATATCGGGGGCCAACAACAAAAGCCCAAGACATGGCCTATATCACAATCATGACAGAAGGCTCCGATGTGGCCCACAATCATGGCCTGCGTTGGGCAAATGCACAAACACTCAAAAATGTCAAGTTTTAAGGGATTTTTCGTGCCTTTTGGACCATGAAAAAACCCTAGGGCTGCTCAGAACACAAAAGGTATTTAAATAATAAGACAGAGGCACAAAGAGCTTTTGCATCAACCACTTTTAGAGAAACCCTAGAGAGAATTATCGAGAGATAGAGAAAGAGAAGAACGAAGAGAGGAGAGGAGAGGAGAAGTCGACTCGACATACTTCCCATATTAAAGTTTCCCAATGTCACTACCTCCCATAGTTCGTTCAATTCATATTTCCTCCTATTTTTAGTTTTATTATTGTATAGAATTGGATTAATAGTTGATGATAGGATTTTTGGATGTTAGTGATGTTCTAAACTCACCTTCTGATTATTTTTGTTTTATTTGGATTTGTTAAGATTTAATTCTGGAGATGCATAATTTGATAATAAACTGAGAGGGTGAATTGGATGAAAATTAATTAAATTGGGCTAATGAAAGTTAGGTAATTTAATAAAACAATAATTTAATCAAATCGATAAATTGTGAGAACAGAGATCTTGCATAGGTTTCCGATAGTTTATTAGACAACTTCATATCTAATTAGGATTTTGGATAGGCTGTTAATTGAGAAATTGCAACTTCTATAATCTGATTGGGGTTTATAATTTAGGGTTAATGGTTATAACTCGCGAGAGAGTAATTAAACCTAGGATCGTCTAAAACCAATAATCCGGTAATTTATAATCAATTAGATTAACGTTAAATATAGGTAAAATTCCTTTTCTCTCAATTGGTAATTCTTTTATGTTTATTCTTGAGTGTGTGTTGCAACTGCTAAATTATTAATATTTTCGTGATTAATTCTTGAATTGATTTGCTTGATTAAATTGAATTTTCATTTTAGTTCCGTTACATTTTGAATTCTTACAAATTGTTCTGGCCTTTGATTTTAGGATTATGTTATCCCTCGTCTTGGGATCAACAACTTAGGTACTACGTGAATAAACTGTATAATTGTAGATTATCAAGGTTAATTAATTAAAACTTACACATATGGAAATAACCCAATCAGAGAGCATCATTCAATTCAAATTGCAAGAAGATTCATTAGAGAAAAAAGGAGATTTAAGATATGATTTCTTTGTTTTCTATTTGTTCTTATGAATATTTGTTATTGGTTTTATTTTCTACATTTAGGAACCAAATTGTTTAGTGCCTAGAAGTGATGAAACCTAGGTTGTGATGATAATATGATTCAATCTTTTATTCAATGCAGTTTTATTAATTGATTTATTATAGTTCAATTATATGTTATATGTTTGAACTAATATATCTGAAATATTAGTCAGTAATTTAATCTCATACAATTGAGATTGTCAAATCCTGCTGTGAATAAATCTACTGCAATGGGAAGGAATTGCATGCAAACCTATGTTGACATAAATCCTCTGGATTAGGGTCAAACCTAATAGTGAAATTCATAAATCAATAATGCTATCTTAGGGGTTTTAACAAGAAAGAGATTTAAGTTAGTCAACTGAGGGTTATTTGTTAATAGTCTTGGGAAAAGTATTAAAATAAGGTAAGAATTTCGAAGATCCAATAACCAACATTTTAATCACATAATAAAGAGTTAATTTTTAAGAATTCTTAGGTGGATTCAATACCTAGGCATTACTTATTTGATATTGACCTTTGCAGTATTTTCCTTATCCAAGTTCATTATTATGCCAATCTTTTTTTAGATGTTTACTTTAGTTTTTAATTAAAGTCGCATCCTTATTCAACAGTGATATAATAAAAAAGGGTAGATACTAGTACTTGTAATCCTCATAGGATTGACCCGTATTTACTAGTGATAGCTACAACTATATCGTACACTTGCTATTAAAACTTATAAATCTTTATAAACAAAATATAATTTATCAATCAACATCCATCATAGAGTTGGAACATACACTTTCATGAGATATTCAAAGGGTTTGATTTTATAAAAAATTTCAATGAACTTTATGTCTATAAAAAGGTTAGTGGGAATGTAGTCGTCTTCTTAGTATTATATATGGATGATATATTGCTAATTGAAAACAACATAACCAATGCTCTAATTTATAAATATTTTAGTTCTCTAAAAACTTCTCTATAAAGGATATAAGAGAAGCACCCCATATTCTAGGAATAAAGCTCTATAGATAGAGACCAAAAAGGTTGCTTAATTTTTCCTAATCTATATATAGACAATGTGTTGAAGAGGTTTAGCATAGAAAATTATGATAATGGATTCTTAAAGATGTCAGACGTAATTTTTCTCTTATAGAGGATATTTCCAATGACATAAGAAGAGAGATAAAATGGATTGTGCTCTATATGCTTCGTCAATCTAATCAATCATGTATATATTGCTATGCTCTAAACTAGATATCTCATATGCTTTGAACATAACGAGTAGGTTTCAAGCAAATCCTAATGATGATCAGTTGACAACTGTGAAAAGAATATTAAAGCTCTTGAAAAGGTCTAAAGATGTTTTCTTATTTTATGGAGGAGTTGAATTGAGAGTTATGTGGAATTCAGATGCTATTTTTAATTCTGATCAAACTAATAGCATGTAATGGCCCAGGGGATATCTCCTCTCTGAACGGTGTTGCATTAAGTTGGAAGAGTTCTAAACAACCAACCATTATGGATTCTATTATCGAGGTAGAGTACATTAAGTTGGTAATAGTTTGTTCCTAGAATTGTTGAGATAATAGTATCATATTACGACATCAATGGTGCCATTGCACAAGCAAAGAATCAAGGTCTTATCAACATTCTAAACATTTGCTCAGGAAGTTGATAGTTGTGCATTAGTAGGTGTTTTTCTAAGTATTTGGTATGTGTTTCTTGCATGATAGGTTAGTATTATTGCGTTTTAGGACTTATTTTGTCTGTTTTCGTTTAGTTTGATCTTCATGGTTGTTCTTTTGTGTTTGATATTGGTTTAGGGTAGGAATTGATCATTTTGGTGTAGGAATGGAGAGTGGACTCCTTTGTGATTGAGTTAGGGACCAAGAGAAGAGAAGAGAAGAGAAGTAGTGCTGCTGAAAAACAATAACCCCCGACCATAGAAAACGACATGTTCTCCATAATCAGGGGAAATCAATGGAGAAAGTGCTGGACCCCGCTTTAGGAGCCTAGCATTCAGAGACATTTGATAGAGACAATACTGTCCTTGACCCTATCAAACTTGTTTAGGGACAAAAATGGATAACTTTCTTTGTAGTCGTTGGCCTAATAATTTTTTGGACTATCGAAAGAATACATCAAGGCCTACAACTTTCATGAAGACCTTGAAGACGGATTCTATCATTAGGACGATCAAAAGTTCGACCAGAAAATTCAAGTTGAACAGTGCAAAGAAGAAGCAGAGGGTCAACTATAGAGAAAATAGAAAGTAGACGAGTGATTACAAAGCAGAGGAACGCGGGGTAGAAGAATACAGAAAAGCAGACGAATACAGAGCAGTCGAATACAAAAAAACAGGCGAATGTGGAAAAGCAAACAAATGCAGAGAAGCAGATGAATGCTATAAAGCAGACGAATGCCACAAAGCAGACACATGCGTAGTAGACGAATGCTACAAAGTAGGCAAAGGTCGAACAGTAGACGAAAGTCACGAAGCAGACAAATTCTGAACAGCAAAAGAAGGCTATGAAGCAGACGAATGCCAAATAGTGGACAAAGGCACAAAGGCCATGGAGCAGACGAATGCGGAACAACAGATGAAGGCCACAAGGCAAACGAATGCCACCAAGAAGAGGAATGTGGAACAACAGATGAATGCCATAAGGCATATGAATACGAAAAAGCAGACAAATGCCACATGGCAGACGAATGCAAAACATACGAATACGGAGCAGATGAATGCCAAACAACAGATGAAGGCCACGGAGCAGGCGAATGCGAAACAGCAGAAGAAGGCCAGAAGGCAAACAAATGCCACCAAGCAGATGAATGCGGAATAGCAGATGAATGCCATAAGGCAGACGAATGCAGAACAGACGAATACGAAGCAAACAAATACTACCAAGTAGACAAATGTGAGAAGGCAGACGAATGCCAAAAGGCATATGAATGCCAAAAGTAGACAAATGTAAGAAGGCAGACGAATGCTAAAAAGGCAAATGAATGCCACGAAGCAGACGAATGGAAGAAGGCAGACGAATGTCAAAAAGGCAGATGAATGCCACGAAGCAGACGAATGGAGTCAACCTAAGACGAAGCAAAGTCTTAAGATGAAATGACATGATCACAGACGAAACGTCTTTACAAACGATACGTCTCCCTTTATGAAGACCATAACTTTTGACTCCTATGCCTAATTATTTCCTACTACATACCGATGGAAAGCTAGAAAGATATGTTGTAACTTTCCAGAGTGCAACTTTGACTAATTTAGTCTAAATTAGTCCAGTTTTTCTCCTGAATTTGGCACACAATTTCTACACCAAGGAGAGACGTGGCTTTTCGAAATTTGCAACTACCAA
>JANIJF010000007.1:12244700-12255738 GCA_024520955.1 Erythroxylum bequaertii
TGTGTTCTCAAGCTGAATGACTCTCTTATTTGATGCTGACCGCCTACTAGATCCAGCTGTAGTGGATGTAGAGGATTGTGAATAACATGTGTTTGCAAATGAATCTAAGCCAAAAATCCTTCAACGGCAGTCTTTATTACCTATTGCATCAAGATATGCCTGACTCTCATCAACAGTTTCAAAGTTCTGAGATTATCGTTCAATGCTTTCTTGTATTTAGTTTTTTTTATAATTGTTTATGCTAATAAGTGATATTTTTTAAGAATTAATATTAAAGTATATATTTTATATACATGAAGTTGTCTGCATCGGGTGTTGATGAAGGTCAAACCATCATTCTTCTTGGTGTGAGTGTGCAAAGAGCGCTGGTGTGGTGTAATCTTTCTGCTTATAGACTTTTCCTGTATCAGAATAAATTGTTATAAGTAAACTAATTTACAAAAATTTCGGTAGAATTTTCTCTATTTTTATGATATTTATCTCCTATTAGACAAAAAATTTAACTCAACAACATAACCATTAATGTCACTAGACATTTATAACATTATTATTCTCCATAATACACATACATTTTCATTTTAAATTTTATATATCAAATTATATCGAAATCAAATTTCATACGTCAAAGTACAAAAATCAAAATATAAATGTAAAGTTTTGATACTTAAAAGTTGAAGTGTATGCTTCTGGTGGGTCAAAGATCCTCCAGTGTATACGGGTAGACTCTCTCCGTCTAGTCCTCCATGTCTGTTGGCAAAATTGTGCTCTGAAATGGATATTATTTTAGGTGATGCCCAATATTGCTACCAACGACTCCATATTTCTTCAGATATATATGATGTTCGTAAACCATTCTTATGTATCGAAGCAAGAAAGTCTCTATATCGTGTATGAGCTTGCCTCTCTCATATGTTATAAATTACAACATCAAATTTTGGATCTCCAAAAAATTCTTTTTGAAAATAAAGAAAAACATACTATAAGTACTTATAAACGACAATATTTATTTAATTAATGTATAAAATTAGATGAAATAAAAAAGATTAAAGAGTACATTTTGTGTACCTCAAATTCCTAATAATAAAAATCTTTTGTCGATTAAGAGACATTCTTCTATATATAACCCTTAAGATCTATCCTCTCCTTGAACTTAAATGAGATATTTCTTGAGTACGTTCCAGACGAAACCAACTTAATATATAAGTTATTTAAAATCATTTTCAAATTAAAACCTATAACTTCAGTATAAACCTATGATGTTATCATGTATTATAAAATTTTACTTACAAATTATTGACAATTGTAATATAAGTTCTTCCATCAACTCCCTTAGCTCCAGGTTGGAGGTCACCTCCTTTGCCCACAACATTTACCCCTGATATCTCTGCCAGTATAGAGGTGATGAATGATGTAGGGTTGGTGGATGGTGCAGCAGGGTTGCTGGATAGCATAGTAGCAGGTACAAAAGGTGATGCCTCATCTGGATGTGCAGTAGCTGGACGTATAGTAGGTGATTCTGTAGCATCTAAAGAACGTGATGCTTCACCTGGAAATGCACTTACTTCTCCAAAATGTTGTAACCTAAGCCTTGGCTGCATCATATCCTGTTTTCTCTTTGGTGACATATTTTTAACTTGAAATTTACATTTTATTGAATTATCCAGTAATAGAATAATATAAATTTAATATATAACAATATATTATTAATGCAATAATAGATTTATTCATATGCTATTCTATTACAACCACAAATTAATCACTATTAGCACTTAATTGTAAATCAAAATTATCATCTTATTTTTCCAAAGAATTATAATCAAATTCAGGCTCCTCTTCAGATCTCTCGCCCTCCTAATCCTCTCTAGATGAAATTTTAACATATTTATTATTTGGATCGTTTAAAGGTTCATTCTCGTCATATGTTACACATGCATTTATTTCATAAACTTCTTCCTAAAACGCTTCGCTTTCAATTATCTTATTTTCTCTTTTTCCATCTAATTCAAAAACACCTCTAGGTTTTATTGTGGGATTCCTAAAGTGGGATGTAAAGGCTTCAATGTTGTTTATCGTGGATCAGTTCACAGAATATGCAGTATTCATTGATGCTCCAACAATTTGTTTAATTGAAACTTCTATTGAGTTATTCTATTAGAATTTCATGAAATACTTTGTCATTCCAATAGATATTATTAGTTATCAGGATGCTTGATTCATTAGGAGATTTTGGACTTCATTATACAATATAATGGGATCTTACTTAAAGTACTCTAGTGTCGATCACCTAAAAATAAATAAGAAAAATGAAACAAGTAATGCTCTGATAGAGGACTATTGCCTAAAGCTAACAAAAGGTTAATTATTCATTCCACTTTCAATGTTTAGCTTTTTGTATAGGTTTTATGAAGGTACTAAAGAATAAAAAAGGAGTAAGCCTAAATGTGATCCTTTATTGGTACAAAAATATTAGCAATGATATAGACAAGATCATTGATTATCACTTGTGCAATGTAATAAAAGTCAACATATGTAATTCCATGCACAATATGGGAGAAAAACACTTCCCTTTGGCATTTTGAGTTTAAGATTAGGATTTTTTTTTGGCAAACCTCAAAATGAAGATGTTAGATCCGTTTGGTTGGGGAGTTTTATGAGACCATCTTATGCATTCCAATGAACTTTGAAGCAAGATGAATCCTTGCTACTCACTCACCAATAAAACCAAGGCATGATGATGACATGCTCTAACATTGAACTTGATAACTTAGTAAGGCAACAAGCATTTGGCCTTTATAGCTCGTGCATAAACTTACAAAGTGGTAGTGTAATCTACAGATTCTAAAGAGTCCAAAATCACCCTAACTTTATATTGGATTCAAGTGGTAACAATTACCTTAGTTGTTATTTGGTGATGGTTAATTTGATTATATCGAATGATGTCAAACTACCCCTCTAATAGTCGCCTTGCATAAGCAGACACAATAGTTTTCAATTGTTTGTATAAATTGTATCTTGTTCAAATATCATATCCTAAGCAATTGGGGTGTAACTATATAAAACTCCCTTGTCCTATTACATATAAAGGGGGGAACATATGGAGGGCATAATTTAGACCATGTTAGTCATCAACACAAATTGTAATTCGTCTTCCTCAATCCTATAAAATTTCCACTTCTATAGTCTATTGAGTTCCATTTTCATTTGTCCCAAAAATCATTAGATAACACACTTCTCATAAGGAGTATAATGGAAGTACACCTTTATAGTGTTCGATAATTTGACATTAAGAACTTAGTTTGTAAATTGGGTTGCGAACACAATGGATTTGTAATGTCAAAAAAAAAAAACACAATGGATTTGTGGTAGAATCTTAGCCTCAAAAGGATTACAAAATCACATCGAGTAAGAAGACTTCAGTAAACACATTATATAAAAAGGTCCAATTGATTACTTTAGTTCGACCTCACCTTAGCGTTCATGAGCTCCCAGGGATCATCTCTGTATGTTATAAAACTTCGACTAACTTGTAATCCTTTTTCGGAATTAATACAATTTTCAATTTTTCGTAGCAACCCTTTTTGCAGCCAGGAACATCAAACAGTCCTACGATACCTAATCCATCTCTCTATACAAGTGCCCTCAAAAGGAAGGGCTGATTAGCTTCATACGTTTCGATTTTAGAATATATTAGGAACTCAATAGAAGGTAAGACACAATTAGGTATACATGAACTAACACAAGTTACAATCAGCAGAGGAATGACGAGTTTAAAACTTGGTTCATCAAATACACATATTACGTAGATAGCTTTGATGTCCGACAATATTCCAACGTAGTCACGAACATATTCAATGATATAAAAGCCTCCCATTCGTCCATTTATTATCATACACTAGAAGGTTGCAGGCTACGTAGACTACAGAACAAGGGAAAACATCGTTCAATCAAGCATTGTATCGAGAAAGATCAAGGAGTACTTAAAGATACTCTTAAAAGACAATACTCTTGAAGCTATTATCTCTAGCTTTATAAACCTTCTAAGGTTCTTCCCAAACATTTCATGACCAGTCCGAGACCACCTAATATGGATCCCTAGAATCCACTGAACGACTTCGATCAGATCTCACCTGCCAGAAAGTAGCACCTAAAATCAGAACCGCCACATATTCGACAGCATAATTTCCGAGCAAATGCATCCACATAACTAATCACATGAACAGTTCACACCAAAGGTCATGCAGAACAAGATACGCTCCTACTTCGGTTTCCATGTACCTGTTTACGACAAGGCTGTAGGGCACCGAGAATGACAAAAAGAAAAAAGAAATTGCCGTATGATTGAATAATTTCACTTACAGATGAAAGTGGGGATCTTGACCTTGACGAGGATCTGCAAAATATTCAGAAGCAAACAAACTTAATAACCAGAAATATCCATTGTAATATTTTCACCCAAAAGCCTAAGCACAAAATTCCCAGCTGACGTCAGTCAAATGCGTTTCTAGAATTTCACCCCTCCAAAAGGGACTAACCTAACAATGTCAATGAAACTGTCTAACCAAATATCAAACACACACTATGTGGCAACAGTTTCCCCCAGTAGATCACCAATAACTTAGACATTGGAAACATAGATGCAAGAGAAACGCTAAATGATGCTACCCCATCTATTCCCAACAAAAGGAGACGCACTTCCTGTCAGTAAGACCACATCCAAAGACACTGGGCACAATTTATCACTGGTACTAGAGTACTTTCAAGATACTCTTTACAAAGACAGATCCAGCCAAATTTCAACCAAAATCACCCCACATAAATTTAGCATCCACCACATATTTATGCTGTAACTTGGAGTTATCTCCCCGGGGATCCTCCTCATCAGAAACAGCATACGTCCACAACCAAAGAGGTGAAGGCATATGAGGAACGCATCCCATCAAGTCCCTAACATCCAGTCCCCAAGTCGCAGCTCAAGATCAATCTATAAAACAAACAATGCAACCTTATAAACAATGAATGACAACCAGCCAATTGCTAATTCTTTGCTTAACTTCTTATACAGTTAGCCTTGTCCTGGAGACAGAGGACTAGGGGAGATCTACCACAAATGGATGTATTATCCAAGACACAAGTTAAAGAGAGACATTTCGAATTTTGGACCATCCCTTACGAAGCTTTTAAAAACAATGTGATTACCAAACTTTCCTGGGAAAATAGCGAAAAAGGCGAAAACTTGAAAATAAAAGTGATAAAAACAATACAGACCAAAAAAAAAAAGAGATCGCACTTGCATAAAGGAAATAACAAAAATCAACTAAAAGGATATCTTGAACTGCCAGCCATCACAGCGACAAATCGAATGAAGCCACTCATGGAAATGTCCAAAAACTTACCAGCATTTATATTACGCATCTTACAGACACCAAGACCTCACTACTCCAGACACAGTTGATTTCAAGACACTGCATTTACATTTAGCTGAAGGACGTGTATCTAGTTAGCTCTTCCAAATATAATCAGACAGCAAATTGCAGTTGGTTACTAAATAAAGTAACTTTCACATTTTCACTCTTTTGAAGCCTCTGGACAAGGAGAGCCAACTCAACTATTCAAAAAACTAAACTAAAACACTAACTAAACAAGACTCAAGGAAACAGATTCACGAGGAACAATAAAACCCAGAATCAACTAGCTAAAGCAATAAGAACAATACATCAACAAAGCTTTTCATTTTAAGACCATAATTTTCATATTTGCCATTTCACCAAACATGAATAGCAGCAAAGCTCCCAAGGAGTTTACCAAACAACCAACTTCAAAGTAATTCAGTAGAAACTAAAATGTATACCTCGATCGAGATGCTCCTCTATAGGAATGTGATGAAACAGACCCAACAGGGGATACTGATGCATATCGATATGAATGCTTAACCCTAGGAGAGTAACTGTCATAAAACAGGCTTTTAGTCAAATTGATTGCGAATAAAACATGGTCTCATGGTTCTTGCAAAATACCTTCTGCTCCTGTAGCTATAGCTAGGACTGCGGCTGCGGCTGGGACTTCTTGAGTAGCTTCTAGAGTAACTTTGCCTGGATAAATATGGACTACGAGAAGGGCTCCTAGAATAGCTTCGTCTTGAATCATACTCCCTCACCTATGCACGTGTCAACTAATAATAAATACTAGTACAGGAAGAACATGGCCATAGAGTCACCCAATTACTTACCCTTATGTAAGCCCGAGAAAAGGCATTCCGAAATTCAGAGTCATCAAGTTTCCTAACCTGCAGAGACAAGCAACAGATTAGGACTGCTATGACCTTAATTATAAAGCCCTCAAAAACTTTGCAACCAAGTAATGAGTTGCATTATAATTTTGCAATAGCTTATTTTCCTACCGCGTATCTCATATCATCATAATTCGTGTAATCCACAATGCCAGTCATCCCTGAAGTGAAAAATAAATGAAAAAGAGTAAGTTTATTTTACAGGAAACAGTAAGGACCCACTTAGTTTCTAACATGGCATCCCCAGTAAATCTATGTAGTATGCAAAGACATGTTCAGGTCATGAGAAGACAATTAGTTAAGAATTTTTACAAGATGAAGGAGAATCGATCTTTTAAAGATTCAATAATCTCTGCTCATTTGTCCACTTGATCAAAATATTTTATGCTCAATTCTAGACCATCGAAATAATTTCAAGTCAACAACCAACCAAAAAAATACATCATTCAACTAACAACCAAAGAAAACATCTTTTTCAAAAAGAAAGCAAACATAAGGCAACAAACTAGTTTTACCACATCAAGTACCAAGCAGATCACCCTACGACAAAGTTATTGTCCAATAGACTAATACATACACATTCTTAAGATGGACATCATGCCATTTATTCTTACCATCCCGGTCTCGAAATACTTGAGAAAAACAGACATCCCCAGCTCGGCGCATATGATCCTGATAGATGTATAACCCAAGCCAATTTAACAGTTAATAACTTTGAAGACTCAAATACCCAAACTTGTTATTTAATCAGGCATTACAAAACGTAACCGAGAACACCTTTAGATCTTGCCATGAAGCAGAAGGTGGCAATCCAGTAACCAAAACTGAAAGAAAAGAAGATAATCAACATTTAACAACAAACCCATAAAAGTATAATCAACACTAACAACAAACCCGTAAAAGCAAACAAGTGATACTAGAGCAGCATATACCCCGATAATCTGAGCGCTTGGAAGGTCCACGGCTAACACTACTGCCACTGTAACTGCTGTATCGGTCAACAGGTGATGAATGTCTTCTCCCACCATGAGCTAGCTCAACCTAACATGTCATACACTTGTTCAATAAAAGGATGATTAAAGATAGCAAACCCTTTCAATGAAACTATTGCATCACTAAAGACAATAGCATAAGCAAGCAAGAGTATAAACAGACAGACCCGTAACCGGTGGCCATCAAATTTGTAGCCATCTCTCCCCTCAATTGCATCTTCAGCATCTCGAGGATCCTCAAACTGAAATAAAAATTCAGATAACTGTATAAGTGGTGTGTAACACTTAGAAAATGTCACATATCAAATAAAGTAACAAAGAAGGAAATTGTCAAAATGAAATGAGGTAACATTTAGTGGTTGGCGGACTTTTGCCCTTGAAAAGCAAAAGGAAATCATGGATGTAAAGAAGCAATTTCGTAAATCATGAAATCTCAACGCACCTCCACAAAAGCATAGCCTGGGGGTCTAGGTGGGATTTTCACATCGATGTCGACTATGGGACCATACTGCAATCAGAGAGCAACATCACGAAAAAAGAATCATTAGCAAGGCGCTTCAAAGTAAGTAGGTTATCTGCAACAATCTATTGATTTCCAAAGTAGGTAGGAAAAATGGAACAAATTCCAAACTTTAACGTTAATTATAGCCTAGCAAATATATACACATCCACGTATTCAAGAAACAAAATTACCAAAACCCAAATTTAAGACGCTTAAAGAGTAAAAGTACAAGTTCAATACTACAGAGTTAAAGCCAAAATTCAGCCCAAGTCCAGTTCAACACTTGGAACAACTTATGTGTTATGAAACAACTCAACAAAGAGAATACCTTGTAGAACAAATCTTCAACTTCTCGTACACGAATATCCCCTGGAAGATTTCCCACATAAAGAGTTCGGCTTGATCGACTGCTCATTGTACCCTGTATCCCACAACAATACGTAAATAATCCTTCCACAAGTTATATCACCTTTTGTCAGAAAAGAAAAGATTCATAATTTTAACGTACATGCAGAATAGTTAAGGGAGTTATTGCCTGCTTCGGAGCCATGCACAAGAACAAGGAATCAATAAAATAGTAAAAACAAGATTGTCCACCAAAAGAAAATCATACATTAGAAGACAAAGCAAAAAACCGATTTCATAAGATTTACACGCCTAACTTCCAATTTTCCAACGTAAAGAACACTGGGAATCTTTGAGAAGTCAGTATTTGAAAAGAAAATTAACCACCCCTCTTTCTCTTTCATACGTACGCAAACGCAAAAGATAAAGGAATTAACAAAGGGGAAAAGAAGAACCTTTAGTTCCATAAGAAGACGAGAACTCACCTCAATCTCAGGTAAAGCGGAGACAGCAGAGAAGGTGAAGCGTAGAAGAAACTGGCTTTTGGCGTTGAGAGGAATTGTTTGTGGGCTTAACAGGATTTTTCTGGAAGATGTACTTTATAGTAGGTGGAGGAGGACACGTGTAAGGGGTGGCTCGTTTTTAACCTCAGGTTTCGCCAGAATTTACAAATCAACATGTGGCAACGTGTCGGAATGAAAATCGAAAGCTATTTGGCTTCCTTGGGGGACAAAACAAAAGGAGAAGAGCCACGTGGTTGGTTTGATGACATTTGGATGGTGAGCTCTTGACTGTTCTAGGGATTTTCAAGTCAATAAAGTTTTGCAAATTCAAATTGATTTTTATCAATTTTGAACAAATACTCGAGATAAGGATCCCCTTTTAAGACTTAAACAGTAATATCTTCATTGTATCATTTAAATTTTGGGACAACCATAAATTAGCATTGTTTCAATACAAGCATTAACACGTGCTTATGTAATCGATTTGTTTCCATTCACAATATCATGAAACTTCAAAAATTATAACCTCAAACAAATCGACATAGGTTTAGATATTTCTAATCAACAAATACAAACAAATAAATATTGTAAAAGGCAGAATAGAAATAGCTAAACAAAAATAAGAAAAAATTATTCTAATAATCCTTTACAATTTTGGGATAAAAATAAAGAGGAAGTAACCTTGGAAATGATAGATGAACAAAAAATAATTAGAGTTACTATTATGAGATTCGTTCCGAAAGATCAAGAAGAATTTCGAAAACAAGTTCTGGAATTAGACAATTTAAAAATCATTCGACCAATTAAGTCGCCACATTCTTCTCCTCCTTTTATGGCGAGAAACCATGCAAAGATAGTTAGAAATGAAGCAAGGATGGTAGTAAACTATAAACAATTAAATGATAATACAGTCTTTGATGGATATTTTCTACCTCATAAGGAAACCTTATTAAATCTAACTAGAGGAAAAAACAAATTTTCTCTAAATTTAATTATAAAAGTGGATTTTGACAAATAAAAATGAATAAAAAAAGCATCTCTTATACTGCATTTTCTATCCCTCAAGGTCATTATGAAGGGTTACTAATGTCTGTTAGTTTAAAAAATGCCCCTAGAGCAAAATGGATAACATATTTAAGTATCACAATTTTATACATTGTTATGTAGATGATATTTTGATAGCTAGTAATAATATTGCAAAACATATTATACATCTTCATAAATTTGCAGATTTATGTGAAAAATATGGACTTGCTCTTTCTGAGAAAAAGGATAAGATATATCATATTGAAATAGAATTTCTTGGAATAGAAATAGATGTTAGAGGTGTTAAACTTCAACCTCATATACCTAAAAAAATTTCTCAATTCCCAGATAATTTACAAGATAAAAAACAAGTTCAAAGCTTTTTAGGTGTATTAAATTATGCTTATAATTTTATTCAAAATCTAGCTGAGAGAAGAAAACCTTTTCAAATATTGTTATTGAAAGACCAAAGGTTTGAGTTTTTTTTTCTTGCTTGATTAAATAGGAAAAGAAAATTAAAGTTATGTTAACAGCAGCGCGTCGTAATGCTACACCAAAATAAACTAGGCTTACTATTATAGCAGTTGTAAGTTTAAGTCAACCCTACAGAGAGTGTTCGGTTAGGTTTCATTATGAAAATAATCGGTGTTTAGGTTAGGGGGTTTGGTTTTGAAATAATAAAATAAAAATGAAAATAAGCTAACGAAAACAAAGTAAAGAAAACATGCAAAAATAATGAAAGTGGTGAATTCGTTAAGAATCTGGTTCTTTGGTTCTATCTCAACCTACACCTTAATTAAACATACTTCATTGATTTGTTGTTCTTTTACCTCTCCTAGCAACTATTAATCTTGAGTTAATGATAAGCACTACTAACCTTAGTTTTCCCTTAGGTTGTGTTTATCAAGATATGATCGCTAATTAAACCAAGCCACGGAATAACCTAGGATATGATCTCTAGATTCAATTAAGCAGTTGCATTACGAATTAGGAAAACTAATTAATCAAGGAAACAACCACATACGATGGGGTCATTTAACTTAGGTTATGTTATTCCTAATGATTACGAACCATTAGGCACTATAAATGAATTTCAACATAACAATTATTGATTATATTGAAATTCTAGCAATAAGTTTGTAATAAAACGATCCAATGAACGCATTCAAATAATCTTTTCACAATACCCAAACAATAGTCATAGGATAACACAATCAATTCCTAAAGAGATAAAGAAACAACAAATACAACGAAGGAATGCTTAACCAAGTCGTTAGCATTAATGTCACCTCCAAACTGGCATAGGAAAGCTAGCCCTCCATGGGTCTCTCAAGGTTGAGAGCTTTGGTTGCTCTCTTCATTCTCTCTCGAGGCTCCTTCTTTC
>JANIJF010000007.1:12360357-12371105 GCA_024520955.1 Erythroxylum bequaertii
TGTAATAAGAAGTGTTGTCTTGCTTTTGAGGAAGAAGCAAAAACCTGAATTGAGGGAGAGAAGAGAGAAAAATGAAAATAGAAGAGAGGAGAAGAGAGTTTCGATGGAGAAGAGAGAAAAGAAGAGAAAATAACCTAGGTTTCGATTTTTCTTAGCCTTCAAGAGAGATTTTGGAGTTGTTCAAGAAGAGAAAAAGGTAGAGGAAGAGAAGAGCTTTCATTAGAGCCAAGAAACTCTTCATTTGGCGAAGAATCAAGGTAAGATCATGGTAAATCTTTTGGGTTTTTGGAAGGATTTTAGTTCATGGAGTTTAGAAAATGGATGGTTTTAAGCTTTCTAGGATTAATTTTAGTGAATATGTCTTATGGGTTCTCCAATTTGAATTCCTATTGAATGGGAATTCTGTCTTTTATAAAGGGAATCAAGGAAAGGCAAGAGGAGCAAGAGAAGGGGCATTTTTGAGCAGGTCTTTAAGCAAGGAATTCAAGGTGGGTACATGTTTATAATAGAGTAAATAATCCACTAATGTTTTCTTTGAATCAAGGAAGTTTAATGATTTCAATTGCATCATAAATGTTGCATTTATGCTTCTTGAATGAATTGAGAAATTGTTATATTTTTTATATATGAACTGTGTTGATGATTTATGAAAAGACTTTGAATTTTTTTTAAAGGATAACGTGTTTATGAAATCATATTTTTGGAAATGATCTCGAAAAGGCTTTATGTTTATGAAATCAAGTTTCAAAAAAGTGTCATTTTGGGCAACATGTTTACAAGTTGTGAAATGCATGATTATGTGGGTTTGGTTTGGTCCATTCTGTATGTCAAGTGCACTTTGACTAAAGGCTTCTCTTGCCTTTCTACTAGTGGCATGGAGCTTCTTCATGGACTCTCCTAAGTTCACAGCTACGCAAAACCATTATGTGAGATTGCGATAGTACGTTTTATTCACAGCTACACAAGACCATTTTATGGAATTATGTTAATACGTTCTACTTATGGACCTATCCAAACCATTTTGATGTGCTTATGTGTTTACGATATGTTAACAAGTTTGATGCATACATGATTTGTAATTTGTGATTTTTGGTGAAGATTTGATAATGATACATTTTATGAATTAAATTAGAACTTTGTATTGACAAATGAACATTTTAAAGGTTTTGTTTATTTTTCTGTTATAAACTTATTACCCACCAGCTTTCAAGCTCACCCCCCATTCCTTCCCATCACCAGGTGATGAGAAAGAGACTGAGTGAGCAAGAGGGTTAAGGCATCAATCAAAATTCTGCATATTTTGTATTTGAAGCTAGTTTAGGCAAAAACAAGACTTTAATCGCATTTTGAGAACTATTGGTTTATGTATCTTTTGTATTTTGGATTTTGATATTGATGATGCAATGTGACTTGAAATGACATTAAAGCATTGTAAAACTCTGATCTATTGGCATTAATGAAATATGATTGTGTTTTTGCTTATGACTTTCCAAGTCGTTCGTGGCATTTTCAAGTCTTTCATAAGGGTAAAGTTTGCGTTCTGACTTCAGGGGAAAAGTTAGATTAATATAAGCTGAATTAGACAAAGTTGTCTTCCTGGAAGTTGTAGCTTATCTTTCTAACTTTCCAACAGTATAAAGTATGAAATTTTTGGACATCGTAGTTAAGAGATATGATCATTATAAGTGGTGATGCTTCATAGGATGTATATACTGAACAACTATAGTAAGGATGAGAATTTATTGTATGTGATAAGTCATTTGAGTTGAGATTTGGGAGTTTAATACAACCAAATTGGTAACTGAATATTTAAGGAGTTATATTGTATTAGAAAAAGTGAATTTAGGAAGATTATAAGTGAAAGTGATGTTAGAATGGATGTAGGAACCATTGGAGATGCTTTGGAGAGTGTAGTTAGTAATTTAGAACTTTTAGTGATGTGAGGAAGACCCCGTAGAAATCCCTTCGTCTGATTCATCTTAGACTAAATCCCTTCGTTTGATTCACCTTAGACTGAATCCCTTCGTCTGATTCATCTTAGACTGAGCCTTCATTTGATTCATCTTAGACTAAATCCCTTCGTCTAATCCATCTACATTTTTGGAAATTCAAGATTTTGACCCTCTAGATGGCAAAATCTCTCTTTAAAGTCTTCACAAAAGTTGTAGATATTGAAGTCCTCTTCGAAACCACTTTAAAACATCCACAATCCAATATCTCTAATGAAAGTTATGCCAATTGTCCCAAGATAGGTACAATATGATGGAGGACATAATCATGTTTGATTCTTTTGGCCATAACTTCATCATCCGGACTCCAAATGAAGTGATTCTTAAACCAATAGATTCCTAATATAGTTTCCTATCTCTCCATAAAAATTGGTAGCCTTTGGTGTTGATTCAGAAAAGACTGGTGGAAGGAAAGTGAGGGAATCGGTTGGAAGAGCATGAATTGTTTATGAACATAGGGATTTTTGGGATGTTATAAGAATGAAAATAAATTGATGATGGCTAATAAGGGTTCATTGAAATAACCCTATAGGGTAATACGCTCATGGTTTATGACTCTGGATTGTTGGGCTCTGGAAACGGGGTCCAACACAAGATCTCATCTTGGTGTTAAGACTTGATGGGTAGCTAGTCCATCAAACTATTGGCACCAGTTTAATCACCAATCTCTGTAAAGCATCTAGAGGTGATGATATCACTATAAACTCTTTATTTGAGTGAATGCTCCCTGATACATGTTTCAATTAATAATTTCAACATGTAGACACTGCATTAATACTCTGTAAAAATCCATTCTGATCATATCAAGAAATGAAATACAAATGAGTTCACCACTCATCAAGATTGTGGTTCGTAATAAAAGATTACTAAGGTGTATGTTTTAAGATTAATGGCCTACTTTATTCTTTAAAAGCATACCTGATTCCAGATTCATTTAATAGTGCCATTATCGATAGTCAACTACTATGATGATATGAAACTCATGATTCCCTTGAAGTAAACTCTTTTACTTACATGGAGATAAATCGCAACACTACAATCTAAACCATAATTAAGCGACTAACTTGATTATTCAACTGTGAATCAACGAATTTAGATTATAATAATATACATGTTTCCCATACATCTCCATGTATGTGTAAGTTACTTATAAAAGAATCTTGGTACCTTATGACTAGTTATATAATGCTCATATAAATAAAGCCAAACTCTTTTGTTTTTTTAATAATAATTTTTTTCATTACAAAAAGTAACTCAAAGAAGATTAAGTTATAAGTAAATACACTTACTTTCCAGAGTACTATATTTACATAACTCCACCATATATAATGTTGTGTTTTCTTCATCTTACAATGTCATTTTGCTCCTTTTCCAACTGTCCATCTTTATTCTCTCCAGCAATAGTGAGATTAATTAAATTAATGTCTCACATGGCCATGCAAGACATTAATTTCATGTTAAAGATAATTTGCATGCATAATCAACGTAGCTCACATTGTTTCCATTTTTTTCTTCTTTTTGTCTTATAATTTTCTTCTTCTTGCTCCATAAGGACAAGTGAATATAGTGCTTTCGACTCACTTTAACTTCTTTGGTTTCTAATAGTGCCTAAAATCATGTATGAATTAAAGTGAGTGTCTTGAGCAATTTTATGTCTTTAATTGCTAAGTATTATGGAATAATTTCATAATCAATTAAGCACTTATCAATTTCCCCTACACTTAGCTTTTGGTCGTCCTCAGGCAAAACATTAAAATTAAACTCAAAGACCTAAAAACATTTACTGATTTCCCATATGCTCTAAGAATACATAATCATAAGCAAATGGTAGACTCAGAAAATGTGTTTAACTAAAATATATCGTTAGGTATACTCCACACCATTCATGATCATGTCATTCCACAACTTTGCATACCATTTCATTTCTCCACCACTAATGTTCACATGCAAAATCATGGATTAAAGGACTTTTCAAGGTTGTAATGTGGGTAAAGGCAAGGTGAAATGTATTTGGGTCAAGTAGCATGATAGCCATCAAAGCTAGTGAAACAAAAGTAACACTCAATATATTATCAAGTGCAAAAACCAACATTCGCTCACAATTGTGTACATCATGTAAGGCCCTAAACTATACCCTAGTATAAATGTTACATGTCCATAAAAGTATTTGTGATAGGTGATAAAATTGTGATATGATTGTGAATGATATATGTCTTAAATTTTGGTTTAATCTCAAATTTTTAGTTTGATGGACCATAATTAGTAACTTGGAATTAATTGGTACCATTAGAAAATTGATGTATTAAAATGTACATTTGGACTAGAAAAATGTTAAGTGGCAAGACAAGTTGATATATGGAAATTTGGATGACTAAACCTATAAATTGATTGACATTTGGGATGATTAAGTGACAAATGGCCTAATAGAATTGTGTTGTCCATTTGATAGCCACAAGTGAAGACATGTAGATGAATTCATTGAAGGACAATTAGCTTACCTTCATATGTGACATGTGTCCATTGTAAACCAGGACACCTTGCAAAGCAAATGCTGATTCACTTCAACTCATCTAAAGTTTCTGCTGCCTTCTCTCTATCTTTTACTCCTCTCCACCGAAGCTCTTTCTTACACTCACAAACTCCTAGATTTTGTTTCAATTTGGATCATCATCACTTCACATCTTTGCAAGATGCTGCATCAAGGAAGTTAGATTCTGCTATCTTTTGTGCTATTGTCTTCTTGGGGTTAAGATTTTCACCTTAATCTTGGAAGTGTGCTAGTTGTATGAAGGCTATTTTAGCTTGTTCTTTGAAGAAGGAACTTAAAGTTAAACATGTAAGGGATTTATAAACTTAATAGCATTTATTAATACAAGTTCTATAATGATTGAATTGGCATAGAATATGTGTTATGATGATGATAAATGAGTGCTGGAAAAGTGATCCTTGTATGGCAAATTCTGTTTTGATTTTGATGCATGAAAGATCATGAATTGTGAGATGCCTAATGAATGATTTTGAATTGGATTTGGACATGATTTTGATGAGAAATTGAAGCATTAATAAGGTAGAATTGAAGTGAAATTGATGGAATATGATGAAGGTGTATTGAATGGAGCATGAAGGAGTTAAAATTGGAAACAAATTGAAGGAAATGGGAGAGTGAACCTTCGGTTCACTCATCCCATGATCGTGGGATTTATATGGCTCCTTCCTACGGTCACGGGAAATGTTCTAAGATGAGAAACGATCGGTTTTCTGTAATTATTGGACTATATAAGTTTAAAACACTTTAAAATGGTTTAATTGGACTTAATTAAGGTTAAAAGAGAACCTAGTTTGATGCTAGATTAATTTATTAAAGGTGGAATAGGTTTCGGATTATTAATTTAGGTAATAAGTTAAGGAAGGTGTTATTTGATAAGAAAGTATCTCATTTTGGAACTTATGAGTTGTTAAAAGAATGAAGTATACTTATGAATGAAAATGTAATTCAAAGAACATGAGTAATGTGAATTGGATATGATTGTTTAAGAATTAGGAACTTGTGTGATTACATGTAATGTGTAATGACTTAATGCTTCATTGATGTATTGATGCAAATGCTTAAATTCATAAGGCATAATGAGTTTCTTAAAGTGTGAATAAATATATTCAGTTTGAGCATAAGAGCATAAATTCATACTTATGCATTATCTCATTGTCAAGTGATTATGGAATGCGATATGTTTTGTTTTGAAAATGCTAAGTCATAGTTGTGGGAAAATAGGCTTGCCTAGAAGGGTCTATAGCTACTTTTGTGACACTAAGGTGTGTTCTGTACTTCGACACTTCGGTGTCTTCTGTTCTTAGACATAACAATACCTTTTGTAATCAAGACATAAGTCTCTTCTGTTCTATGATACCAATCATAGGTATCTTTTATTCTAGTTCCATTACCCACTTCTGTAAAAAGGGCTAGTAGGCTAATCTATTTCGTGTTCTGATATATGTTCAGTTCTAAAGTAAGTTATGTTATGTTTAGATACAAGAATGTTCTATGATGATATAAATGTGTTCTGTTCTGATACATTTACATTCTGTTCTGAGACTTTTATGTCTGTTCTAAAGTAATGATGTTCTGTTCTGTTATTTATATGTTTTATTCTGATGCAAAAATATTTTGTTCTGATGAATTATATTCTGTTCTTATGCAAATAATGTTTGGATTATGCTTTAATTTGAACAATTAAAGATTGCTTATGATATGACCTGATTCAATGAAAGTGAATGCTAGACGACTGTTAGAAGCAGTAGCCATTTTATATCTCGTTTAGTTATTCCCCACTAAGTTATATGCTTAGCATGGTGGTTTTTCCTCTATGTAGATTCTGACAAGAAGATTTGATAATGGGACAAAGACAACCGTAGTGGCCAAGAAGGATATGTTTTGTTTTGGAAAATGTTTAGTTTGTTTTTGAGTTATATGATAAGACATTTTGTATTTTTATGTATATGGTTTGTAATAACCTTAATACAAGATGAATTTAGAATATATGGCATGTATTTTGATAAGTATAAGATGTATGATATGTTCTGTTTTTAACTCAACAAATTATGAATGTCAATTATGTTGCTTTATTTTCAAGGAACTTCTAGAGTATCTTGGTATGTGTTAGGTATGTTTTGTATGGCTTCTGTATATCCTATTAGGGGGGTATGAGGGTGTTACACATCAACTATGATGAATGCAAAAACAAGTTTCACAACTCAAACTTGAGCTTTCATACACAAACCACAAACCACATAAAATATTTACCAATCTGAAAGGATCACTTATACAATTGATGACAATACATTAAAAACAAAAAGAGTGACCCTTCCAAGCTAACATCTACCTCATATTCAACATACTCAAATAACCCATTCAATAAAACAGTAGGAGGATGTATTAAGTATGAATAACCTTGCAAACCACATATACACTTCCTCCTTGATACATTTATTTAAACAGTTCTTTTCTTTTTCTTTTTTTCTTTCTTCTTCTTTTCTCTTTTCTTTCTTTCTTTTCCTTTTTTATTATAAAATTAAAAGAAACTACATTAACATGTGAATTTCAATAATAAGACATAAAATAACATCTCAACATTATAACCAACCCACACGTATGCATACCCCCACACTTAGAATTTTGTACTTCCATAAACTAAAAAATCAATAAATGTTCTACTAGCTTCAAGGCTTGGAAAGGACATTTGGTTAGGTTGAAGCATGTAATGTGGCTAATACACAAAGAAAAGGCAAATAAAGCTCAAGGGGGCTTATCAAAAAGGGAAATCATATAATGGGTAGGCTATTTGGCTAATGTAGTTCAGAAAAGAAAAGAATGCCTAATCATGTCCATATTAATACATATGATAAAATATGGTATCAAATAGAAATTCAAGGAAAAATCAGGATGTACTTGTCATGAAGGTAACACATTATCAAAAGACAATGAGACTGATATAAATATGTCAGTCAAATAATGCTCAAAATCTCTCTAACTTTGTCTACCACTAGTTACTATTCTTCTAAAGATAATGCATATCGACCAATCACAAGAGAAAAAATATATAATAAAGTTGCTATGAAATTCTCTAGTGAATTCACACTCTAATCATGGCTATGTAATCCCATAAGCAACAGAAAATGAGAAAATGTTTGTTTGTTTATTTTATTCTTTCTCTCATTTTGATTGAAACTTAAAATAAGTAAAACAAACAAATTCAAAAACATATATGCATAAAAAATAATACAAAAATGTAAAACAAAGAAATTTACTTCCCTTGGGTTACCTCCCAAAAAGCACCTTTGTTTAGGGTCGCTGGCTCGACTCCATATTTCCTCCTCACATTACAAAATTGTGATCTATAAGTGTCATATACAACTCCTCTACATGAGGTTCTTCTGGATAGGGCCTTGGTTGATAATCGCTCATCTCCAGTGTCTTCCCTATCTTCAGATTCTTCATCTCTATTGAGTCCTAACACTTTTGAAATAATTCAAATGACTCTTCACATTTTTCTTCTTTATTTAATTCATCCAACCTGCTAGGTAAAGGTGAAGGGTTAGTCTCGAAAATAATTATGGACTCAGTAATTAACTCTAAGCTAAAAGATATGTCTTTTTCTACTTCGAGCTCCTTCTTTACTTCTTCCACACAAGCAATTCCTTGAGTATTACACTCAAGATTCTCAAGCACTTCATCACTTTGTAAGATTTCCACACTTATGTCCATAGGGTATGCCTCGGGTTGATATAACTGCTCCTCTTCCATTTGTGATTCTAGGCATTCTATCCTCACTGCCATGTCATCCATTTGGCTTAACAAGTTCTAGTTTCTAGATGTTATATGCCTCATTTCCTGCTGGAAATATTGCAATTGTTGTTGTAGGCTCTATTGAAATTGGAGATTGTTAGCAATCACAGCATTCATCAATTCTTCTAAAGATGTACCTAAGTATTGTTGGCTCTCCGCATCTTGGAAACTAGACCAAGATTGCCTTTCATCCTGCTGGAATTGTAGGGTATTCTGTTGAAGTTGTCACATACTCTCTTGAAGCTGGTGCAAACCCTTTTGAAATTAAAGATGGCCAATATTACAAGTCTTAATATAGTCATCTAGAGGCATATTTGAGATATGACAAGAAGCTTCTAGTCCACAAGGGAATTGTTGTGTGTCCTGCAAACTATCATAGAAGTAATTCTGATGGTCATCCCATCCATAACTAAATTCAGGTTGATCAGTCCAACCTTGGTTATAAGATTGAGAGTAAGAGTTAAAGAAAAAATTACTTCCATCCATGAAATTTTTTTGTAATATTTATCACAATCATGAAACAGAAAAATGAAAGGATCATGAAATAGTTGAAAAGAAAGCAATTACGAACAAATATATACAAAACACCAATTCAAATCATAAACAAAAACTAAAACACTGCACTCACCGGCAACGACGTCAAAATGATAGCGTGTCATAACACTAGTGAAAATAAACATAACTAGACCTACTACTATAACAGTGGTGAGTCTAGGTTGATCCCACAGAGAGTGTGTGAAAAGCTTCTAAAAAGAAAGTAACTAGTGTTTAGGTTTAATCGGGTGGGGGTGGATTTTTCAAACAAGAAAATAAAATGAAACTAGACTAATAAAAACAAATTAAAGAAAAATATGCAAAAAAAATGATAAAAGTGGAAAATTCTGTAGGGACCAAGTTGTTTAGTTAAATATCGGCCTACACCCTAATTAAACTTATCTCATTGATTTGTTGTTCTCAAACCTCTCTTAGCAACTATTAATCGTGGGTTAATAATTAACTAGAGTTTTCCCTTAGATAGTGCTTAATTAAGATATGACTGTTAATTAAACCTAACTACTGAATAGTCTAGGATACGATCTCTAAATTCAATTAGGTAGTAGCATTAAGAATTAGGAAAGCAGATTAATCAAGGCAATAACCACATATGATGCGTTATTTAACCTAGGTTATGCTATCCCTAATTATTAAGAATAATTAGTCGCTGCACATGAATCATTATATCGAAATTCTACCAATGGGTTTGCAAATAAATGATTCAGTGAATGCGTTAAAAACATCCTTTTACAATACCCAAATCAATTAACATAGGATAACACAATCAATTTCTAATGAGAGAAAAGAAACAACAAAATAGTGAACTATACTTAATCCGGGTCGTCGATGTCGATGTCACCTCCGAACCGATGTCGGGATGTCCAGCCCTTATGGGTCTCTCCCGATTGAGAGCTTTACCCCTTATCTTCATTAAAATCAAGAGCTCCCAAAAATATTTGCTTCAGGCCCAAGAAAGAACCCCAACTGAAACCCTCCTTACTACTGCGCCTCCCTCTCTTCTACACTACTGTTCTATCTATTTCTTGAATTAATTTTTGGTCCATTGGTACTATTCACATCCTTTAAAAACCTATGCATATTAATCCTAGCCAACGACTGCGTTTTGTTATTGTGTTGCTCTCTTTCTCCTGTTGTTGCATTGTCATTTTCTCTCCATGGATCTGCTACGCTGCATTTTACTCCTCGTGTAGGGGATTTTGGTTTATTATCAAGATGTCCAAATAAGAACATCCACGCCTAGACCAATAAACTATTCATACCAAAGGGGTTATATCCATTAATAAGCTGTGAAGAGTTTAACTATGGATAATCTATTAAGCATCCCATCAAATAAGTAGAAGATTCTTGATTAGTGTACCTATTGTTTTTGCTTCTCCTAATGGTTGATCGAGTAACAAAAATGTTGTTTTTTCAGTACAGCATTATGGGTTGGATGTGATTAGGAACATTCCGGCTTATCTCAAGTTCTTCAAGGAACTAAGAATCAAGAAATGAAAGTTTAAGCCTAATAAAAAGGTGTTAGTTTCGAAAGTAGCAAGTGAATTACCCACAAACTGAAAGATCCGAGACATTTTATCATGCAAGTATCTATAGGTAATGGTGATGAGGTTAAGGGTATGCTTGATCTTAGAGCAAGCATAAACCTTATGCCTCACTCTATTTATGAGAAACTAGATCTAGGGCAATTAAGACCAACCAATATGTGCCTATAATTAGTTGATAGGTCAATCCATTATCTGAAAGGAATAATGGAAGATGTGTTAGTGATGGTTGGCATATTGATTTTTCTTGTAGACATTGTGGTCTTAGACATAGGGAGGTTAAACAGCAAGGGAAGGAGCACA
>JANIJF010000007.1:12606138-12626893 GCA_024520955.1 Erythroxylum bequaertii
CTACTAACATAATAATTAACTCCCAACATTTATTCATCAAACCTCAAAATTCATCTAAATTATGCTTAATTCCTCAATTAATCCCATTTAATAAATCAAAATTTCAAGAAAAAGGGTCGGGGTCCAACGGGTTTACAAAGAATATTTTCTTTTACTTTATTGGCTTAAAGTTAGGTCTCATATTTGTCACGTGAGCTATTTATATATGACTTTATTCCCTTCTTATATGTGGGGGACCATAAAGAGACGTCTTGCTAGTCTTTTAAAAATTGTATCATCTTAGTGCATTATTTTGTCCATATTGGTTCCCCTCCAACAACAATATTGATTAATTTAGTGGGTCCTTCATTTCTTCTCCTTTTTTTTGGCTTCTTAAACTTGTGCCTTATTGTTACTTAATCTTAGCCCCGTGGTTAATGTCTTTAAGAGAAGCTATCCTCATTCATCCTAAGAAATTGACCTAAATGTCCTTATTTTGGTAACTAATTAATGATTCCTTTAAAGTTCTTGATCTTCAGTATCATAGTTGTAGTCTTACTATAATTTGCAATAGTTTTCAATTGATCACTTCTCGGTCGCATTGCTCTAAGAGGGCTTGCTAGATCCCATTTTCTAATAAATTCTAGGATATGATTCATGGAATTAGTTAACAAATTATAGATTCTAAAGATAAAGTCTAGCTAGTTCTCCTATTTAAAGGCAATAATCTCATTTATGCTCACCCTCTAGGCATGCCCTCCTTTATGGACACTATGTGTTCATGCTTCCTTTAAAAGATTTATCAATCTATTTTTCTTTATTTTCACAATATATTGTTCCCTACATTTAAGGTTTTTCCTATTCTTCATAAATATGTTTGGTCTATTGTAGTGTATATAACTCGACTTCCTCTAAATCAATGTGTTGGATCCCGATTTGCTTTAAATTTTACTTATTATTTGCATAATGATTTATGTATGCTTGTTTGTTTGTTTATTTATTTATTTATTTTTAGAATCGGGTCATTAATTTAGTAGGCATGAATAAAGATTGAAATTAGTTGGAAAGATGGGAAGTCAGTTAGAATTAATGTGGAGTTAATGGAGTGAAAGTGTAGAGACATAAGAGACAAAAAAGGGCAAAATGGGAAAGCCTATATAAGTGAAGGGCAAAATAGGAAGAATAGGCTTTTTTGTGTCTTAAATTTGAAGAAGAGAGGAGCAATTTCATGAAAGACTTAGAGAGGGGGGAGAAAATGTGAGAGAAATAGAAGAAGAGAAGAAAAAATCGAAAAAGCTAAGGAAGAAGAGGGAAAAATCATGGAATGAAGAGAAGAATCAAGCTTTTAAAGGTAAGTTCTTCATCTTTTCTTCTTGCTTTAGAAAAGAAATAGGTTGTTGTGTTGTCAATGATGAAGTTGTAGAGAGAGAAAGGGGTAATGTGTTGGGAATGTTTGGAGGAAGAAGAAGATGGAGAGACCCATTTGGTTTTAAGGTTTCTAAGTTAGGTTTTGGGTTTTCTAACCTATATGGATTATGGGTAGGTTAAATTTGAGCTTGATTAAGGTTAATCTCATTTTGTTATGATTATGAAAATTTGGGGAATTTTCATTAAATTGGAATTAAATGGAAATTTTGCTTGTGTTAGGAAATCAAGAACCTACCCAAGAGCAAGAGGAAGGGCACCATTGAATTTGGATTTTCCAAGAGTATAAGGTGGGTAATTTATTTATAGTTATTGTGTAATGGGCAAAATGCCTTGTGTGTGCATATATGTGTATGTGTATGCTTGAATTGATAAATTGTGAATTGCTATGATGTGTTTATGTTATGTTATACATTGAAAGATGTATGACATTGTGATAAAGATTGAATTGTGAGCATGATTATGCTATGCCTTTTATCATGGCATTTTGAGTAAATGGAAAGAAGAAAAATCATAAGAATGTGAATTTGAGAATGATTGAATTAAGCATGAATATGAATTTGAGAATGATCGAATTAAGCATGCGATGTGAATGATTGAATTAAGCATGAGAATGTGAGATTGTGAATGATTGAATTAAGTATGAGATTTGATTTTGTTTGGGCGAGAGAGGAACCGTTTTGTTAGTCACGTGCACGTCGATGTTAAGCCTTCTCCCGGCTGCCCGTTTGTGGCACACGAGATCCGATAAGTGGACTCGTTTCGTTCACGGAGTAAACTTCGGTTTCTCTGTTTTGTTCACAGAGTAAACTTCGGTTTCTCTGTTTTGTTCACATAACCTTCGAGCCAAATTGTGTGTGCATTTGCATTTTGATGTGTTAAAGATATGATGCGAATTGTGTGTTATGTTTGAATGATAATTGACATCTTGAATGATAATTGACATCAAATGTGTTTAATGAGATGATGTTTTGAATTATGAGATGTGTATGGAAATTGTAAATGCTAAGATTTATTGTTGGTCTATATGCATATTTGTACATGTTTGATTGTGTGGCTCATTGCCAATGGCTATGAATAAGTTAGCTACTGAGCTGTGTAGCTTAACCCATGTTTTTCTACCCCTCCATAAAAATGTATAGCTTTTGGAGTTAAATTCAAAAAGTTTGATGGAAAGGAAGTGAGGGGTCGGTTTGGAGAGCTTGATCGGGCTATGAATATACGTTGGATTTTTAAGCATATCTTGAGCTATAGAGCTCCGATTGAGGTGGTTCTTGTTTCTAATTGAACTAGAGACTAAGAACTACCATTTTGAAGAAGTTAATTGTGATTATTATTAATTCGTTGTGTGGGCTCACCTTTGTGGCTTAAGATATTATGAGAATGAGGACTATTCGATGAGGGTTAAAGAGATTGGAAACCGCTTATGTATGTTTTTCGATTCCGAACTGATTGTTGGGCTTCGGAAATGGGGCCCAACAAGGTGTGTCCTATCCTTTAGCTAATTATGTGAATTGTCATTTTTTCTCCTTCCCATCGTATGTATCTTGTAGCTATTGGGGCCAATCAGGAACCAAAGAGTTTTTCTGCTACTATGTGCGATGCCAGTTGGCGAGAAGCCATGGCCAACGAAATTCAGGCCCTTCAAGATAATGGGACCTGGTGCATCACTACCTTGCTTGAGGGAATAAAAGCTCTTGGGTCTAAATGGATATACCTCATCAAATACCACGCTGATGGTAGCATAGAACGATTCAAAGCACGCCTGGTCGTATTGGGAAACTGTCAAGTTGACGGATTGGATTACAATGAAACATTTTCACCTGTGGCAAAGATGGTTACTATCCGCTGTGTATTGGCTATAGCTACTGCCAAAGATTGGGAACTTCACCAAATGGATGTTTACAATGTCTTCTTACATGGCGATCTTGATGACGAAGTCTATATGAAACTTCCTCCTGGCTTCCTCGTCCAACATGCGGGGAAGGTTTGCAAACTCCGCAAGTCTGTCTACGGCCTGAGATAAGCCCCATGTTGTTGGTTTGCCAAGCTTTCTACCTCCCTTTTTCAGTATGGATTCCAACAGTTCACTACTGATCACTCTCTCTTTGTCTATTGCCAATAAGTTGTGCAGCTCGTGGTTCTTGTGTATGTGGACGACCTCATTATTGCGGGTAATAATTCCTTGGTAATTGCAAAGTTCAAGGCCTACCTTTATCACTGCTTCCGCATGAAAGAATTGGGGAAATTAAAGTATTTCTTGAGAGTTAAAGTAGCTCGATCCCCTACAGGCATCTTTCTTTGCCAATGAAAGTATGCTTTGGACATCCTCACGGAAACTGGGATGCTAAGATCCCATCCTATATCTTCTCCTCTCGAAGAGAATCATCGACTAGCTCTAGCTGAAGGACTGTTGTTGTCTGATGCCAGCACATATCGTCATCTAGTAGGGCGTCTCATCTATCTACGCTTTACTCAACCAAAGCTCTCTTATAGTGTGGACGTCTTGTCCCAGTTTATGCATCAACCTCGTGAAGAGCACTGGCTGGCAGCTCTACGGGTTATTCGCTACTTAAAAGGTCAACCTGGGCAAGGCATTCTACTTCGTCGTGATAGTGATCTCACTTTCATGGTTGGTGTGACTTCGACTGGGCTAGCTGTCCTCTCACCTGCAGATCCCTTACTGGTTGGTTTATCCTCTTCGGCAGTTTCCAATATCATGGAAAACCAAGAAGCAACAGACCGTGTCATGGTCGTCCGCTGAGGCTGAATACCACTCCATGGCCAACACCACTTGTGAATTAAAATGGCTCAAGAATTTCCTTCACTTTCTTGGTGTTTCTCATCCCCAACTCATTTCTCTTTCTTGTGATAGTCAAGTTGTCATTCACATTGCCAAGAATCCTATTTTTCATGAGCTAACCAAGCACATTGAGATAGACTGCCATCTTGTCCGGAATGCCATTTTGCATAATATGATACTTCCCTCATATTTCCCTACTCGTACTCAACTCGTGGATATATTCACCAAGTCTCTAGGTGCTCAACTTTTTGTTTCGATCTTAAACAAGTTGGGCATTCGAAACTTACATGCGCCAACTTCAGGGGGGGCGCGGGGGCGAGAGAAGGGGGTAATATGGAAATATCAACCATATATCCATTGTGTATCCAACCTTATCAATTAGCATATCAAATTGTGTATTTTAGGAATGTATTACTATTCATATCTAATCTTGTTGTAATTAGGAGATTGTTAACTAAATGTTTAGATCAATACAAAGATCACAGATTTTTCCAAATACATTTTAGCACCGGTCAATATCGACCAAAATTTGACTTCGGTACAAAATTTTCATTTTTAATTATTTTTCAACCGATACCAACTAATATGATATGAAAATATAAATACTATTAAAACATTTTATATAAGATAATCTTTGATAAAACTTAGTTCTAAAAGAAAAGGATTCCTTATTGCACCATCATCAATAAGTATACTTAACTTGTAATTATATATACAGATAAAACAGAATATCATATTAATTTTTTAAAAACAAAATATCATATTAATTTTAAAGCAATTTTAGGGAGAGAATTAGTTTATGACCTAAAGATTTCGAGTCTCGTGAAAGGTTTAAACGGAAATGCAAAGCTACAGTGCTCCTTGTCATCGCCTACTTTACTAAAGGAGAGTTTGAACCCATTAACTGCTCTCCTCATCAAGTCTGTTAGTTTTTACCACTTTCTTGGTGATCGCATTGAAACCTCTCAGAGCCCTAAATTTGTTCTCTCAATTAATTGCGTTTTCCATTCTCAAATCCTTCAGGAAATGTTCAAGAAGTAAGTATACGGCATTCACCATTTTTTTTTCCACGAAACTTCTATGTGTGATTATTTGGGTTTTGATAGTTACTGTAGTAAGTGTTAACTATTTGTCGACAACTAACCCAGTTGAACTATGAGGTTTCTCAGGTTTTCCTCCGAGGATGTTTCCTCGCAGAACCAAGTTAAGGCGTCGGTCCAGCGCAAAATTCGACAAAGTATAGTTGACGAGGTTTGTACCTCTGTCTTGCTAGTTCATTCATTTTCAGTTTTTTCTTTTTGTAACGTTTAAGGTTTAGTGTTCTGTAACAACTCGTCAATTTTTGCAGTACCCTGGACTTGAACTGGTTATGGAGGATTTGCTTCCAAAAAAGGCTCCTCTGATTGTAGCCAAATGGTCTGATTCCCTATCTTTTCTATTTTGTCTTTTGGTATTGTAGTTCTTTTTCTGATATATTGGGAAACTTTATCTATTGTCTTGCAGCCAAAATCATTTGAATCTGGTTCTGGTTAACAATGTGCCCCTGTTTTTCAACGTCCGTGATGGCCCTTACATGCCTACCTTGCGGCTTCTCCATCAATGTAAAGCATCCCAACTCATTATGGTTTGTGATATTTGTTATTGTGTCATATCCCGTTTATAGCTGTAGAAGTGTTGATGAACTTATCCAATGAATGCAATTTGAAGGCTGATGTTTTCGCATATTATAAATGTTGCATGCTTTTTCCAGTGGTAAGATTTCATGTTCAACTCTCTTTAGTGGGAGCTAAATTTACCTTGTGTACTCACGTCCTCACATTTCATTTGGCTTTATCGGCAAGCATGGCAGGAAGTGTAGAATAATTTATCCAGGCATCTGTTATTAGATTTTGTTAGAAGTTGTATGATCCTCTTAAAGTAAAATGCTGTTCTGAGCAAATTTAGAACTTATGCGACTTTTACAACCTTTTGGGCGGAATGAGGTGCTTTTTTCTTGAGTTTAAATTCTTTTATTGTGAAGCTTAGAGTTGGTTGTTTGTTTGCTCAAATGTTACTTTGATACCAGACCTCCAATGAGAGACTTCTAAGATTTTGCAAGTCTATACCATTGCTTGCTTACTAGTGTATATATTACTGGTCTCCAGATCCAGACATCATGAAGAAGTTACAGGTGGATAGGGGTGCAATAAAATTTGTCCTAGCTGGTGCTAACATAATGTGTCCTGGACTTACTTCTCCGGGTGGTGCTTTGGATGAAGAAGTGGGAGCAGAAACTCCTGTGGTATGGAGTGTACAGTCTTGTGCTGAGTGTTTCCTTCTTCTTAACTGTTCTTTAGAATGTCATTATTGTCTATTTTTGGCCCAGTATTATGTGCATGTTTCTGAGTGTTAAATGAAAACTCTCAGGCCATAATGGCAGAAGGAAAGCAACATGCTCTTGCCATTGGATTCACAAAAATTTCAGCAAAAGACATGTAAGTTATATTTTAACTCTCTAACAATGAACTAAGAGAGTAGTTGAACAAAGGGAAAGTGTTATGTCTGTTCCTTGTTGGAGTAGAAGCTAATCTATCTGTAATCCTGAGATGATTTATGGAAAAGCTAATATATCTGTAATCCAGATATATGCTTACTTATTTATACTTTAATTGTCCATGAAGAAAAAGATGACACATTAAGGGCATTGCAACCTGGCACTTAAAATGTCAATTATGTTACAATGTACTGAAATATGAGATCCATATAATTAGTGGGCAGACAACCCTAGATCTTAGAAATGCTCCTTAATAAGAGTCTGAGACCTTGGCTATACAGCATCATCGAAGAGATACTCTTCATTGGAATCCACTTGGTGACCTGTTAATTATTGTAATAAAGAATTGAGTGAATAATAATTCCACATGTACACATTAGGACCTCAAATAGAGCCTGAGACCTATACAGCGTCAATGAAGAAATCCTCTTCAGTGGATTCGGATTGGTGACCTGTTCATAATTGTAAAGAAGAATCAATTGGGAATCAAATAAGTAGTTTTGCATGTAAACAATAGGACAGGATCTTGTGGCATTGAAACTAATCTACTTATCTGAAACTTTGTGAGTAAGTTATTCAAAATATATATTTTTGTGCATTGTCATTTGTAGACTAGACAATGATTTGCATAGTTTATAATTCTTCAGTACTTTTTCCACTCCTTGATTAGTTTTAACTTTCATTTCTTATTTTACAGCAAAACAATCAATAAGGGTATTGGGGTGGATAACATGCATTATCTCAACGATGGCCTGTGGAAGGTACATCATGAAACCATCGATCCTTAAATATGTCAATCATTGTCATTTCATGATTTTCAACAGCTAATCCAGTATGGCTTTAGCTTTGAGGAATAAAACAGGCATTCTTGGATGAAGAATTTCACCCTTCAGGATATTGAAGCATAGGTTGCAATGATGATGCATTATGACTTAAATTCATATTCAAACATTTGGTCTTCTTGATGCATATTTTCCATTTTTTTGACATTGCATGTAGATTGCCACACTTTGTGGTTGACATTAATTTGCGCAATCTAATCTTCAGCTGCTTTACATTTTAGTCAGTGCTTATGGTGATTTCTTATGTTTAAAGAGTCGTATTCTTTTATATATATATATATTTATATAAATTTAAAGAATTTTATTGATCAAAGCAATTGCTTAGTTACACAAAGATGTTCCTATACATCTTCTGCAAAAACGAAATACAGCTAGCTATGTAATGAGATAGTTTACTTTACAAGGACCAATTGTCTTGTATGTTATGCTGAGATTGTCATGTTGCTAACCCTAGTTATGAAGATTTCCCTGACGTGGTGGAATATTGTTTGCTGAAATTCTGACCTTTCCATTGTTAAACCTTTGAATGTCCTTGAATTTCTTTCATGCCAAATTCAATAAACTAGGCAAGCCCAGGTCATTTAGATTCAGGAGTCACTGAGTTAGTTATGGCCAACTTGATGGGGGTTCAGGCGCTGCACATCTTTCCAATGTATTCCTCCAGAGTGGTTTTTAGAAGCTGCACTCAAAGAATAAGTGCGTAACTGTTTCAACACTCCCTTGCAGAGTTTGCACATGGAGTTAGCACTTGATTGAGTTAAACTGTTGAGCCTCTCTAATGTAGGAAGCTTCTCCTTCATGATTAGCCAGACTGTGTAGGATATTTTTGGGGCCAGTAGAGAGCTCCATACCAGATTATGCAATGAGACTAAGCAGCCTCTGGGCACTGAATGAGGATAATGAATTGGCAAGAATGTTAGACCATAAAGAAGCTATATCCGACAGTGAACTCTCCACTAGGATCAAGTTGCCATTTGATTCTGTCTTCAGTGGAAGGGTTTGGTTGGCAATTTGACATCCAGTTGGGCAAGCCATTTGTTAATCTTCTAGCTTCCACCCAACTGTTTCCTTGGATCAGGAAATGGACCTTGGCATTGGTTGGGAAAAACGATCTTAGTGTATGGAAGTTTTGGAGCAGGTAGAGAGGGCCTATAGGGCTCCAATTGCCAAACCATAAGAATAAGGACAAACCATTACCAATCTTCACTTTTATGTGGTGCTGCATAGCTGATTTGTATTTGAAGATCCGTTTCATTGTCCCTGAAGCATCACCTCTCAATTTTGCATTCCATGGACCATCCCCTCGAAGATAAAATCCATTAACCCATCTAATCCATAGGGAAGTGTTCTCTATGAGAATTCTCCATATCATGTTATTGAATTCAGTATTTTGTTACGCAGATGGAGCGCCTGGAGTGAAGGTTTCGAGAGCAACTGCAATATATTTTCCCGTTCAGAGATAATGTGCGGAAAACAAATTACAGTTGTGTGCTGCAGCTGCCCTTTTTTCTAGATATTGCCGAAGGAAATGTGCCAGGTTTCTTCCTTTCTTCTGTTTAATCATGTACACAATTGAGAAACATTTATACACTGTAGATTAACCCTAAAAATCAGGTTGATCACGCACAGTTTTGTTTCTTGGATAACATGGTCCTCTTTTGATTTGACTGCGACATCAACCAGCTGCATCCTTGAAATAATGCATGAACTTTTATTCAGATTTGTTATTTTTATGGTAAATGATACAAACTTTCTTTATAATTATATTCATTTTTTATTATTAAAATATTTTATGGTATTGAAAACTCTAAAAATGAACTTTTATTAAATTTTCATCTGGGTGAGTAAAATTAATATTAAGATACGAGTCTGAAGTGTGTGTCGGTCAATTTTTATTAAAATAAGTTGATAAATGCTTTATTAATTAAATTACAAATATTTAATTAATATCGTTTAAAGCTAGAAGCACAACAACTTCTTTTCCATTCTTCATGCGATATCGTGATCTCACCGGATGTGCAATCATATTTTTTATGACAAACCTAAAATTCGAGAGGAATTCTCTAAAAAAGCATCTGACTTCTAAACAATGATATAATTGGGCTGTGAAAAAACCTAGAGAATAGAATTCTAAGTTGCTAAATATGAAACTGTGTTAAGACTTTAAAATTTAAGTTAAAATGATAATTTTATTTAGGTAAAGGAAGAGTAGAAAGTGTCAAGAAATTTGAAACAATGATAGGTTTTTAGTGTGATTATGTCGCGGGATCCTTTGTGATGTGATGTTATCCGATGAATGTACGTACAAAATCTTTCAAATTGTATTTATAAAATAAATTGACTTCGATTCTTGAATTGGTACGAAAAATAAATCAATGAGGATCGTATCTCAATAAGCATATCTTGAGTTGGTACGAAAATAAGATCTTAAAAGAGCGATGAGCGTCAGCGCCGAGTTCCATAGCTTCGTAGATCCCTAGTGTGCTCCCCTGCATTCATGGCTTCGTCTTCCTCCTCTCTTCCTCAACCCCCCCTCACTGCTATTTCTTCTTTTTCTCCGTCACGTCCTCCCCCTTTGCCTACGGTCCAAATCCCTAACCCCTCTGATCAAAATGCTGACCCCAATCTCCTTATAGCTTTTCCTCCTTTGAAAGCTGCTTCCCCGGCGCCTATGCCTCTACCTTCGAAGCCCTTGTCGGGTTCCCCTAGAACCTGGAAATCTGTGGTGGCGGAGGTTGCGGCTACTGAATCGCTGTCAACAACGTTAACCTATTATCCTCCAGTTATCCAAGACGATACGATTAGGGTCATTCCTCCTCTGGAACTAGCCAAACAAGGTGCCCTGCAATTGCGTCATACTCTGCTTGGTTTCTTCTTAGGGAAAAGACTTGCTTTTCCGGTGGTTCAACGGGCTTTGTCTAAGTCCTGGACAGCTTTTGGTCTGTCGGAAGTGTTAATTACTGGTGCAAACAAGTTCTTATTCCGGTTTGACTCGGCGGAAGGCATGCATCAGGTCTTGGAGAGGGGGCCATGGCACATTCAAGGTAAGCCACTCTTCCTTCGACAATGGAGTTTGAACTGTGGAGAGCTTGAGGAGATCCGGGCTGCTCCAGTTTGGGTCAAGTTCTACAATGTCCCCGTGGAGTACTGGACTACAGAGGGGCTCGGGCGGATTGCAAGTGCAGTGGGTAAGCCTCTCCTCATGGACACTCCTACTGCCAAAATGTCTCGCATCATATACGCTCGGATATGTGTTGAACTGGAATTGGGCAAGTCTTGGCCTTTCTCCTTTCAGTTAGGTACGTACAATGACGATGGGAAGCTTGTTTTCAAGGAGATTGCTGTGGAATATGAATGGATGCCGGATTCAATGGTTCAGAAGAAAACATGGGCTTCTACTAGGAGAGTTTTTGAAACTGGCCTTCAGCAGGAATTGTTGGGACGGGAACCTGCTTTGGCTAATGTATCAGTGCCGGATCTGGTGGCCACTGGAACTGGGACTGAGGGACAATGTAGCTTGGATAGGCTCGCAGAGGAGATTTCCAATTTTCCTAGTCAGGATTTGGGGCCCTCCCGATTGCACAATTGAGTGACCAGGCTTCGGATGAGGTGAAGGGCTGTCTTTCTTTCGACACATCCATGGCTCTGCAAGATTAACCGCAGGTTGGTGTAGTCAGTGGGCTCCCTGAGGCTACTGGTCCCCTGTCACCGAGACAAGAAGTACGTCCCTATCCCCTTCTAAATCCGAATTGTATCCTGAGTTGGAATCTCATAGTTTAGGGAATTTGGAGGGGGCTGAGGGGGCTATTATTGGTCGTACTAGTAGGAAAACTAGGCGAAAGGTGAAGTAGTGGTTTTGTTGTGTTGTGTTAGCTGCTGGTATGGATTTTGGGTTTTGGAATGTTAGGGGTTTGAATAATGGAAGAAAGCAGTTAGGTGTGGCAGCTGCTTTGAAACAATTGTCAATGGGTTTTGTCTGTTTGATTGAGACTAGGATTAGGAATTTGCCTTTTTTGAATAATGTTTGCTCTTCTTTGTTTCCTACTTGGCGGTTTACTAGTAATCTCAAGCAGAGTTCTAATGCTAGGTTAGTGGTCTCTTGGAATCCGGATAGGTTGGTGTGTGTTCCTCAGATGTCTTCTGATCAGTTCATCCACTTCGAGGTTACTCCTCTTAATAATACTGCTTGCTTTTTTTTCACTTGTGTGTATGGGTCGAACAATTTGAACCATAAGAAGTGTCTTTGGACAGCTTTGTCCACCCTCAAAAACTCTGTAGGTTCTCATCCGTGGTTGATAGTGGGTGATTTTAATTCGATTCTCCTTCCTCATGAGGCTGAACCCCTTAGTCAAATGACTCTTAATAGCATGTATGATTTTAGGCATTGTGTTGATCAATGTGAGCTGTTTGACCTGAATTCTAGTGGTCCGAGATTCACCTGGACTAACAAGCAATGTGGAGAGCTCTTTGTGGCTCGAAAGCTTGATAGAGCCCTTGTTAATAGTGCCTGGCTGTCGAGGTTCCCTAACTCTTTTGGGGTCATTCATAATCCTAATATTTCGGACCATTCCCCTATCTTGGTAAGGGTAGGCATAGCTAGGCTTCTTTGACCTTCCCCCTTTAGGTTCTCAAAATTTCTAGTGTCTCAACCGTCTTTCCTTTAGATAGTGGAAAAGCAGTGGAGGTCTCAGATCCATGGGACCCCTATGTTTTGTGTTGTCTCTAAGCTGAAACTAGTACGGTCGGCCCTCAAATCTCTAAATACTAGGCAAGTGGGAGAAGTCCATTTGAGAGTAGCCAAGTGCCAATCTGACCTTAATTCTATTCAAAACCAAAAGCGTAATTTCCCCAATAGCTCGGTGTTGGCTGCTTAGGAAACTGAGGCCATCCATAACCTGCTAGGAGCCTTAGCTGATCAGGAGTCGTTTCTAAAGCAGTCCTCTCGTGTTAAATGGCTTAGGGAGGGGGATCGGAACACCAAGTTTTTCCATTCTTCCATTTTAGCAAATCGGAATCAGAACACCATTCACTCTATTATCGGGGAGAATGGCAATAGGCTTGTCGATGTAGAGGAGATCCAAAATCGTTTCTTAGGCTACTTTCAAAATACGATTGGGTCTTGTAAGGATCTCCCTTCTTCCAAAGATTTTGTGTCTCAGTTATTCCCTTATCGACTCCAAGATTCTCTTACCAGCATTCTCACTGCCGACATTTCTAATCAGGAAATTAGGGATGTGATCAAATCCTTTAACCCGAATGAAGCTCCGGGGCCAGATGGCTTTAATGGAGTGTTCTTTAATCATACCTGGCATATTATTGGGGAGGATGTTACTAGGGACATTAGAGACTTTTTCCATCATGGGCGCCTCCTCAAAGAGATTGACTCAACTTTCATTACCTTGGTGCCTAAAAAAGCTAATCCCTCAATAGTAGAGGACTACCGACCTATCTCCTGTTGTAACTTTATTTATAAGGTGATCGCTAAAATTCTGGCTAATAGGCTTAAGGAGATCCTCCCTAGTGTTATTAGCTCCAACCAGAGTGCTTTCATTAAGAATCGGCGAATAGGGGATAACATTTTGTTGGCTCAGGAAATTTTTAAACATTACCACCTGTCCAATAATCATAAATGTTGTGCTTTTAAAGTAGACCTACAAAAAGCTTATGATTCTATTCATTATGAGTTCCTTCAGAATGTGTCAGAAGCTATTGGGTGCCCTTCCCAATTTATTCATTGGATTAAGGAGTGTATCACTTCTCTAGCCTATGTTATCCTTATCAATGGAACCCCTACTCATTTTTTTCCCAGGGAAATCAGGGTTGAGACAGGGAGACCCCCTCTCTCCTCATCTCTTCATCATTTGTATGGAGGTGTTCACTCGAAGTTTAAATGTCTCTATTAGGGGTAGTCCCTCCTTTAAGTATCATTGGCGTTGTCAAGCCTTTAAGCTTACTCATCTCCTTTTTGCAGATGATCTATTATTGTTTTGTCATGGCAATTTGGATTCGGTCCAAATTCTCCTAGATTGTTTAGGGGTTTTTTCTCGAGTTTCTGGAGTGGTTATGAATGTGCATAAGAGTCAGTTTTTTGTTTCCCCGGAGTTGAGCCTCTTAGTTCCTCAACTTGAAAGTATGTCCGGGCTTAAACTAGGACACCTTCCCATTTGGTACCTGGGCCTACCCTTGATATCGCGGCAGTTATCTAGTAGGTATTATTCCTTTGCTAGATAAAATTGATTGTTGAGTCAATAACTGGACTCACAAACATCTCTCTTACGCGAGTAAAGTACAGTTAGTGATTTCAGTCTTGTCTTCCTTTCAGGTTTACTGGTCTAGTATCTTCATTCTCCCTTCCTCTATCCTTAAGGAAATTGACAAAAAACTTAGGAATTTCTTATGGTCGAGTTCGGTCGAGAAAAGAGCTGTAGCTAGGGTTAATTGGGATGATGTTTGTCGGCCTAAAAAAGAGGGCGGTCTAGGTTTTAAACATTTGCCCAGTTGGAATAAAGTGTTAATTAGGAAATAATTTGGTTTCTTTTTACTGATAAGGAAGCTCTGTGGGTCAGGTGGGTTCACACAATCGTATTGCGTAGGAAAAATTTCTGGTTTATTTTTCCTAGTAATACTCATTCGTGGGGTTGGCGAAAGATTATATCTGTTAAATACCAGCTTATGGACCAATTTTGTTGGGAATGGTATTTCTACTTCTCTTTGGCAAGATCATTGGAATCCGAGTGGAATCCTACTGGCTCAATCAACTCCGAGGATGATTAATGGGTCAGAGCTCCCTATCAGTGCCAGAGTTTCAGATGTTATTTGGCATGATGAATGGAGGTGGCATCATATTAATATGGAACCTATTTGTCCACTAGCTCCCATTCCTTATAACCCAGATCCTTCCTGTGAGGATAGTCTAGAATGGTTAGCCGGCTCTTCCAAGCAGTATACAAATGCTTCAGCTTATAACCACTTGAGCCTTGGCATTGGCATCCATTAGTTTGGCATTCATTAGTTTGGCATAAGGGGAATAGTCCTCGATGTTCTATTATATTATGGTTGGCTTTCTTGAACAAATTGCAGACTAGGGATAAGCTCTAGTTTCTCCACACTCCCAATCGTTGTTCCTTGTGTATTATGGCTTCTGAGACTATTGACCATATCTTCTTTCATTGTGCTTTCTCTCGTTCGGTTTGGGCCAATACTCTCCACCACTTCCACCTTCCTAGTTTAAACTTTCTTGACCTCCAGTTAATTTTACAATGGTTTAATCAGTCTTCCCCGGTGTCCAATCAGGACTTGCATACTTTTTGCATTATCCTCTCGGTTGTTGTGTATAACCTGTGGTATGAACGAAACCTTCGCACCTTTCGTGATGAAGCCTTGGATATAGGGAGGGTCACTTCGCAGGTGATCTTACAAGCTATGGAGCAGCTCAGCCTAAACACTGAGGGAAGGTAATTATGTTAGTAGTCTGTTTTGGTATTTCTATTGTTCTTACTGCAGGTTCAGGGCCAGCTCTGTGTGATATTGGGCAAGCTACCAGATGGTGGTGGGGGTCATGCTATTTGCTTGTATTGCTCTAGTTGCAGTATGTGGGCTATGTATGTCTGTAGTATAGATCGTTGTTTTGGTGGGTTGTGTTGTTGATCCTTTATGACTTTTATAGGTGCTGGGGAATTTATGTAGTAGGGTATTGGGCTTAGTCTTCTTAGACTGCTTGAGAGGTGAATTTCGCGGGTAGGCTGGTGCTTAGGTTATTTCTCAGCATTATGTTGTTCCTATGGTTTTATCCTTTGTTGTATCTTTGTGGGCAAGAGATTGTGGGTAATCTCTAGCTGTGTATATAAACTTTTTTATTTTCGTATAAAAATTTTCTGATTTACCAAAAAAAACTATAAGTCGACAACAGATATAGAAATTCAGAACAAAACAAGGTTTTATAAATAACATAATTGTTCAACACAAGAGGGTATAAACCCTTCAGAAACATAATACAATTTAGCTTATGCCAAAATCAAACTAATAGCATAGTACAAAATTATAAGACTGCTAAATCTATTTACAAAAGTGGGTAACGGGACTTATATAAAAGATACCATAATTGGTATCATATAATGTCTCAATAACAGAAGACACCGAAGTGTCAATAACGGAAGACACCGAAGTATCACAGAAGCAGCTACAGACCCTTCTAGGCATGCCTATTTACCCACAACTAGGACTCAACAGTTTTAGTGCAAAACAAGTCATTTCAGACATTTCATGTGCAAAGCAAGTAGTCAATCATATTCACATATAATTAGCACTTCCAATGATATAATCATGCATCAAATACCTCGGACAATCATTGTCCGAAATTCAAAACATAATTAGTATAAATCAAATTCAACAAGTAAAACAAAGTAAGGTGTGACTGCCTACGATTACTCACCAAAAGCGCCCTTACTGTTTATTGCCTCGAAGTCCCAGCAATATCTGGAATCGGTCACTCTAAGAGTTCCTCTATAATATTTAACACATATACAAATCACTATTGCACAATTGAAAACAGATTCCTTTATGCACATGTACTTAAATAACTAAAATATGCACAATGCATTGTTCAGTGACAATTTCGGGTATCTTATTGAAATTCTCATCATCAAATCAATCGGATATCAAAGCCCTCATTAATATCATTTGGTACTTATAATTTGGACCAAAATAAAACAATGGAAATCAATTTCATAACCTAATTGTCCACTTCAGATTTTCCACCCACATGATTTCGGGTCAACTTTGCATAATTAATCTGATAGGGTAAATGACAAAATTAGGCAAAACTTCCTTCTGGAAAGTTGTTCTCCAATGTCTTAAATTTCTAATGACTCCAAGATCATCCAATTTGATTTAGTATTCAATGAATTATACACCAAATACTACAGACTGTACACATTTGAACTTTTAGCTAGTACATAATCATGCCCTCTAATTGCACAACTCATATCTTTCAGTTCAGATATCTAAAAATTATAAACTTTATACCAATTTAAATCCAAGAGAATAAGCTACAACTTTGGTGGAGACAACTCAGCCTAATTCGGCCCACATCTATACAATTTATTCAATAACCATGGGATTTGATTTCTGTCCTTGACAGTGCTTCAGCTACAATTCACTTACATGCCAATTTTGAAAATCTTAGAGACAGAATTAAAATTCAACCTCTTCACAAAAGTTGTAGAAATATGTCTCTAGTTTAATATGAATCAAAAATAAACTCATTCAGAAATCTACAGCTCAAGTTATAATTTGAAAACCGAAGCATGATCATGAAAATTTTCAATTCATAACATTCCAGTAGATTTCCACACTTTTATCCTATCAATCACTTTCAGATCAATTAAGATAACTCTAATGGAGAGAAAGAAAAATGTCTTAGAAATCCATTGGTCCAAGTTTCAAGTCATTTGGAGTTCAGATGAAGAAGTTATAGGCAAAAGATTGAGGGCTGTTCAATGAAAAACTCTAGCTTTTAACCCACACATAAAAACTATCACCTTTTCTCTCTCTAGCACTCAAATTTCATCTTCTCCACCGAAAGCTCCATATTTTTTTTCCACTTTTCCACTTCATATTTACTACATCCATTACATAAACTAACTTTCCTACTCTCCTTTTAGCTTAATAACTCACAACAAACCAAAAATCCAAAATTCAACATAATCATTTAAACATCATATATCACTATTCACGCACATTCCAGTATACTACACTTTCTTTCTATCTTTGTATCTTCCCATTTTCATCAATACAATCCCTTCATTTAACTCATCTCTATGTCAGAACCTCACCAAATTTATTTTCTTTATCTTTACACTCATTTCAAAATCATTCATAAACATTCTCGTACACCACAAAGTGAGTAGGAACAGAGCATATGCGTTCATTGCTTCTTCTTTCTTTCTTTTTTGCAACTTTCTGTATCATTTTTAGTTTACTCCAATCATTAAAACTCATTCAGTACAATTCAAGCATCATCCAAAATACCATTTACAATACCCAACCAATTCATACACGTACAGAGCAAGATAACCTTCTGCATATTTTTCAGTACAAAACAAAATAGAGTATATGCTTATACATCAACGTTCTACATCTTTTCGGCATTTGTTTTTTTAACATCAATTTACAACATAAAAAGTCTAGTTTCTGTAGTTTCCTACTCTCAAATAACTCCAACTTCAAAAATAAATACAAATATCAAAACAAAACTCATATGTGGCAACACCATTTTTTTGTGCTCTCTCATTCTCTCTCTACTGTTTTTTTAAAACTTCATCGTGCTGCCAAGTGTTTCTACCCTATACAAATTTAGATTCCCTCTCATTACCTCATACTTTCCATTTTAATCCTTGTCCCACATCACAAATTCAATTCTTCATTTAAGTCAATTACCATATGCATTTCACCGAATCTCTCCTACTAAATCCTTCTTATGCATCTATTCATGTCTAACACTAATCCATCTTCAAAATCATTTTTACAAAACTCTGTAAAGCTCAAAACATAACTTACTTGAGTCTGTAACCGAATTCCAGCAGTGAAATTAACAATCAAGATTTCGGTGGTTGAAAAGAAGCAACACAATGAAGCAGAAACAAACACTAGCAGATGAAAAGGATGATACTTATGTAAGAACCAAAATAGTGTTTTGGTGATGAGTGAAACAAAGGAGAGATTGGTGATGAATACTTTCGGTGAAGACCAAAGTCATTCCAAAGAACAAGAGCTGTAGTGATCTAGTGTACATATGTGTATTATTAACCTAGTGACATATGGCTCCATGCATGTGAGCCATTTATCGCTATATAAGACTACCACAAGTCATACTATAATTGGTCCAAAACATCCCAATTTTTCAAAAATTCTATAAAATTCACCAAAAATTTCGAAATAATAATTAATTCTCCAAATAAATTTTTAACGCAAATAATCCACAATTTGCATTTTTTAATTGTAATTAAAAATCAATTATATCCGGAAAATGTCATGAATGTATGTATAATTATTTATATATGACAAAATTCATATACACATATTAGCAAATACTCAATTATGCAAAACATATGATGTAGTAGAAATTCGTAAATTTTCTTAACCCCGAACATAGGGTGTTACATGGTGCCATTCTTCAAAAGTTTATTTATTTATAGTTGTAAAGGATCTTTTGTTGGGATTGACAAAAAAATTTTCAAAATAAAGGGTTGAAGATGATCAATTAAGTTTTAGTCCTTATAATTTTTGGACTATTACAACCTGATAATAAAAATTACAGTTTAGTTTTTAAAAGTTTTTTCGGACTTTACAACATCATCTTTCAACATTATAGTTAAATTTTAAGATTTTTTATATTTAATTAATTAAATATTTATTGTATAGAAAGTTTGTTAGTCACCAAACTGAACTTGCTTGAAAAGATATTTAGACATTTAATTATGCATTATTTTAATTGTTCATATTATATGATGTTAATGAATGACACAAAAGATGAACTGAACAATTAAGATTATTAATTATAATGCTAAGAGATCACCTGAAAGTGGATCATTGATTATAATTAGTAACATTAAAGAGACTTATTGATTTACTTGGTGAATGTGTTTGTATATCCAAAGATAACATGCATACTAGTTTGAGTATGATTAACTGTCTATCAAAGTATGTATATATATATGCTGTTAGCATCATTATAGATTAAGGATACGTGTTTAAGTAACACCCAAAGGTGAACTTAAATATATATAGTAAAATTTATTATTATTTGAATCTATTAATTGTACTTAAGGCATTAATGTGTGAGTCTGTTTTTACGTTTGCAGTTTCTAGTAATTTGTTAGCTATAGACAATTATTTGATCAAGTTCAATGGGCTAAACTATATCAATTGGTCTGAGCAAATCCAATTTTAGTTGGGAATTATAGATAAGGACCTGACATTAGTTGCAGAGAAACCTGCAGCCATTACTGAGACTAGTGCCCAAGCTGAAAGAACATATTTTGAGGCTTGGAAAAAGTCTAATAGGTTGAGTCTAAACTTGATGCGATTGATAATGACTGAAAATGTTAAGCCATTAATGCCCCACACGGACAATGGAAGGGAATTCAAGAGTACTCACAATTAGACATAATTGACAAGTCTATTGTAGGAAGCTTGATGAGTGAATTGACAATCAAGAAGTTTAACTGGTCACAACCTATCTATGATCATGTAATATGCATGTCAAATCTGGCTGTAAAGCTAAAATCAATGGGCATGGATGTAAGTGAATCCTTCCTAGTAAAGTTCATCATCAACTCACTTCCTTCTGAATTTGGTCAGTTTTAAATGAATTACAACACTCTAAAGGAGAAATGGAACTTTCAAGAAATCAAGGCTATGTTGGTGTAGGAGGAAGGGACATTAAAGAAAATGAACGAACACTATGTTCATCTTACAGTACACAAAAAAGGTAGCAACAGAAAGGGAAAGTCAGGAAAGAGAGCAACAAGAAGGACAAAGCCCTAACGAAGGTTAATGAGGGCCAAATCCATAAAGAGCAGCATTGTTTCTTCTGCAAGAAAATTGGTCACCTCAAGAAAGATTGCCTTAAGAGAAAGGCTTAGTTCGAAAAGAAAGATAACTACTATATTTTAGAATGTTTTGAATCAAATCTTATTGAAGTGCCCAATAATACCTGGTGGTTAGATTCTGGTGTAACTACTCATGTGTCACATATTATGCAAGGATTCCCTTTAATCTAAACCATAAATGGAACTTAAGAGCTCCTGTTTATGGGTAACAGAATGAAGGGACGAATAGAAGGAATAGGGATGTACAGATTGATCTTAGACACTAGTTATAGTCTAGATCTTGAAAAGTGCCTTCATATTCCTGAATGTGCTAGAAATTTAGTTTCTGTTAGTAAGTTGGATCAGATAGATTTTAATTTCAATGTTGGAAACAATGTTTTTTCTTTGTAAAAACGACAATACTATTATAGTTTTGGTACATTAATGGATGGTTTATATCATTTCAACCTTGATATTAATTATTCTAAATCCCTGTTTCATGTTGAACCTAATATTGGTAATAAACGTAGTGCACATAACGAACACTCTACTTATTTGTGGCATCAAAGGTTAGGCCATATAT